>CM030177.1:16732180-16827180 GCA_017639675.1 Aplochiton taeniatus
ACCACCGGTGGTCCTGCTTGGAGAAAAGCTAATGCTCTCTTTCCTTTGTCTGTCACGGGACTCCAAGACAAAAGCGCCAACTCAGTAAGTAAACAAAGCATCATGCTTGGACAGCCTACCTGAGAAAGGAGCACCCCCCCCCCCCCCCAAACCCCCTTTTCCCCCGTCCCCACCCACCAAGCACACACACACACATACACACACACACACACACACACACACAAAAACAAACACACACACACACACACAAACCTAGTTCAAGTACACTCCGAGTGCTCACCCAGCAGTTGTAAGCAACAAAATCATCCATACTTGCCACTACAACAACGTCCTGCCCATCAAAACCTATTCTGAAATGGTTATGAGGACTTTCACATACTGTACACACACACACACACACAAGCACTCTCAAACACACACACATAGGCATACACAAACACACACAAACATACACAAGCACACACACATACTATACATTCACAGTCCGTTCACAACCTTCCAAATAAAGCCCCAACTGCAGTTTTTCCTAAACACTTCAAAGGAGTATTTGGGAATATAACAGTGGCGTACGACAGGACTCTAACAATAGCTTCTGGCACCTGCTTTATCACCAGGATACAGTTACAAGGTTACCCCTTTAACTAAACATTCAGGATCATTTCCCAAGGGCCGTATGGCCACACACACACACACACACACACACACACACACACACACACACACACACACACACACGCACACACACACACAGAGAGAGACACATGCGCAACACACACACAAAGCACATGTCAGTGTCAGAGGCAAGACCACAGCAAGAGTGAGTTGAACCCTTCTGTACATGCAAAGCCCTCTGCTGCCTGTGTGTGTGTGTGTGTGTGTGTGTGTGTGTGTGTGTGTGTGTGTGTGTGTGTGTGTGTGTGTGTTGCGTGTGTGGCGGCGGTGGGAAAACAACTCCGACCTTTCTCCTCTGAGGCTAACCAGAGATCCAGAGTTCCTCCTAACCTGCACCTCCCCCCCCCCCCCCCTCCCTGCCTCCACCCCCACCCTCCCTGCCTCCATCCCCCTCACCCCGTCCTCCCAGCCCCGCGGCCCTGGCCCTGTGAGGTGCGTCTGTTTGTGTGCCTCCTCGCTCGTCCGTCTGGACGCCCTGGGAAGAAGAGAGAAGGGTCTAAAAAAAAAAAATTTAAATAAAAAATAAAAAGACGAGAGAAGGGAGTGATGGATGTACGGAAGGTGGAGAAGAGAAGACAGGGACGAGAGGAGCTCATTCTCAGGCGCCATGACTCGGCGAGCTTTTATTGGGCCCCTTAATGACGCCGTGTTTGGCAGATTTTTATCAGAAGCCAGAAAGCAAGAGGAGCTAAAGTGCCTCGTGCTAAAGGCTCTCATGAACAGCTTTACGGCCGCAGATACCGTTTTATCTGACAATCAAGATAAAAATGCCATGGTTGTTCATTGCTCCGGCTTTTCCCACTCCACATTCCCATATCTGGGCCATGAGGAATTCCCAGGACCCAGCTGTAAATTGTCTTACGGGGGCAGTTTTTTTTTTTTTTGTATTTTATTTTTTATACCTTTCGTTCTAAAAAAAGCAGGAATGTAGAGTTTCACCTATGTGTCCTTTTGCGAAAACACATCACAAATCACTTTGTTTTTCGGTTCTCATGCATATCAGAGGATTGCCTGTCTTGAGTGAGAATGATGTAAGGGGGTGCAAGCCAAGTGGGAAAATGAAATATATTGTCGTATTGCTAATGGACATAAGTTAAAGTACTAAACAAATATATAGCATACTAAACAAAAATATAATTTTATTAAGGCCTAGGTTTTCTTATAAATTATACAGAAAAAGACCCTTTCATTACCAAATCCCGCCATTTCATAACTATTTCCTAACAGTGTCTACCACTTGTAAAAACACAATAAAATCTAAATAATGTATAACAGCTCACCATGAATTCAGGACATCTACTGATTTCGAAGGGCATGATGCAAGGCATGAGTAGTACTGCAAATATATGTTCTATTGAACCAATTGTTAGTGCACTCCATGTCCTTTGAGTAGTTCTACCTATCAGTTTGTAGCATGTGGACGTGTCAAACATCAAATAAACTATGACATACAGTGTGTATGGGTATGACTCACAGCAATACCATTCGTGCATAATTGAATGCCTTGAATGATCTAAGCTTTCCTTAGCATTAAGCCCACAGAGAAAAATCAAATTCGGCACATTTTCTGTTTTGTGTTTTTTTTTGCCAGAAAGGATCAGTAAGGCAAACCATATGGGAGGTGTTTGACTGGTTTCAAAAAGGAGCGAGACACTGGGAAGGTTAGTCTACTGGTCTGTCTGAAAAAACGATTGGATTCAAAACAGGAATTTTGGTTTCCACTGCACATAACTCCTTTCTTTTTGTCTAATAAATCCTCTGCAGGTATTTACACACACATACACACACACACACACACACACACACACATACTTTTACTTTTACAGGTATTTACCAGTGGGTGTTTGTGATCGTCGTATTAACTCTGACTGCATACCTTCTCTCTCTCCATCTATCTATCTATCTATCTATCTATCTATCTATCTATCTATCTATCTATCTATCTATCTATCTATCTATCTATCTATCTATCTATCTATCTATCTATCTATCTATCTATCTATCTATCTATCTATCTATCTATCTATCCATCCATCCATCCATCCATCCATCCATCCATCCATCCATCCATCCATCCATCCATCCATCCATCCATCCATCCATCCATCCATCCATCCATCCATCCATCCATCCATCCATCCATCCATCCATCCATCCATCCATCCATCTATCTATCTATCTATCTACATCACTTTACTCAGCCGTACTGCACTAAAACAAGCACGCCAGCAGGCAGGCAGGTAAGCAGGCAGGTAAGTAGGTAGGCAGGCAGGCAAGCAGGTAAGCAGGCAGGTAAGCAGGCGGGCAGGCAGGTAACCAGGCAGGCAGGCAGGCATGCAGGCAAGCAGGTAAGCGGGCTCTGTCAGCTTTTTAATCATTTTTGCCGTCTTTTCTTTTTCTCTTTTGACAGTCCCTCGCTCTTGTGTGACGCCTCACAATGCCGCCCCAGCCCGCTCACCTTTACAGGACTCCTGAAGCGAGACTACAAATGCTACAGCCCCCCCCCCACCCCTCTCTCCACCTCTTCGGCCCCCCCCCCCCACCCCCCTCTCCACCTCTTCGGCCCGCCCTGAGCGCCAAACTCCCGTGACGACTCAGGACGCTCACTTTGTCTGCCCTGTTTGCCCAAAAATTGTTTCAATATGTATTTTTCGGAACGGTAATGTTTACACGATAAATCTTTGTGTCAGGCGAACACAAAAGCCCTATGGGTAAAGGCAGTGTAGGGCTGGGCTGGGCTCTGTCTCTCTTTCTCTCCATCCCTCTCTCTACTTTCTTTCTTTTTTCTACCTTTCCCCCTTCTTGCACTTTCTTTCTTTCCCTCCCTGTCTCTGCATTATACTTCTTCCCACACAGGTTGTTTTTAACCTACATGTAGCTGAGGGGGCATTTGTCAATGGACGCAGAGAGAGAGAAATGTCTTGAACTGTTTAGGCCTTCCCGATAGTTCTCTGGCCTCGGTTATCACCTGCCCGTGTCCACAGAGGCTAAGGTGGAGAGACCCTGCGGAGTTCTACCCCCCCCCCCCCCCCCCCCCCCCCCCCCCCCCAAAATGACTACCTAAAAGAAGCAAAGGTGGAAAGGAGCATGAAAAGAGAGATGGAAAGGATGAGGAGAGATTATACGACCAATGGACTCGAAGAGAACGTAGCGATGTGAAGTCGCTGAGGGAGAGAGGGAGGGAGGGAGGGAGGGAGGGAGGGAGGGAGGGAGGGGGCATCTAAGGGCGGAAATGAATCACCCTTTTATCCTCTTTTCCACAGACAGAAAGCAAGGGAGTTACAATATCAGTTGTAGCAAAGGAATATAAAGTTTTGTGTGTGTGTGTGTGTGTGTGTGTGAGAGAGAGACTGTCAAGTCAAGACAAATTTATTTGTACTGCACGTTGTATTCACGTAGGCAATTCAAGGTGCTTTACGTGTGTGTATGTGTGTGTGTGTGTGTGTGTGTGTGTGTGTGTGTGTGTTGGATTGTGGTGGGGGTGGCGGTGGGAGGTACAGTATGGTGATCTTAGCTGGACAGAGCAGGGCAATGCTATCCCAAACACAGCCGAGTGCTATAAGCCCACTCCATAAATCTCGGAGGTTCATGGAGCCACCGCCAAGCTCGCAGTGTGTGCGAGAAGTCAAAAACCAGATGGTGAAGCCCTGGTAAATAAAACTATCTATCAAAAGTGTGCTAGAGACATCAGTTAGGAAAATAGAAAGTGAAAGACAGCTTGTTATCTTGTTGTGTGTGTGTGTGTGTGTGTGTGTGTGTGTGTGTGTGTGTGTGTGTGTTTTGCTCATCGGCACAGACCTGTCATGAGCCCGGAAGGTTGTTTTGAAAAGAAACACGCCATATATGGCTCTCAATAAGGAATCGTTCTGAAAACACAAGTTTGCGTTTACTCGGAAAACATACTGTTGGTGGAATAGCAGTCATGGTGGCAGGTGGACTGGAGACAGCAGGCTATTCCTATGTTTGGAAACCTCCCTGCGGTGGTATTCTGGAAGAGGCCGTGCCTGTGCCGAACAGGTCCGGTGTTTGAAAAGCTACCTTACAAACATGTAGTCCAGTACATATATGGTGACGTATCTTTGAGCCAGATGACAGCCTAGGACAGCATTGAGTCTTATGCGGAGTAGTTCATTAAGGTTTGAATCCCTGGCTCCAAGACACGAAATAATACACTTTGAGGCAACCGGTTTAACTCTGGAAACACCATGACTACAAAAATCTACATCTGAAAGTGCTCCCCATTATTTCATACTTTTCAAATGTGTTCCCGCAGACGAAGATTCCAGTCAGGACCTGATAGCGTAAAGTTGAAAGGCAGTGATGTCTTGTGTGCCAGTTAGCCATGCCACAAGCCCACTCTCCTGACGACGATATTGGAAAAGGGATGCTTTCAGTTAGGACGATCAACACACCCGGCTTGTTTACCACGGTAATCCTTGAGCCCTCCGTAGTCAAAACACAGCTAATTTCAGAGACCATTGGAAATTGTGACATGCCGTTTTCGACGCACATTACAACTGGCCACAGAGCCAAGCGGAGGTATCGGTAATACCTTCTTCCTGACTGGTGACTTACATGTTTCTCCGTTTACATGTTTTCCAGTCCATATTATCCATCAGTGAAAACCCCTATGAAGTAAATATCTCTGTCTGTTTTTGCTGGAATTAGAGACTTTTTTTTTCTGTACGGCGCGTCTGTTTCGTTGTTTCATGCCTGTCGTTTAAGGCATGCGTACGGCATTGATGTCTGGGCATGGAACAACTTCTCCATTATCTGCTCAGAGGAATATAGTTAAATTAAAACCTAATGCATGACCAGGGTTTCATTTCGACTGTTATGATAAGGGAGGATAACTGGCTGATAGGCCAAAGACAATAGGATTTTCAGGCATTACTAACTCAACTTTATCAACAAAGTGGTGCATGCAAAGTGAAGAACTCAGATACATACATGCCTACAGACTCATGAACTCTCACTCACAGACCCACAGACCCCCCCCCCCCCCCCCCCCCCCCCCCCCACCCCACACACACACACACACACACACACACACGCTACACGCCAAAGCGTTTAACCTGTAATCTGCTTTTCGACCAGTCCTCCCTCCTGATTTTGTTTGTAACAATAACTATTTACGCGCACCGAGGTGACTTTATCTGGTGGCAGACAGTCACCAATCAGTCACCACAGACGAAACACGCCAAACCCTCCGTCTATTTACACAGGAGCAGGGACGATGACGCTGCCTCACCTCCAGGCTAGCACTTAACTCCCAGTCATCCCCGCTCGTTGCACAATTACAGCATTTACCAGCTAATTATAGCTGTGTGCTGCAGTCCTCACCATTCGGCAATGGAGGCCTGACAGGTAAACAATTATAGACAGAGAGAGAGACTGACAGACAGACACTGACTACACCACCAGCCTATTGGCCGATACCAGTTAAAGGCAAGGCCAAGGTCATATACTGTAGACCTAACAGGTCTGCCTCCAGATGAAATAATGTATGCAGTATAAGACAATCTAGAGTATTTAGGCTGTTTTTGATGAGGGGAGGAATACTACTACTATACCACTACTATACCACCAATACTACTACTATACCACTACTATACCACCAATACTACTACTATACCATTACTATACCACCAATACTACTACTATACCACCAATACTACTACTACTAATAATAATAACAACAATGCATCTCATTCAATCATGTGGGTTGTTGATAAAAAGATTAGAAAGATTATGCAAAGTTTGTATGACTACAAATATTAGTATTACAATTTTTTGTCATCTAAAAGCCATGTCACCATTCATAATTTTAGTTATTCAACTTTAATCTTGACAGTGTCTCTGATTGCCTTCCTTTGTTGATACGTTTTCTTGCTGATAACTTATCACCTATCAAAGTTACAAGTCCAGGAAAGCCAGCGACAGAAAATGAGATTAAGTGGCTGCAACACTGAGTGAAAAGGTAAGCACTTCAGCTGAGAGGCGATAAAATAAATACATGAGACTATAGGCTACCGCTTAACGTCTACAGCTCAAAATTACGTTGGTTTACCTGCACCACATAGTTTCCTAAGGTCCTAGGTCAACCAACCATGTAAAAGGTAAATAGTGAGCGAGTGACTGTATTTCAAACAAAGTTAACCTATCCAAAAAGAGACGTGGGAATAGTCCCCCGTGTGATTCGCTATAATGAAACTTGGTCGACCCACGAGCTTCATTCTAATCCTAAGAAAATCCTTCCCACAGAACCGAGCTTTGGTTTATGCATAGCTCTTGACTCAGTTAAAAAAGGAGAAATAAGGGGCCAATTTCACACTTTCTTCAACATCAAACAAATTGACTTAAGCGTTGGAGCTGAAAATGTGCGTTGCTTGACTTGAATGCGACCAGGACTCATCATGAGGGCTCCGATGGAGTGAATAGGGTGTCTTTCATTCAACATTGTTAACCCCGGTCCGTAGAAAGGCGGGTGACCCCTGACGAAAAGATTTGGAAATTTGGGTCTCTAAAGGCTACATTGTTAGTTCATATATTCAATAGATTACGCACAATACAGAACACTTTTTACAACATTAAATTGGCAATTTGAGAAAAATTGATATAGGCCTACCTTTCTGAAAGAGGCCTTTAGTCTTATTTGAAGCGACTGTTACGGATTAAACAAAAAAGTTTGTTGAAATGGACTGATCAATTTACCATTTAGAACTACTGCTTCTTTAACTGTAAAACACATGCTATTCTCAAATTCTCAAACAAATAGGCCAGGTATGATGCAACAAAATACTTTTTTACAGTGATACAAACATTTTAAAAATACAGGACAAATATCCGCCCAAAATATTTAATTTTATTGGCCTATATTTTGACACAAATTGGAAAGGGTAAAACAATGGACTTTGTAGCGGCAATGAATTGTTTTAAGATTTCTAAAATATAGGTTACAAGAGTGATACATTTATTTATGAAGACCTATTATAGATACATTTAAAGAGGACATTTAGGGTACACCTTATAGGCGATGCTTCCATATAAGCTTAATTTTAGATCCACCTGAAATTAATTGTTTCTATAATTTAAATCAGCTCCGGTCTAATCTCAGACATATCAAATAGAAAAAGCATTAATTGGAATATATCTTAGCAATAACATAAATTATAAAATATTTAGAATTCGTTTGCGAAGCCTAACTCAACGTTTTTTAAGGCCTGCCGTAAAAACTGCAAACATAATGAAGGATTTTGTGTGCATATCTAACTATGCTTTTCGACTAGCCATTGAATATTTTTTGTTTTCCATTAAGTGTTTCGATTGCTCGTTAATATAGTGCATCTGGTTAGGCCTAACTCAAAATATTTACAATTTAGGCTCGATGTTTCTAGAACGAGCTATTTGAAGATGGCATGACAAATGTCATTGTTCAAATAGTTTGACTTTATTTGAAAATAGGCATCAGAAAACACAAATACAGAAAATGTTTCTTCATATGTCTGTGTAAACTACGTAAACTTAATTATGCTTCAGTCAGCCGAAATAAAAAGGTTAGTCGTTGGTTGGCTCCTCGTACAGGCCCACTGCGCATCCTGTCCAAGCTTGCTGTCAGAGGTTCGCTGGAGTGACGTCATCAAAACGGGAGAAAAGGCTGCTGAAGAAAACCCAGCGAGCGACCAGGAGAAGCTACCACAGCGATCATTATTTGGACACAGCATATACCGTCACGAAAGTGGATATATTGTATCACCTGCATGGGGAGATTTTAAGTTTTTCTTCTAAATTTCTCTCTGGGGAACCAACTGGCGAGTGGCCGTTCTGAAGTAAGGACTACCTCTGATTAATGTGCATCATCTATATCTGTGTAACAGGGTCTGGATATAGTGTTATCCTTTAGTTATTTGCTACAGGATTGAAAAATAACGCATTTATTTATATAACCAATGCAGTGTTTTAGGGTGAACTGTATACAGAGTGTGAGCTATCAATGATTAGTAATGTGTATAAGACTCAGAAAAAAGTATTTTTTCAGGCAAAACAGTATACTTTAAATATAGAGTATAGTATATAGTATACCTTGCACCATAAAGGCAATGATCATGACTATATAATTGACTGATATTATAAGACCAATTCAGTCATTTATGATGGACAAGGTGACACAATAGCAGTTTGTGTATGTATGTATGTGTGTGAGAGAGGAGAGAGAGAAAGAGAGAGAGAGAGAGAGAGAGAGAGAGAGAGAGAGAGAGAGAGAGAGAGAGAGAGAGAGAGAGAGAGAGAGAGAGAGAGAGAGAGAGAGAGAGAGAGAGAGAGAAAGAGAGAGAGAGAGAAAGAGAGAGAGAGAGGGGGGGGGGGGTTATTATGTCACGATTTATTATGGGCATAAAACGACCAAAGGGATTCCTAAAGATAAGAAAGGTTACTTGAGCATACATCTTGCCAATGATAAACTTTTAGGCGACACATATATCACAGAATTTTAGGATAACATAAGGTTGAACGAGGCGTCAAAGAATCTTACATGTTGAAATATTCTGGACTGTTGTTGAAGGCAATATTTAATGACCTTTGCAATCAACGGCAGAAATTTGTTGAATATATGGTAAAATGGTAGGCCTATATATACTGACAAAAACTGAAATAGATTGGACATGGAGTTGACAACATGGCTATTAATACAAACGTATGTCTCATTTTCAGGTTACTGGAATGGAACTTAATTTGTCGAAGAATGTAATCCCGTGTGGAGATCCAGGTAGGTCAACTGCTTACGTTTTAAACCCTTGCCGTTCTGAATGGTAGGGTGTAAGACACAAGTGATAAACTCAAGGAAATTAGTAACCTACATAATTAAATAGAAGATGTAGATATAGATATGCAAGTAGTATATGAAGATTAACATATACAAAACTGTAATCGTAACTGTTTCAAATTGCTTATGTTTTGGTGCGTTGCTTCGATTTTGGATTTATTTTTTGTTTATTTTTGGCTGTAAGGTTAGCAACATTCATGCTTGAGATTGCGTGAGGGGATACACGCTTGTGGAATTTCATTTTAACAATTTGCTCATTCGTAAAGGCTATATATATTTGGTGGGGAGGTGTTTGCATATAGGCCTGTTGAACAATTTTTTATGCAGGCCTTGGATTATGGACCGCACAAATTGTTAAACAAAATCTGAACATTAGGGTATCAACAAATAGTTTCGCGTAAATTGGAAGGAAAAAGAAAGAGTGTGAGCAATTGGTTTATTTAATAATACCGGGGCCGCGTGGGTTGCTTTTTCGTCTTCGTCTGCAGCGCGGTTAGTATAGGTGCAGGTCACACTGGCCTTGGAAGGGCAACATTAAGAAGCGCCATCATTTAGACAATAATGGGCCAATTGAAGGATAGGCGCGTGGCCACCCCTTGCGCGTCAGAAGGACACACATGCCACTGAAAAGACTACATGCCCTCAGTGTGGTCAACTTAGTACGTCATACAGACCCACATGAGTATAACTCAGCCTATATTGCATTCGGGGCTATGTTGAATTTTCTCGTTTGTACCATCATTTGTGGTTTGTCGTAAAAATGACTTTGGTATATATGAAAAATGGAAATCTATCTGTTATATTTCTATATGTATTCCATATGTATAAAATATTATCTGTTTTATGCTTTACAATACTGGTCGTCGAGTTATTTTCTCCTTATCAGAGAAAATATGACTGTTTATCTTCCCATTGCCCTTTAGCCCTTGCCCCAGATGTTACAGATTTAAAGAACATCCATCACACAAGCGATCAAGCACATTCGAACCTTTTTCCTTGATCACCAATAGCTACGATAAAACATATACACAAATAATGGCTAAATAATAAACGAGAGACGACCAATCAATAATGTGCACTGGTCACTAATTAGCACAAAAAAGCGTTATTACTCAGAGAGACTTATAAAATATTACCTTATCTGAATATAACAAATACAAAATAAAAAAACTGCAAGTTGCTACACGATTACAACACTGTGAAAATAAAGCTGAACAAACTAAGGAAAAAAACATGAAATCGTTAAGAGGTTGCACAATTGCTTTCAGAAACGGCCTTCGGGGAAGCCTTCCAGTCTGGCAGGGTCTTAATGTCAAAAGGTAGTGTCATACAATGGCCAACAATGTAAAAGACTGGCGCCTCCCTGTATGCTGTTACTGGCTTGGAGTGACATTCAAAGAAGGTCTATATGCAAAAAAGTCCGATGTGACCAAAATGTATAGCTTCAAAAAGCATCCATCGCACATAAGTTCCAAAGAGGAACGGCACATTGCTCTCACGCTTTTCAACAGTTATAGGCTTTAAGAACCTATATTTAAGAATCTAGACTCATAATGTTCCTACATATTACATTAATGCAGTATAACCTAACATACATTTATTTAAAAATGAAATGTCTGTGTCCTTGGATGGATATATAGGGCCTGGCCTATGGGCTATAACCTCAGTATTCTCTGACCAGCAGGCGCCGCTCGATTTACGGTATTCTTCGCTCACTTTTTAAGAGTCTAAGAGGAAAGACAGATGACAAGACGCAATGTCAAGCTACTCAGATAATTATTTATTATCTTATTATTATTACTCAAAATATTTCAAAACATAGTTTAGAGGTTCAAAACTTTTTGTGAAACATCTCAGTGTTTATAATCTTGCTAATTATAGAATCGACTACAGGCTAAGTATTAGCCTAAAATTAAATTTAAATTGAGCCCCGTTCTAAACGAGGTTTGTTTTACGCATGAGTAAATTAAACCTAGAGGTTTTGTGTATCGTCAGAAACTTCACAAAGCATTTGGCCTACGCATTTTGTTATTAATAAGGATGGAATAGTCCAATTGCAACCATAAATTCAGGAATGTAACTTATAGTTAAAAGATTAAAAATGGTAAAATCCATGGGCTATGCTAACAGGTGTCGATCGCTTTTTTTCTCGCGCGCACCCACACGCTCAACTCTAAAATCCATAATATTGCCTCAGCTTGTTTAGAGAATGTAAAAAGAAACAGCTTAAATACAAACTTCGAATCATGTATGTATAGACGGTCTGTCACTTCGCACTTTGCACCACTATCGGTATCGTACACAAAACAATGGAGGTATAAATTATTAGGTACTTTTACTGCAGAACTACTCATACAAATGGCAATGAAAAATTGCAAGACAAGCCAATACAGAAAGTGTTTATTCGGCACCGTACAGTCGAGGTATATACATTCTGTGCGCGTATAAGCTATTTAAGCGCACCCAGCATGCCCGCTTCAACGGGCTTTTCGATTGACCTATTTTCTTCAAACTTTCCGACCTATCCCTCAACAGCATTGCCCTATGTCTTATGCACGCCCCTCTCTAGACACACTCTTTATCTCTCTCTCTCTCTCTCTCTCTCTCTCTCTCTCTCTCTCTCTCTCTCTCTCTCTCTCTCTCTCTCTCTCTCTCTCTCTCTCTCTCTCTCTCTCTCTCTCTCTCTCTCTCTCTCTCTCTCTCTCTCTCTCTCTCTCTCTCTCTCTCTCTCTCTCTCTCTCTCTCTCTCTCTCTCTCTCTCTCTCTCTCTCTCTCTTTGTGGGTGGGACTCCTTTTAACATTTTGGATAGATTAATGCAGAAGATGGGTGGGTCTTTGCCATGGTTTTGCAACGAGCACTTCCATTCGGTCACACAAGGCATATTCTCCCTGAAGCAGCGGAAACAAAAAAATACACGTATGGCCTGTCACTACTGCACGGGAAAAAAGGGTTGTGTTTTTGGAGAATAATTGTAGTCGAAAACTGTAACCTTGTCTTTGCAATGGCTTCATTCTTGGTATAGAAGCAGCGTTTAAGTGTAGACCTAAGTGTTAAAGAAGATCCGCATACAGGAGGATTTGCACCGATTATTTCAATACACATCATTATCTTCAAGGTGGAATGAATTTGGACAGAATTGCAGAGACTGTGAGACCGCTGCCGCCGCGCGACATGGCCTCGACGTTTCATTTGCCGAGATCTGCGAACAACACTCGAGAAACTTTAGAGAACTCAAGCAGCGAATCGTCAGACACAGAAATTGCAGGTACATTATCATCAGTGTAATTGAACTTCAAATTTCATTTTCCTCTTACAATGATTGTTTCTACATGAAAAAACGATGTGTAATGTTTTAACATAATAGCTTAAAGGGCCACAATAATACAAAAAAATAATAATAATATAAACACAGTAGACAACAATAAGCTATGAATGCTAATCAAAGAGAGAATTGGGCTTATATGCCAATAGAGCCTATACAGCTAATATTGTAACGAACAAACAATGGCTTATGTTGGATCCAACTTACCATTGCATTACGCCACAGATCTGTGCTAAAGCCAGAATTGTACCATTACCATTCTAAAGATATGCACACCAAAGGCCTACCAAAAGATTTTCAGTTTTCATGTCCGCCAATGGAAAATTGCTTTATTTTTTTTGCATGGTGGAGAAAATACGAGCGGGATAGTCCACGGTCATTTACATACAAGTGTGCATTTAATTCTGCCTTAAGAATGAAAAATATGTGCATCGATTATAGGTATGTCTTACAAAACGAATCCTAACTAAGGTTAGGCTACAAGTTCTAAGACCTTCACGTGCGGTCTACATTTTGGATTCAGTTTAGCAACTCTTGTAAATTATTTTGTTCGTTTACAAGTAGTTCACCCCATCCTCGTCGTGTAAAAAAAAAAAGCCATGAAAGGACTCATCCAAAATAAAGAAATAGGTCCACCCGCGACGACATGAGCCCAAATCCACCATTAAAAACCTGAAGCCATAGGCGTATTTGACAATTTAGCGCTTGTGGAAGAATCAATATGGAACCTATATAAGGTTATGTTAATTTTTGAGTACATAGTTTCTTGATGCTATTAAGAAAACATTTACTTTACAACTGACAGTCAATGTCTTGCATCTCATTTTTTTTTTTTTTACCCGAAGCATTCATTCTTCGAGCTCTGAAATTATTCATGCTCTGAATTCAATCACTTTGTGGGAAATTGATCGAGCGTGTCATGGTGTTCCACGTCGTGTGTATCTTTCCTGTTCATATAGAAAAGGAAAGGAGCGTAGAGCACAGAAGTGATGATGGGAATGCAGATGACCCAAAGAAAAAGAAGCAGAGGCGCCAGAGGACCCACTTCACCAGCCAACAGCTGCAGGAGTTGGAGGCCACCTTCCAGCGTAACCGCTACCCAGACATGAGCACTAGAGAGGAGATAGCAGTGTGGACCAACCTCACTGAGGCCAGAGTCAGGGTAAGGGTCGCGAGATGTTCCAAGACATTTCTCGTGTTCGATTGGAATAATGCATGCCTCTAACAGTGAAATGAGCATTGATTTAAGGTCCGTTTGGGTGTTTTGCATCTGAATCCTACATTCAAATATTTTGTATTATGGTTTCGGGAATCCCTAAATAATGCACCATGCACCTTTAATAAGTCTAATGTCCATTGAGTATTTTAGTACCACAATTTCATCCATAAATAAGACCAACTGTCGTTTTCATCATTGACATTTTCTATCAGGGATTAAGTTAATTTTAAGTTTTGGTAGACGCGGTGATTATGCATTATGGCGGAAACCTAGAGCAAAATTATTTTTGAACTCTCACGTCACATGTATTTTATACATCAATTGTATTTTTTAAACAGACTACAAAAAAAAGCTCTTGCTGCTACGTGGTTTGACAAACTGTCCATTATTCACAAACTTCAAATTATAGGCCTATCACAAGCCAACAGGTAGATACAGTTTTTTGGAAAGTCCATAAGTGGGTGTTTCTTAAGCTTTACTTTGGTTTTGCTTAAGACCTCCTCTGGTGCTCTTATCGGCACTTATCTTAACTTATATGTTCCTTGTAATACACATTCGTTAAAATGAATAACTTCCCTGTGTAGTATACCGTCTCATGCAGTGAGATGTGTCAAACTACCTATGGAATTTGCTAAATAAAGCTATGCCATGCATAATCACGTGAACGTCAAAGTCATTATTAGTAACTAAATTAATTGGTATAGAATGTTCACAGCTAATTGCCAAATGTATGAATGGGTATAAGAAGTTGTGAGTTTATTTAAATTTGAAGATAACTTTTAAGGACATAGACTTCAAAATGTCTAATGTCTGCTGCACAAATAAGCAAAAACAAAATAAATGCATTTGATCATACAACAGAGAAAATGTTGCAATGGAAAAAGGTTTTAAGAGGAGATTGTTGTTCTTATTTTGTTTTTCAAAACACACAGCCTATTACTATTCTGTTTAAAAATGTAGGGAAATGAAAATGACCGGTAAAATTTTAAAAGATTGGACCAAAATAGTTGCATAATGAAAGTCTTGGGATAATAATATAGACTATGGGATTGCATCTTTTTTTTTTTTTTACTTTTTGAGATATATAATTGCAGTTTATTGACTGGATTATTAGGTCCTAATTCTATCTTTATGCAACTGTTTATTTTCATCAAATGGCCAGAATTGAAAAAAGGCATACAATATTTATTTCTGATAGTTACCTTATTGATTTGTCGGTACTCAAACAAATTAATAGAATAGCCAAATATGTGAAATAATTTTCTTCTATATTGTCAAATGTCACAAATCGTATTTTTTATTTTTTCACCTGTAGGTGTGGTTCAAAAATCGCAGGGCAAAATGGAGAAAAAGAGAACGCAACCAGCAAATGGACTTATGCAAAAACAGCTATCTGCCTCAGTTCAGCGGCCTCATGCAGCCATACGAAGACATGTACCCGGCGTACACATACAACAACTGGACAAACAAAGGACTGACTCCAGCCCCTCTATCCACCAAGAATTTTACCTTTTTCAACTCAATGAGTCCACTCACAACCCAATCTATGTTTTCGGCTCCTAACTCTATCTCATCTATGGCTTCAAGTATGGGGCACTCAGCTGTACCGGGTATGCCCACCGCGGGCTTGAACAACATCAGCAATCTTAACGGAATAGGCAGCTCTACGATCAACTCTGCTATGTCCTCCTCCGCCTGTCATTACGGGCCTCCTGGTTCGCCTTACAGCGTGTACAGAGACACATGTAACTCTAGCCTAGCGACCCTGAGACTGAAATCCAAACAGCACCCCACCTTTGGATACAGCGGGTTACAGAGTCCCGGCTCTAGTCTTAACGCATGTCAATACAACAGTTGACGGGTAAAGACTCAGAAATGAAAAATATTTGTGGACATGCTGTAAGCCGGCAGATGGGACAAAATACATTTAAACTGGATTGGTTGCAAGCATTTATTTTTCAAAGTGGATTATGCGGGTTGAATGTGTTTACCATGAACTCGCACATCAATTTAAATGTCCATATTTGGGATTTAAACAAAGTCCTGAAGACGTGTTACATCGCAGCATTGTACATAATATATACCGTGAGACATACAAAAAACAGAAAAAGGAAACGTTTTGTGCTTTTTTTTCATGCTTGCCTTGAAGACTCGCACCTATTTGAATGTGTTTTTTTAACCTTTGGACAAGAAAAGGAGAAAAAGTTACAGCCTTTAAATCCGGATCCGGTAAAAGAAGAATTATATTGTACATATTTAGACTTTCATATTGCTTATGTGTGCTTTCATCGTCTATGCAGGGGTGCCGCGGACCCATTTTACGCATTCAATGAATTTACTTTACTTAGGCCTATATGTTTTGTCTGGAGTTTGGGGGGGGGGGGGGGGGGGGGCTTGCTTACCTGTTTGCTAAAAAGATTCCCGCATGCTATAACTGAAGTGCAACGTGTTTTGTACAAGTACGTAAATGTAAGATTATAAAAAAGGCTAATTCACTGTATACAAAAGGTGATTAAACAGTATCTTCATGTGTTAAATGGTAATGTTTGTTTGAATAAACTACCCAAAATAAGAGGTTATTTTAGTAGCATGCTCGTGGTTTGAGTTGACATTTTACCTTTCGTGCGTTTTATTTTGAAAACTCAGTAGGCCTATTTGACGTGGAATACACCGCCAAGGATTTAGCCAAGACATACATATATATGTCTACTATTTTTATAATATAAACTAAATCACTCCAAAAATGAAAAGCAACAGAGTTGGCTGGCGTGCATTACGCCATATAACCCTGATTACCCATTTTTAACAACGTTTTTAAAAATTAACCGATTTTTTTCTTTGAACTGTCTGATGTGCATCAAAAAGCATCTCGCACTGCATGTGCGTTTTAGTGTAGTTTTGCTGGTAAAAGGTTTTACCGTGTCCTATAACGTTGTGTTAGGTCAATAGAGAACAAATCAATACAATGTCTACCGTTCGACACCTTTCGCATTTTATCATATCCATCACTGACCTTTCGGCTGATGTATTCATTGTAACGACAATGTTTATGTACTTTCAGTTAACTGATAGCCTAATATTTGACCTACAGAAACTATATCCGATAGGGTTCACAAAGCCTTTGGTGGTTTACATTATGTGTATCAGAAAGAATATCTGACACTTACATTTTACACTATCATCGAGCAAATATATTTTACACATTTTCAAGAAGAATCTGAAAAGGCATGTGCAAGACAGGAGCATCGATTACAGGACTACCCGTCGGTGCACATTTATTTGAAGGCGTTCTGATAGATTAACTGAATTCAACAGTAAAAACAGAACTGTAGTTAATACCACCATGCACATTTCTCTTAACAAGTAGGCCTACATGAAGTTAAATGGTATAGACTGGGCACTTGAACGAGCAATTCAGGTGGTAACCTTGAGGGTAAAGTTCAAATTATCACTTTCTTGCATGTAAATATTTGAACTAGTTTCTTCATGCACACAGAGCTTACCTGGTGTGCGCAAACTTCCCTAATTGAAAACTGCGTGCTGACACTAACAACTAGCAATACAAAAAATATTAATAATAATATGAAAAAAAAGATTCAAATCAAAGTCACAGGTTCTACTGCACTTTATTTATGCATATCATTTCAATAACAATAAGGTTTGAGGGCATCCTCATTCTTCTTTCTTATTTTCTCCAGTTTTTCAACTTCTTCTCTTTCGCTTTTTGTTCTTGTTCCTCCAGAATATCGCTCTCGAGTAGCTCACCCAGAATCACCATAACCTCAGAATACAGATTCTGAAGTCTGCAATCACAATAAACTCATGTATAACACTGTTACAATCAAAATGGGGGTTTCATCACTGGTGAGTAGCCTAATCTAACTCATACTTAGACATTCAACATTTTTAGTACTTTCGGTTCAGTAAACTTTAGAATCATAAGAGGCAAGTGTTGTCTTTGTAAATGAGATACTGTCCTTCTATTTCACACGCCATGAGTTACTCACTGACACCCCTTGTAAACAGAATGTGTTGTAAAAGCATAAACTTTGATTTATGGGAATGTAACTGCACCAGGGCAGACAACGAAATGAACCTCACTGTAAACTGCGATTTAAACGTAATTTTCAAGAGATGTGCATAGCTACAGTATCTTCCTAAAAAGACAGAAAAACAATGCAACAAAGTAATGGACTTTGTTTCATGCTGCTGGTGACTTGACAATGGTGAATGCCACAGTCTGTGCATGCTGTTACAAGCCCAACTACAACGGCAAAATTACTATAATTATACGATAATCGTACACGTTCTGAGAAAATGATGCAATTACAGCAAAAGTTCATCTCAGCACCGTGGTAATTCGGACAAGGCTGACAGATGAGTCATTTTGGGATTATGTGGATGAATCTATGCTGCAACTTTACACAGAGCACTAAACAGTTGAGGTTCGTAAAATCATTGTAGGATAAATATTTAAGCTAATTCATATCTATCTATTTATATCTATTTTCTTTGAACAAAATAATTAAACTCAACATTTAAATTAACTAGCTGTAAATTAGGATTTAAAATCAGCTTTACAGTTGTGGTCAAAAATATTGACAGCTTTGATCTTTTTAAATAAAGCGCCATTTCATCCTGAAATATGCTGAAAAGAAAAATTGTTTGGTATTTCCATAATGCCTTGTTTTAGTATGCAGTGGAATAAAATACAAAAAAAATGAGGACTGGCACACAGAAATCCCTAAACTTCAGGAACAATAGAGAAGAATTCTGAAATATTTGGATTTCAAGCAAAACATGGTTGTTAATTTGGAATTTAACTCCATGTTGAGATGCTATATACAACCAGAATTAAAAAAAGGACCCATTTTCCTGTTTGGACTTTCTTTACATACCACAATGTGCATAAGGTAAAACCGTGACAAAGATAGAGAATGGACTGTGAAGTCAAGCAGAAGATTGTACGCAAAGACAATCTCAAGGCTGTTAAACAATCTCTAGAGGTTTTGACGTTTCTGTTTTAACCCAACGTAACGTTATCAAAGGTAGTACAGGGCACAATGCTTTGAAACATCCTTTACATGGCCACGTGAGAACATGTTCTCAATAGCGCTTCAAAGGAAGTTTGAATGGTAAAGACAGCACCCCAAACCACTGCCAAAAGATTCAAACTAACCATTCAAGAACAAAAAGTATGACTGTTGGGAATCGCACCATTTGCTGTGAGCACAACGCCAGGCAGTTACAGTGTATGATTACAGCCCCAGGAGGACCTCAGTACTAACTTAAAGGCACACTAGAGCCCAACTCAAGTTTGCCAAAACTGGGAGCTACACGGTAAAGCAAATCCTCTCTCTAAATAGAACACCAAATAAGGTATTGCATTCTTTGAAAACCTTATCGAAAGGTAAAACACATCAAAAAGCTATTGAGTGATCTGAGCACAGAAACTGGGAGAAGGCACTGTTCAATTCTGGGAGTACCGGATTTTTTTGCACATGAAGAGTGGGCCAAAATGCCAGTAGTGAGCTACAGGAAGCTCATCTAGGGCTACAGGAAACGGTTGATTGCACCTATTTTACGGCTGCGTTACCAAATATTAAATCTATAGGTCAAAATCAATTTGTTATGAATTGTATTATACAATATGTGCTATGAAATAGTGCAGCACTGGAAAGAAAATCATCTGTAATTGAGGCTCATGAGAAGTACGTAATAATAACAATAGTACAAGGAGTACAATAATAATTATATTATTATAATAATTATTAATTACCAAGCTAAAACACTGTCATTTATAAGCACAAAGTCAATATGGGTCTCTCCAGCTCAATTTTTTGGGTTTGTTTACCTGATTTCATAGAGCACACTTGTTTGAAAGAACTCTTTAAGGCCGTGCAGTTGTATAACAGACAAGAGATTCACACACATATTTTCTCTGGGAATAAAGAGGTTGAAATGGAAACTAGAGGAGTGTATCATTAAATACTATTAATCTATAATGGCCTCCTGTGCAAACACCCTACATCTATCACATATTATTCATTCCATATTATCTTACAGAGCCTGTGGCTACGTGAAGTTACTAGGAGCAAGTCTAAACACAGCCTCTTTGGCTTTTATTTCCCTCTCTGATAACTGAGATGATGTTTAGAACTCGGTTTTCGGTTGCCATACTAAAGAATGATTCAACATTTATATACCCTGTGTTTTCTCTCTGTGACATACAAGTCCCATCAGCCATCAGTGACCTGCATGGGGCGCTAAAGGCACGGAACGGCCCAGTGAGCGGAGGTGCCATGGTGACCGTGGTGACCGTGGTGACGCAGGTTGTGTCAGGAAGTGAGGGTGGGCTCACTTGTTGAGAGTGTTGTCCTGGTGGTCCAGCGTGGTGAGGTATATGTCTACGAAGGGCATGCTGGTGCACAGGTCTTCCGTCATCATGTAATCGGAGTGACGCAGAGACTTCTTGAACTGTTCCACCAGTTTGTAGAAGTTGCAGTCGTTGCCTGTCTGTGAGGAGATAACAGTAAACGGCGAATGAAAGTCAGCCGTACCGAGCAAACCCATGGGTGTCTGCTCGTGGCTAGACCGCTGCGTTGTTACATTTCTTTCGCTTGATGACAGGTATCATAAGCGGAATTACACAACTTTAACTTCTTTATGTGTCATCTGTTTAACTTTGCGCTGTTTGTCCGGGCGTCTGACATAGAGCTGTAGCTCAAACTTGTTTTTATCTTTTCTCTCCTGGATTAGCCCAAATAGTCTAGTCTATTCATACCTGGCTGTGAATGAGCTTCCTGATCTCTTCATTCTGTCTCTGGATGATGGCCTGTTTCTTTAGGGACAGAGACTGCTCGCGCTCCGTCTGCACCTCAGTCTCATAGCGCTTTGTGGCATGCTGGGAAACGTAGGCGCTTACAGTCAGCATTCAAAACATAACATACGTAGAAAGTATTTCAAAACTAGCGAATACATAATTTATAAAGATGTCTGAAACAACTTTCTGGCTTTGAAGTAACCCTACATTTCTGTCTTTTTTGTCATTATATGAAAGACAAAAATGATTGATTTCCAGACCATCTGAACCCATCATGTTTTTGACTAATCATACGTCGTTTTAATGTCAAAAATGTATTTTTGCATGGAAGGCATTTGGCATTATTTTTAGTGCAGCAAAGTAGTAGCTGTTAGGTTGTTGCCTTAAACCTGTTGTTAGGTACATCGACTGATGTCCACTGAGCTGTAGCGGACTAGGCCAAAATGCTGTGTTGACTTTCTATGACCCGGGTATGTTGGTTTCTCTCAGATCAGTGCACAACCAGCGGTCTCCCCCACGCACCACGTAGCTGGGAGTGACATGACACTTCAAACACATGCAGAGAAATATGGTGGACTTTTTAAGCATTGCGGCTACTTGAAGGAAACCCAGAGCACCCTCAAATAACTCACTCTCTTATCCACTCCACCTCTTTGTCTCTCTAACCGAGCGCAGGACACAATGCACATGCAGGAATGATTATTTTTCCATCTCAAAGCACATGAAAAGGTGGTGGTTAATGGCTCACTCTCCCGTACAGGCTCAGGTGACTACCTTTCCACTGCTCTGTGCTTTGTCCTTTTCTTTCTCTCTCCCACGACCCAACTCTCTACCTTCAATCTCACATGACGATCTTCATCCTCTGACTATATCCCACGACCGTGTCATCTCATTCATTTTCATTCTCTCTCTCTCTCTCTCTCTCTCTCTCTCTCTTTTGAGGATTGGCTTGGTAGGATGCCTCCCCTGGCCATCAGCTATGGATCATTACGTCATCTCCAATTTACATCAACGACACAGTGAAAGCGTCAGGAAACTCTCAGATACATCTGTATGCAGATGATACAGTTCTGTACTCTATTTGCCCTTCACTAACCTCTGTGCTAAACACCCTTCAACCAAGCCCATAGGACAAAGCTTTGAGCAGAAATTAAGACCAGGCTTGGGTTTATTTACAGAAACAAATCATCTTTCACACACTTTCAAAATGAGAGTTCTCCCAATGCAGGGTTATGGGGATGTCTTTTATAGGGCTGCATCCAAGGGAGCCCTGGATTCACTACATGTGTTATACCACAAAGCCATCCTGTTTGCCACTAACGCTGCACACTCCACCCATCACTGCAATCTGTACTCTTCTGTTAATTGGCTATCTCTTTACACAAGACGCAAAACCCACGGGTCTGTTTTCACCTCTAAAACCATACTAGACCTGAGTCCCCTTTATCAAAGGTCCCCACTAAACACCTCCTCCCTACTTCTAATACAAGATCTACCAACTACATTAAGTTAAAGGTCCCCAAAGCACATTCATCCCATAGGATAAAGCTCAATTGGTAAAGGGGGTCAATTCTGCCAGTGTTGTTTCTTGAACTATTTAAGGTTAGCCTATCGAACTATTTAAGGTTAGCCTATCTGACTATTTAAGGTTAGCCTATCTGCTGTACAAACTGAAATACGTTTCCATCAACAATTCCAATAAAAAAAAAAAAAATTCAGGATATGGCTGGGGTTTTAGAGTGACACCTACATGGATCTCAATGATGACCACGCCGATGAACATGTTGAAGAAGATGAAGTAGCCAATCAAAATGAACACGATGGTGAAGATGCGACTGGAAGCGATCCCCAGGTCATCGAGGTTTTTCTGCAAGTCTGTCCAGCCATCGACCTGGGTGAAATCAGATGGATGGAAACAAAAACGCCGTCAGTCATGCATGTGTTAACTTTAACATTGTGTAACACTGTCCAGTAACACATACTGGACTATTATCCTGCGATACAAGAAACAGTATTGATGCTGATTATATTCATGCAATGTCACATTCACATACAGTTTATACATTTGTAGGAAATAGACCTGTCGGGGAACTTATTTTTGGTTTCAATAATAACAACAGTGAGGGAATGTGAAGTGGATGAGTGGAGGGAAAGTACATTTCACTGTCAGTCCAATGTGTGCCTGTGTTATGTAAAATGTCTCCACTGTGCAAACCAATGCAAGTGCTCGAGAGCAGAGAACATTTGGCTCTAAGCCCCAGTGAGCTTAACCGTCTGCTCGGCTAGCGTCATTACGGACCGTCACCAAGCTGAAGAGTGTGAACAGAGCGTTGCCCAGGTCTCCCCAGTTATCCGGGTCTCCAGTGATGGGGTCTCCAAAGTAGTAGAATCCGATGATGGCAAAGAGGAACATGAGCAGGAACATCAGGCCAAGGACATACACCACACTCTTCATGGTCTTAAACAAAGCCTGAGTCAAGGCCTGCGGAGACACACATGTGTATGTACACATGTACACACATACACACACACACACACTATTTATTAGGCTACAAATAGGCCCACTGCCTCGTTGGAACGCCAACATACACCAAGCATGGTTACGGTACATGTATGCCCATCAAAACATTCTTACCTGAAGGCCCCTGATAAACGATACTGTCCTCAGCACCCGCATACAGCTACATGCCTTGATTATGTGCATTTTCCCGCTTAAGTTGCCATGTTGTGCAATTGAGATAAATGGTATAAATGTGAAAACCAATATGGTGGCATCGAAAAGGTTGTAACCGTTCCTCCAGTAGAGAACTGGTTGGACATACACCTTCATAAGGAACTCAGAGGCATAAATGGAGAGGAATAATTCGTCAGCCGTCTGATTGAGAAAGGAGGTTTGAGATTAGGTTTACACATAGCCCACATTTCAAATTAACAATATCAAACTTATCAAAAACGTGTTGCTAGGCTCTGGCAATAGGTTTTCATTTAAAAATAACAAAATTAGCATTTTAAAAACAATATAAAATTTCTGATCAATCTGTTACCCACCACAAAAAAATTGAAAAAGCTGTATCTCAAATTATAGTCCGTTTCCAGAGCCATAGATAAAGCGTTGACCACAATGGTGACCATTATCAAAAAATCAAATGCCGAGTGTTCTAATATCGAGGCAATATAGTTGTGGAAATGGATATCCTTCCTCCTAAAAAAATACGAATTGTACACATTAGATTCACATTCGACTACGAGCGTGTATGCAGATGGTAATGATTTAGTAACGTTTTATGCTGTTGTGATAATAAATTAAGTGACACGTATCACTTAAGTTATGTATGGGCCTTACACTGAATGCTTCGCGCTTCCTCTACCCACTGTGTCCCAGTTGGAAAATCGCTGAAGTGCTATCTGACTTGTTCCTTGTTCGATGAGGAATCGTATGTACCCGCTTTCACTTGGTTTGACATCTTCGGTGTTTACCGTCTCCATGCTGTTTTACATTCGAGGTTGAAACCAAGCGTTCAGCAACAGTTCCTAGCTACAGTATTACCGAATCGTAAATGCAAAGCAGGTGGTGTGTTCACTCATAGAGATGGAACACTTGTGTATGCCTTCGCAACAAAACGTAACAATCAAATCAATTCTATTTCACACAATAAGCATCACGTGAAGAAGTCCATACAATTTAATTGATGTAGTGAAAAGGTACATGACCAACAAAACAATTTTATTTGTGTAAGAATGGAAAGTACAGTACAAAACAATTATAATAATTCAACAAATAGAAATAGCCTACATGGTAAGGGCAACTTTGTCAATAAACTTTGCCAGTTTGATGTCCCTTTTGGACAATCCTCCACAATCATGAGTGGTCAATGTTATCTGCACCTGGAAGAAAAAAAAACTATAATTGACACTACCTTCTGCACAACACACATAATTCATTTAAGCCCTAATTAGCAACTTCACATGAGCTTTTAAGAACCAGAATACCTTATTATTGATTTCAGAAAAAGGATAGTTTTCATTGGTTGTATGTAACAGTACAGTTACAATATATATATATATATATATATATATATATATATATATATATATATATATATATATATATATATATATATATATATATATATATATATATATATATATATATATATATATATATATATATATATATATATATATATATATATATATATATATATAAACGGATATACGAGTCTATCAATACATTTGTAAGAAAATCTCCTGGAAGTGTCAACATTTACACATGGCCATAAACCTCCTAAAGCAAGAGACGTATTTTGTAATCAAATCAACAAAATAGCTTTTTAAATAAAAGGACTCAACGTCCCTATAAATATCGGATCATCGAGCTATAAAACACATGCAAGTGAATGTGGTGGGTTTCTGAGAGCCCTGTGGAAAGTACTGCAGCAAGCCCTGAGACCTGTCCTATCCTGCAGCCCTTTAATAAAGAGGGGATTTGATCAGAATTCCTCTCGGAGCAGTGGGTCTGCCACACACTAACCCAGTGACTAAAGCCTAAAGCTGAGAGATTTTCAGGGGCCTCTGTTTGTCATATCAGCCTTTGCTTTATTTTGCAGAGACGAAAGAAGGAGAGAAAATACAGTTATTTGCTAAGACTTTCACAAGAAAGCGACAGGATTACAGTATGAAGCTACTGCTTTTATGTATTTCACTGGCTTCTTTCATCAAGCGGTTTCTGACATCATCCGAATAAAACGTGAGATCAGTCTTGACAATCCATTAAACACTTGTCGGATGTGCAAATATGACTAATATCAGAAAGCCAAAATGATGGCGCTATCCCATTAGCTTTCACAAAAATCGACTTTATAGTACTTGACAAATGGATATGTAACCCTTGGGTAAATATGGCAAATTAATATACCATTCAAAATGATTGTGCTACCGACCGTTAACATAATTTAAAAACTGTATTTCCCAACAATGTATGACCAACTTCTTAACATAACAGAGGCGGTGTTGCTATTACCTTGTTATAAACGTTGAACCATTCAGGATGATGGTTCATCTTCTCTGCTTGGAGAGCCACTCTGGTCATGAAGCCAAATGCCTGGGTGGGGGAAAAAAAGGTCAAAGCAGAAAAGTCAGTAAGTTAAAGCAGAAAAAAGTTCATGACCACAATTCACTTCTACACCTAGCCAAGGTGAGCAGTATGAGTGAAGAAACCCCACTTGCTTGTGGAGAAAAACGAGAAATAAAACCCTGTCACAGAGGGCTAGTGTTTCCTGCGAATAGTGCTACCGGTTTCCCAGTTACACAGCCACAGCCTTTACCTGCATCTCCCAATAATACACAGGAAAGCACAGGCGCTTCAGCTCATGCACACACACACACACACAAACTATTTTCATATTTTTGGTTGTGTGTGCGTGCTTCCCTCCAATCAGAAAACATTGTAATCATCTACAAAGACCAAAGCAATCCCTCGTTCTGAACACAGTGGAGGGAGAAAAAGTCAGGTAGAACTATTTCAGAGCAATTTCCCACTGCAATCTCAATTAAGCTCCTAAATACTTCCTTCTAGCCTAATTAAATCAACTGAAACTTCATTGTTTACAGCCCATTGCTGCAGTCAAATCTATAGCAGCGTCCACCTCCTGACAGGACAAGACAGAATTACTAAGAGAGAGGAAATTGCCTTTAGCCTTTTAGTGTGTTGCAACCAATTTGGAAGACCTCCTCTTTCAGGCGTGCCTAATGTAACACGATCGGCAGCTTGATCAAATTGGTTATCAAGGAAACCATCGCCCGATCAATTTAAGTAATTGGCATATTCCTGCAACTTGACCCCGCTGGCACCAATTTAGAGGCGGCTGTCTGTGTTTTCTCAACTTTCATTGGCCATAATGGAGATGGCCGGGCAGGCAGCCGTGTCAGGTGTTGCCTAAACATGTCCCTCTCGGGCCCGGCCTCATCTCATTTAGAAACCCTAATACAGACAGGTACAGGGATTCAGAACCCAACTAAAGAACCATGGATTTTCTCCTAGCTTTTTTTTTAACGTTCATTTCTCACCTGCACTACCATCGACAGATGATTCTGGTTCTGGCTCTTCATGTTGATTCATTTACATTTCACCCAACCACCAAAGGAACCTTTTGGTGTCTATCATGTTTCAATCAAACATAAACAAAAATGCAAATCGAAAAAATATATAAAAAGTGCATTTTGGGGAGGCCCCTTGGGCCTGGTAGTTGACCTAATATGGTGGCACAACTGTCACCTGCAAGTCTACTTTACCACATGCTCCGCCAAGAACACACCCAAGACCTAATGTCAACACAGGTCAAGGACTTTTCCTCTTCGGCTCTCACTGTTTACATTGTTGCATTGTATGACCATAAGACATCCATCCACAGGAACAGGCCAACCAGCCAGCCAACTATCCACATTGGCCCAGCACGCCGTAAGCTGTCAGGCTACGCTAATTTGACGTGACATTTCACAGACCCCCATCTCGAATAATCAGAAACACCCTATGGCCAGGGCCTATACACTCGTTTCCCCAACGGAGGGGGGGGGGCGCTTTGTGGGGCTATTACTGCGTGATTGTCATAAAACACTGGATGAGACAATTTGATGTTGGAGCAGAGCGAAGCGGCGCTCTCCCTCTTTGGTTGCGGCCGGGTCTGAAAAGCGGGCCTCAGTTTTCAAACACATGTTATTTACAGATCGGTTTTCCACCCGCCAAGCAGTCCAGGGGCTTAGGGATGCCTGCTCTCCCTGCCAGGAGTAAGTGCATGCAGATTGGGCCAGCACTCTACCCACCCCCTCTACCAACCCCCTCCAACCCCCCCCCCCACCCATCCCGAACACACACTCATACATTCTCACACACACACACAAACAAACAAACACATATAAACACGCTGTGCGCAGCTATAAATTAATTATGATTAATTAATTATGATTAATGATGTCGCGGTAACTGATGTTTACCCTCAATTCAATTTCACAGTGCCTTGTCCTTTCTCTTTTTTCAAAAACATAGAAGCCATTTATTTTCTGATCCTGGGATCTCAAACTTCCGTCAAAGCTATCTTGAAACACTTGCTACTTATTCTAACCTGCTTTGATTTTATATGTTTGGAGGCAACGTTTGGAACGGCACGCACGCACGCACGCACGCACGCACGCACGCACGCACGCACGCACGCACGCACGCACGCACGCACGCACGCACGCACGCACGCACGCACGCACGCACGCACGCACGCACGCACGCACGCACGCACGCACGCACGCACGCACGCACGCACGCACGCACGCACGCACGCACGCACGCACGCACGCACGCACACACACACACACACACACACACACACACACACACACACACACACACACACACACACACACACACACACACACACACACACACACAGTGCAATGTTTCCTGTAGAGCTAAGCTGTCTGTGTGGCGGTATGGGTCTCTCTTCCTCTGATCCCTTCTCCTGAACACCCAGCCTTCAGCCCACTATGACTAGACACTGATTGCAATCCTTTCCCTATCATCGCTAGCTGCCGTTGAAACCCTGAACCCTCACACTTCCACATGGCGAGGCAGCCATGCTGTCAATCAGATGGGGATGATGGAAATGATGACCACAACTAAAAACACATCTACTTTCTTTTCTTCTTTTTCTCTGGAATCTGATACTCTCAATCAGCTAATGGATGGTGTCGTAAGGCATGCAATTTATGGCCCTAGAATGTTTTCAATGTACATTGGCAGGGCATGTCAAATGTTCTTTATTAATCAATTTGACACCTATAACATAAAATCCCAGTCTTTCAATGTAACACATCTTTAACCTGATACTTTGACAAAAGGTGATACATATCTAGCGCCTGCTTATGTGTGAGTGTCATGCGCTTGTCAAGTATGGCGTTGAGGCCATCTTATGCAAGCCCTCTTAACTACAGGGTTACCAGACAGGCTTAGACAGCCACTGGCTCCTCAATAGACAAGGACGTCACTGACATCTTGGTTTACTCAGGGCCCATAGACAGATTATGTAGCCACCTCCGCTTGGGCGCCACGCCTTGTAGCACCCCTCGGGCAATTTCACAAGGTGGGCTCAACGGAGGAGTCCTGCAGTTCCCAGGGAGAGTGCCACTTCCGTGATGGCGATGGGGGGGGGGGGGGGGGTTGGGGATAACCGTACACCGCTGAGCCGATTAACCACCGCTCGCTCTTGGATGGGGAGATGGCTCGGGGAGTCAGGTTTCTTGAGTTTTAGTTGTACGACAACTTATTCAACACAAGCAGAGCAAGGCCAGGGACGAAAGAGAGACGCTTTAGGGGAGACTTGGCGGAGCGGGAACCACTGACAGAATCTACAAAAGAGGATCAGACCTCCAGAGTGGGCCCAAGGGGGCCGGAGGCAACGTTTGGAACGGCAGAGCAGAGATGGTCGTGACCACAAGCACATGGACCAGGTGATTAGATTAGGATTTTCATCTGAATGTCTCCAGAGAGGAAAAAAGTATATATAGAGAAAAAGAAAGGGTAGGAGTTCAACGTGGATATTGATATGGTGGTCTAATCAAGTGCTTTGGGTGTCTGAAAAGCGCTATATAAATGAAATGAATTATTATTAATCAAAGGCCCGGGGAAATCATTTACAGCTTGTGTATTTCAAATGCTTAAAGAAAAGCGTTGATCTGAACTCTCCTGGATGTCTCTATGAGTGCGTGGACGTGGAAAAATGTCTTTGCTGATCGTCTCCCTGTCTGTCTTTGTTGAGAAAGGGGGAAAACTCCGGGGAACTTTGGCCGTTTATAAGTCAAAGCGTGAACAAGAAGAACAAAAATAGTCTAATTCCAGTATTCTTTTTTGTCACCATTTCTTATTAAAAGGTTGACAGCAATAGTAAAAGCTTTTCAGAAGTCTTTCACACACAGCTAATGGAACAGCATTGTCTCAAATCAGCCAATTACAATTGTTTTCATCTATAGTATTGCCTGCTCCACCCCAAAGAAACAGATGGCCACACCAATGCATGCATTATATAAGTCTACATATCAATCAAGGCCAATCTAAATGTACAATACGGACACATTAGCAGTGCATCCAGTACATAGAGTATATTTCCAAACAAAACCACTTGAATCGATGCAAGAAGAAACTTCTCCCTTAAAGGATTTCAAAGTTCAAACCCGATTAGAATCTTCTGGCTCTGACAAGAAAACCAACAAAATCTCCTGCTTAAACTACTGGAAACAAGCCCACAGTGTATATACCCACCAAATAGCACAGACACTACTGCAGCTCTCGATCCAGCAGCGTCATGGCGTTTCCACTTACCCAAACCAAAAGGGAATGCACTCTGAATTTAGTCCAACTGTCTCTCACTTTTTCGTCTTAATCAGAAGCGTTCATTGACAAAGAATTGGCTATCCAACTAAACTCTTTAGTCAAACATATAGCTCCCTCTAGAGGTTCAGAGTGGAATGAAAGGCTAATGAAAAGGGGCCTATCATGGGAATCTGGTTTCTGCAAGCCCATCACTTGAAGATAAGTGGCCCGATGGAAATGAGTAAACGTGTCACTCTTGATCTCAATCCTCCTTGTGATTTAAAAAGAAAAAAAAAAGATTGGAAGAACCACCATGATAGACGGAGCTACACGATTTGTGAAAATGCTTCATAGTTAGGGTGGGCTGTCATGGAGGGAGGGGTATGAAAGCTGGAGAAAATTGTAAAAACTTCAAATTAGAAAAATGTGACTATACTCTACTTACTGTAAAGCACAAACGGAGAGAAGAAAGAGAAAAGGGTGGACATATAAAATATAATAATACAACTCATGTAACCAATGGAAACGATGAGACCGTTAGTGGTTTTCTGAAACAGACGAAACATTTTAACCAATTTGATTGTTTGTGAAAGAAATCATTCTGATCAAAACCCTAATTGCTGCCAAATGGTTCTCTGGCGTGTCTCAGAGTAATGTGCCCCGACATGTTGGGGGGGGGGGGGGGGGGGACAGGGGGCTTTAGAGCCAGAGGACCAGACGGAGGGGGCCTGCGTGTGCCCTGGGACTTCAAACACAGGGAAGTGTAAAAACAGACTATGTTCGGGGCTAAAAAAACTAACCAGCAGATTAGAGGATGTCCGCTAAGTGGCCTTAGAATTCTGAAGTTTACTTCTGTACACTGTATTCAGACCAGCTACACGCCGCAGTGGTGGATAGTGCAGCAATGTTTGGTGAAAATATGGGTTTAGACTTACTGTATGTAATTCAGAAGCCCCTTAAAATAGCATTGAGTTACCTTTTTGACAGAGATGCAATGTTCACTTCAAAATGGAGGCACAAGTTTACCCCTCAGATTTAACTAATTCATTTCTTAGAATAGATGGCCTGGTGAATTAAAATGTAATAATACGTTAGCATTATCCAATGTAAGTGTTCATCAAAGTGTATCGCTAATTCTTTGCAGACTATGGTTCACCTTAAGAGCGTAACTATAGGCAACTCAATGCACATAAAAGCTGCAGACAAAAAAACAATGCATATGGCGTTATTAAGAGAAGGCCTAGGATAGCAAACCTATCGTGGATTCCTTCCCGGCAAAATAAATTGGGTGCATGTCATCCCAGTTGTCTGCAAAAATGTTCTAATCCACCACACTTCAGATTAGAGAGAGTAAATACAAGCTAATGGGAACCAAGAAAAAAATTTGATGAATTTAAATTAATCAAATTATTGAATAAAAACTTTTACAGCATCAGGTGTGTGTTTGTGTGTGTGTGTGTGTGTGTGTGTGTGTGTGTGTGTGTGTGTGTGTTACAGGTGCATGTTAAGAAAACAGAAGGACAGACAAACAGGTACGTATGAAGAATAAACTGTGCATATACCTGGTTGAATGTTTTAAAATGGAGCTCTTTGTAGATTGCATCCCTCTCTTCCACCTCTACCCAACCAGTGGCCTTCAGCGCCATAAGCAGCTGCTCTCTGTCTGTCGGAGGCAACCAGTGGGAGTCTGAGGCCTGTTAGTGCAAACACACACCCATCTTTTATCTGAGTTGACATCCTGCATATTCCTATCTTTTAAAATGATTGTAATTTACAAGTGGCGATTAAACACCTGAGATAATTGGAAGTTTCTCATTGTCTTGCAAATATAAGTGTTCTGAGAAACAAGCAGAACTGGAAGTAAACTACGCACCGTGTGATAATTTGTTCCACAATATTGAATACTTGCCACATATTAGTAAATAGTGGGTTTTCCACTCTAAGCTATATAGCACCATCTGCTGGATGGAAAATAAAAAATACAAGAAATAATGTCAATAATGGAAGGTACCCACAAACGAAGTCGCTAAATTGTTAAACTACGTTATCTGTTATCAAAGCTGTATCAAAAACAGTCTCAGCACTCCTGCCGCTATTTACATCTACAGTTATCATGTTCCTATCCACTAATATCCCTGATGTGTTTTCCTGTGCTAATCATCGACCATTAGAATAGCCTACCTGAATACGAAGCAAAATGGGTTGGTTAAGTGAGATTCACACATGAAGCCTGCAAACGGCTAGATTGTATAATTAGCTGCAACCACTTACAAATGGTGTTGCAAAACGTTCCATATTTACCATTTGCTTGATGTATTACAATAAAGGTAAGGATCTCTGCCATGCAGGTCTGGAAAGTACGCTTACCATATTCGACGAACTCCTTGGTAGCAGTAGTTTGCCAAACCTAGAGAAATGGCACGGCCATACGATTGCAGTCCTGAGTGTAACCATTAACCCATGCATATTACTTTTTACTTGCTTTCTGTTCCCTCAACTCTATCCGGCCAGCTTACTTGCTGTAATCAGTCATTTGGCTGTTCAGAATATTGCCTGATGAAAAATAGGTGTTTAAATAAGCGTGCAACGCACATTAAAAACATGCACTATGAATTGCAAACATGCGCCGTTCTCTCTCTAATTTGCGTTTCTGTCAAAATAAATGTATAAAGGCTTCTTGTGGCCTTTCAATTCTAGTGCAACCTTTTAAAAAACCTGAAAGAGCAGATATATACACTTTTCATTTATTTAAATCACAACAGCATTTGAACAAACGCAAATGAACAATTACAACTTTTAGTTAGGAATTTGGTCAGCAAATATTACAATTATGTACATCTGATAAATACAGGTATCATTTCATTAACGTCACATTTTCTTTGCAACTGTTCAAACTGTTGTTGTTGTTGTTGTTGTTGTTTTATCACATGTTGCAAGGGTATTTTTTTCCAGCAGGTTTTAGGCTCTAGGTCTGTTTGTCATTTAGTCCTGGTGGTCATGTTCCTGTCCTGGTAGGACCCAGCGAATGCTGTCTGTCCGTAAAATTGCATATATGGTAAAACCTGTGATGAACAAGATGGAGAATACTAGCAGCCAATCGATACTCTTCACAGGAACACTGGGAAGGGGTCCAGAACGGTCTTCATCTGTAACGTTCTTCTCTGGGCTTGCCTCAAAACCTGTTAAGATTCATTAAATGTGACAGTGGTCATCTCTAGTGAATACTTCCAAGATAGGGAATCTTTATGAATTATAGTGTCAGGTCATAAATACAGCTTGACAGTCATACACAATGCTATTTTCACTTATTATGTATTAAGTCAAAACACACTTGCACACCTGTCTGGTTGGCTATAAAGGATGTCAGTGTATCCAGGGTTCTTTCCGTTTGGTTGAATCTGGCCATGGGTTTGACTCCTTGAAAGAGGAGGATGTTGGGCACAGCTACTGTTCCAAACCTCGTGGAGAGACTGGAACAGAAAGTAAAACCCAAAGACAGAAGGCTTTTAATCGTCCATTTTATTGAACTAGAAAATAACTGTGGGCAAACAACAGATCGAGGGATACATTTGACATTATTAAATAATTAAATGAAAGAAACAAATGTAACGCCTTAAATTTAAACGTTTTTACTGTTTACCTGCTGTGTTGGGAGGCATCCAGCGCTAGGAAGTTAATGGTGGGGAAGACCCGGGGTAAGGCGTTGAAGTGAGGGGCTAGGTTAGCAGAGAACTGGCACCAGGTAGTGTAGAACAACACCAAAGAGCACTCAGTGCTGTTGGCATTCAGGAACTCCATCAAATCCTATGGGGGACACAACTTATGAGCACAAGAAGACTCGTAGAATCAGCACTATATGAACTGGTAAAAAGCCACACAGTATAATAGTGTCTGCATTGAATTGAAAGAATAGAAATTGGGAATAAAGAGGAGAGATGTTTTGTGGATGATTAGAATAGACAATGCACGATACCCTCCCATGTTACACAGTGAGTTAGGACCAGAGCAGGCGTTAACAGTTAATTACATTTGAAACCATCCTAAAGGCACCTTTATTTTTTTGTATTACCTGTGAGGCATTGAGTACTTGCACTGTAAAGTTCTCCATGCCTGTTACATTCCTTTTATCACAGTTCACTTTGTATGTCTTTGTGATCTCCGTGGAATTTTGCTCATCTGCCGACATGGAATCCATGTGCACCAGCCCTAAAGTGACGTGCTCTTCTGTGTTTCCTTCTGTAGCTTCATCGGATGTTGAAGATAGACCACAGTGTGCATCATCTTCCGCACAGGGTGTTGAAAAGCCTATCTGGAAGTCTTTCACATTTTGTGGAATGAGAGACTCTAGGTCTGACAGATCGATGGGTCGTTCAGTGCCCATTACAGCGTCAGCAATCTCTGCTGTCTTGAACTGTCTCTTCGGATGCGATTCGAGGTCCTCCAACCCCACAAACTTGGGACTGTTTTCTGGGTCTGAGATGGTATCTTCTGAATACTTGAACTCTGGTATCTCGTCATTGTCTGTAAATACATGCATTACAAATATCAGCTCATTACAAGACTACAGCTCCGTTTGAATAAGAGGGTTTTGAAAACAATAGTGTTATTTTTTTATAAACTAAAACAAAAGCAGCTGTAGATAGATTAGCAGCTGTGTTATGATTATTATATTGCATTGGTTTGTTGGGTAGCTAGCTAGCCAAACAATAATAACAAAAAAAAAAAATGCTGTCTAGCAACATTCAAATTGTGTCGTTACTTAGTCTATACTAGATGTAATATTGCTAACACTGACAGATGCGGATAGTAGTGCTTTCCTTGTCTAAATCGCCATATTATGCTAGCAAAAGGGTTCACTTAACTTCGCTAGCTAACGATATAGTTTCATGATGCTATAATTTCAATGCTAGTTGCAGCAGACAACAGTTCTTACTAGCCAGTCGAGCAGTCAACGTTACCTTGTGCTGTAACTGAACATTCCATATTGAAAAGATTAAGAATAAATACTGAAATCAGGACAATGTCCCATTTAATTGTGATTAGCGCCATATTAACGATAAAGTGGCTAGATAATTGCATAGAAGTAGCTAGCTAGCGTTAACTAAAATTAGTAGCTATAGCTATTTTACGTCCTGGAAACTCATTTTGCGTATCGGAGGAATAAATATGTTACTATCTTGCAGTAGCTCAATTTTAGCTTCCGGGTCATTCTTACTTTTCTTTTTTTTGGACAAGCCTGTTATATACTTCAGCAAGATTTAAAGATAAATTGGCTGCAATAAACAATTTAACACAAAACAACAATAATCCTTTTTAGAGGGGTCAATCGTGATCATACTCCCCTCATAACGTCAATGAGTCAACAATCCAGTAGATACCATGTTTGAAGTTTATTATAACTTTTCAACATCGAACAATAATATCATGCAAAAACAGAATAACAATACATTAAAGCAATAACTGATACAACAAGGTCACAGGGGCAGTGCCCTAAAGAGAAGAACATGAATGTGAAACAGTCCTTCGATGTTAATTCCTTTGAGGAAAAGCAACACGGAAAAGGAGAAGAAAAAAAAACTTACAAGATAAAGCCAGGGTATTACTGTGCAACATATACAATGTTGTGTGAGGGTACTATTTAAAATTAATGTTGACATTACAACAGGAGTAAAGTAGGGTAGGCCTACATATATTTCTTAACCATCTGTTAGTGACAAGACTTTTCATTTTAACATCCTTTCCCACTTGTTGCTAAAACAATCCCATTGCATTTTCTCTTGTGGATAATCCTTTACAATATCAGTGTTAATCTCAGTGCAACACCTTAGCATCACATAAATGAAACTACAACATATTAAGCACTTGAGGAATTGTGTCCTCCATTTCAGATACAAGATTCTAACTGGAATTAAGTCTATACTAAGCCAATATGGATTTTCTATATTGATTACAAAGAAACATTAGCAAACAACAAATCAACATGTATTGTACATTCAAAACTAACACAAATACTACTAGAACTAAACATACTGTTTATTTTTCATTTTTACAAGCACCCATATCCATCGTAATATCTTACATATCGTGGTTGATGTAAACAGCGTGTGTGAGTGTGAAGTATGAAACATGATACATAGGCACTATAAAAGCTATTGGAGTTAACTGTCATGCAGAGTCTAGAAACTCAGAAAATGACAGGAAGAAAGTGAAATTCTAGAATTTGATTGGTATAACTCAACATTGGAAGGTGTTATATTGTACATTGTTAGTTTATATTAAAAACCATTTTAAGCACACAGTTGCTGTATAGTGGAAGTAAATAAGTGCTTTTCCACAAATGTAATATCATCATCGAATCATTGTTACTACAGAATACACATTGTATACAAACATGTAACATATTTGAATAGTTTTTAAGCAGAAGACTTCAAATTCTTTGGTAAAGAGTGATAAAGGTGACGGATGAGTAAAATTGATTAACCAATGTTTTCATGTCAAAATGCAATACAAAGCCAATACATTTAAACATGAAATGCTACAGTAAAAGGTCCTTTACAGATATATTGAAACATAAAATGATCAAGATAGTATAAATGTTACAACCTAAAACAGAATATTGCACTCAATCTTCAATCTTCTTTAATTTTTTCTTTGCGCATCTATATGAATTAATCTTAATTTTACGTCACAAGTTTGAAAGATGTCATACTATATTACTTACTGATTTTAAAAGTAAATAGTAACCTTTTGTGTTGCGACATCAACTACTTGTAGTTGTGGTAGTCAGCTAATTCATTAAAGATCAACAGCCACACTAATTGATGATTGTCTGTTTTACAAGTTTGAGCGCAAACCACACACAAAAACAAAGCTTTTGGATAGGATGAAGAGAACATTTTTTCAGGTAAACCTATCGATGAAAGATTAATTTGAGCAAATTAATTTGCAAACATTGCCTCAGACATTTCAGGATGGAATAACATATTAAACACCAACAAAGCACAACATGCTTGAACCCATTTTGTCTTATATGACCAAAAAAGGCTGATGGCCAACTCTCTAATAGCAGTGTGAGATTATCACAAACTCATCCTTACTTCTTAAACAATTACCTGCATGCTGGAATTCACATCAAATAATGTGTTCAGGTAATATGACTTAAAATGAACAAGAGAGTTTCTGACAGCATACCAATTCTAGATTTCTGAAGTTCAAAAGGGGAAAAAAATATACAATTTGTGGAACGTCTATTCGTCAGACAGCTTTCTTTTAAAAATGAATGTGGGCAATAGTCAAACATTACCTTTGAGTTCAACTGTAACTATTTAATGTGCCCACCTTCATAACAACCAAAAACATAGCACTGGTCACTATAAAAGCGCCTAGACATCACTAAGATAACGGTCTTCTCCTTCCTCTGACTCCTCCAAGATTTTCTTCAGAAAATACTCAAAGCAGGTCTATCAATAATTTATTTCCACACAGACGGAATGGAAAAAAATAAGTAACATAAAAAAAAAAAAAAAAATCACCTTTTTTTTTTTTTTTACTCATTAGACTCCTTCTCTTTGCACGAGGGTTCACAGAGCCCTCCTTTGTGGGGCATGGCATAGGGGAAAGCTGCCGCGCTGCAGGTGCCATACCCAAGTTTGTTGAGACGTGACAGGCTCTTGATGCTGCCAGGAGGCCGGCCAGGGCTGACCTTGTAGCCCGCTGCCTTGGTGGTACCGAGTGGCCTCCCCGGACTCGTCTTGAACCCGGCCGCTTTTGTGGTCCCAAGCGGCCGGCCAGTGCTGGTTCTGTACCCAGCAGACTTGGTGGTTCCCGAAGGCCTTCCTCGTCTACCAGACCTCCCAGGCGTCTTCTTCGTCTTTGGATCCTCTGACTGGTCATTGTTTTTGGCTGCCACTGTTCCCTGTGGGCAGGCATCGCTGCTTAGACCTTCCTGCCTCTGGCAGGGCAGGGGTTTGAGGCCGTGGGGCGGCAACGACATGGGAGCAAGACTCATCTGCAGTGAAGGGGGTGGATAGAACTTATTGGACTGCACACAGAGATCAAAGTGACTGGTAGGGTGACGGTTCTCCTCTGCTAAACACGATGGCCGGCCACTCATACAGTAATCATTGTTGCTGGTCACCTGGCGCATCATTTTCTGCCAGAGAGAGAACAAATAACAGTTGTGTTTATTTCAAAGTCCTCTTCCTTTTGGCTTTTGAGGATACTTTTGGGATGTTTTCTTCATGTAAGCCCAAGAATCAAATACTACTTAGCTACTGAATACCATCATTTATGTACTAGGCTTTGCAATGTCAATCTACATATACTTTCATGTAAAAATATGAAAAGCTAATAATATGACGACTCAATTCGTTATTCGTTACTATTTTCGGATTATAATGGAGAAGCTCGCCCCCTTGTTAACCAGTACAGATGGCTCAACTACAATCAGGAAATGACCAAACCATTGGATAGCCTAAGCAAACGGCAACAAAAAACTGCAGTTTAGAAATCAAATTATTTGCAAGCGTCTATTTGGAACTAGAATTAATACCAATGGTTTAGCTTACCTCGATTGTTTGCTGGTCGTAGAATACAATGGGTTATGGAGAAAAATGACAGATCTATCATCCTCTATATCAACACACGATCCATTTTCGAAGTCGATCACGAAAGCTTTGCCTTGTTAATTTTCATAAAAAACAGTTAAGATCATGAGGAAACGTGGAGGTTTATTCAGTTGCATTCGACAGAGGATTTGAAAAGAAAAGCAGCCATTCCCATTAAAAATTAAAAACCCTGCAGCGCATGCGCAGTGTTCCGTAGGGAATTCTAATTTATAATAGCCCCTTTTTACTACTCATAAAACTAGACTTAAGCGGCGAAGGTATATATACGGGATATTTTCTTAGTAGACCAATGGAACACTAACTAAAGATCGTTTTGAGACCCAAACTAAGAAAGGTAAATTGAATGAACATTATGATTTGACAAAATTGACCATGATGTTGGTTTTCTACTTGGTTGTCGCATTTTTGGTGTAGGCCATGTTTTAAGTTATTTCTTTTTGAGAAGTAATAATTTCTATCTGTAAACGTTGAGTCATCCAAGTGTGCTTTTAGTTGGTTAAGCTGGACCTCTATTAAGTAATTATAATATACTCCATTATAATGAATATTTTATTTTCATGTAGTTGAATTACAAGGACTATTTCAACTCGATTCCTTTGCAATGACACATTTTATTTCATTATGAAAGCTTTTTTTTTATGTGGTTGTGTTTCTATGAAATGCAAAACAGGTTTGGTAATTTATACATGGTTTTATTAATTAAAAGGAAAAAGTAAAAACGTTTCACATCATACAGATTTTGTCTTAGAAACTGTGAATGTCGGCTTGTACAGATGTCATTGAACATAAACTGAAAATATTTTTCAAATGAAGTAATATTGTACATTCAGCAAGTGCATTCGTTCCTGAATGTATGTTCCAGATGGGGAAGGGAAATGATAAGGGCACTGCCTTCCACAATCTCGTTACTAAGGAATTACACAAATAAGGATGCATGAATTGAAAAAGAAATCTGCAAAAAAAAAAAAAAGACTGGAAGGAGATACTGAAGAGAAACATATTCATAAATCAAGACAGAGCCAAGTAAACGTTACAAAATATTCGGAGAGATTTCCAGTGCTAACACACACACTTTTGGGCCAGCTTTTTGGCCCACTGTCATCCTCTACAAAACTTTGTATCTTCCTTTGCTGGTTGGTTGGTATGAGTTTTGCTAAAATGAGAGAAAAGAGATTTAATAAATATGTGAACTCATCTTTGGTGAACTGACACTTTTTGATAGCCGCTATGTTCTAGTGTAATGTGTGTATGATAAAGCATGTTGAGAGAGAGAGAAAAAAACAAAAACAAAAACTTACTAATCTGATGAGCTCCTCCTTGATAAGCCTTGTAATCTCTGCCTTTGCTTTCTGCACAGCCAACTCATTTGCACCTGTCAAACACATCAACATTTACATACAAGCTAAACTGATCAAATATGTGTCAATGTGGCCTAGCCAGTATCTTAAATTAAAACAAATGTTGCGTCAACGTTTATCAAGGCCGGCAATTCTCTAACCAAACAAATAGAAACCAGAAACAGAAACATACTCTCGATGGCCAAGTAGATTTTGCGCTCTCCTTCCTTGGGCTCTTTCCCTGGAGGGAAGTAAGTTCCTCGGATGGTGATGGCCGCTTCCGAGTATTCACCGATTCTCTGCAGGGCTTCCTTTGACGTGACCTTCCACCTGGCAGTCTGACAGAGATGCAAGGCGTTAAGTGTTAGTTTGAACATTTAACAAGGACCCAACAGGCATAGATGACATTGCCAGTTGCAGGAGCATGCTAGAATAAGGAAAGGAATCCCAAGCATAGGTTACCAATGTTTATCTTTTTATTTTATTTTTTTCTTCTTTTTTTTAAACGCTGGGTGTGAGATGGAGGTTCCAGCGCTCTCGTCGACTTGGCTGGAAAGTGCGGGGTTAAAAGCGGTGGTTCTGAAACCCTACCTGTGGGAAGTCGTTGATCTCCAGCTCCTCCTCGTACCGCTTGACGGTCTCGGCCTGTTCCGCCGCCTGCCTCTCCTCCTCCAGCTTCTCCACGGGGATGTAGTTCAGCTTGGCGTTGATCTTCTCCGCCAGCTGCTCGGCGATGGTCTTGGCCGAGACGGAGGGCGCCATGATGGTGCCGCCGCGCAGGATGGCGTTGGTGGCCTGTTGCATCACGTCCTGTCCAGATCGACCGAGAGAAAGGTCACGTCAATTCAAGAGATGACCAAACCGCAAACCCGCCTCAAAACACAGCGAAACAGGAAACGTTCAAATCAAAAGGTAAGATATCACGGCTGAAAAAAAAACCTGAAGTTCTACATGGCCATAGTGTCCTGGTAACTGTCCACCGGCCTAAGACTGCATAACCAACCACTCCAAGTCCCCCCTGCCATGTGAACATACCTGAGCCTCAGCCCCCAGGTTCTTCTGGGCGTTGATCCTGAGCGCCAGCCTCTTGGCCATCTCCAGTTTCTGGATGTTCCCGGCCGAGGGCGCCCCGAGGTTAGCGATCCCCCCGGCAGCGACAGCAGCGGCAGACATGGCTCCCGCCGCGCCCCCGGCAGCCCCTGGAGCAGACAGGTCCTTCACCCTCTTCTTGGAGTTGAACATGCTCTCGATCTGTTCGTCGATCTGGGAAGGGTCAGGGAGGGGGAAAAAAGAGGTGGTGTTGAGAATCCAAGAGCAAAATCAACGTGGTGTCAAAGTGTGGACTAACACTATAACCCCCATGGAGAAGAAAAATATAGGAAGGCCTTCTAGAAAACATTTGGAATTTCACATAACCGCTAAAAAACGATGGCCAAGTTGTGTGGTCACTCTGATGACCGTGCATAAATTGCAGGCGACCCATGGAAATGCGAGTGTTCCGACACAGGGATTGTGGGTGGGGGGGGGACTCACATCCAAAGCCCCGTCCTCGTCGTCGGAGTCCTGCAGACCCAGAGCGGCCTTCTGCAGCTTCTTTCTCTCGTTTGCCAGCGCGTGCTCCGTCTCGTCGAACTTAAAGCCCTTCCCTGAGAAGCCGCTGCTGCTCTTGATGCTTTTACCTTCCTAGAAAGAGGCCGGCAAGGGCAAGAAAGAAAAGTAGCAAAGTTACAGGAAGAGGTGTGAGGTTGTTATTAACATGGCAAGCATAACATGGCAAGCAATCCAGCAATCATTACACAAAGCACTCCAAAAAGAAAGTGGTAAAAAAATATACACAATAATAATAAACAGTCGTTTCATTGCGGCCAAAATGTTTGTTTAGATACTATGGTTAACTCAATTTCTGTGAAAGTGCTCAGTCAAAAAAATGGCATCGCAAATTCATTTACGATCCGATCTGGCCAACAGACTCTCTCTCTCTCACACACTCACACACACACCTTCTCCAACTCACCAGTTTCTGTTGGTCTTTGAAAGAGGCCCAAAGCTGCTCCAGCTCAGCAGGCACACGAGAGCCCGAGAGTTCCAGAGCCTTGATGATGTCACCGGCGTAGCGCACCTGATCCCCCGTGATGAAGGTGTAGGCAAAGCCCTGGAGAGACGGAAGGCCAGACCACCACCATGATGTTTAATCCAGCGATCAGGCGGAAGATTTGATGCAAGGTTTGATTTCCTTTTCTACTGTAGGCCTGAATGAAATGGGTCGGCCCATGTTTAACAGACCGTCAAGGTCTCTGGTGTAAGTGTGTGTGTACCTTGTTGCCGGCCCGGCCCGTGCGTCCAGCCCGGTGGACGTAGTCCTCGTAGTGGTTGGGGCAGTTGTAGTTGACCACCAGGATGAGGTGTTTGATGTCCAGGCCACGCGCTGCCACCGACGTGGCCACCAGCAGTCGACAAGTGCCGTTCTTGAAGTCGTTGATGATACTGTCTCGGTCGTACTGGTCAATACCTAACGGAAAAGTTCAATCCAAATGGTTGTAGAGGTTGTACAACTAGTAAACATAGTATGTGAACTTACAGTAACAGAAAACATTCTGGGGGCTTTCCATAGGGACAAACTTAAGTCAACACAACGGGCTTAATATTTGCTTCCAAACATGAAAAGGTAAAAGGTTTTGTAATCCCCCCAAAACACAAGGTGACAGTGGAGCGCCGACCTCCATGGAGAGACAAGCAGGGGTAGGAGGCCTTCATTAGGTCTTTGAGCAGCCCGTCAGCGTGCTCCTGCTTGTCTACAAAGATGATGACGGTTCCCTTCTCCTGGTAGTGACCCAAGATCTCCAGCAGCTTCAGGAACTTCTTGTCCTCCTCGATCACAAGCTAAACAAAGAAAAAAGCGGTTCCAATCTCAACTCGGATTTAGACTCGTATTACTGGATTACCTGACCCGTAAAACAGGATTCCCTTTTTTGTTCTGACCTCAAAATGTGTCTTTTATTGTTTATGTATTCATTCATTCATAATTATTTAAGGGCAATGATATTATGGTCATGTAAAATAACGTTTTAACGATGCGATTATTGGCTTGTGAACAGCCGTTCTACATGGTGAGACTGTCGGGGAGCTCCAGCTAACGGCTCCTTACCACATGCTGCTCCACGTCCGAGCAGACCACGCTGCGGCCCCCCACCTGGACCTCCACCGGTTTGGACAGGATCCTCCTGGCCAGAGCCTCCATGGCCCGCGGGAACGTGGCGGAAAACATGACCGTCTGCCGGTCGGGACGCACATTGTCCATGATACGCATCACCTAGGCGGGGGGGGGGAGAATGTTTTTTTTTCTTTTCTTTATTTTTTGGGTGTCGTGGTGAATACATAAGTGATGGGCCAACTCAATACGCATAGTGACTCACTAGAAACACAGTTCAACGAATCTAAATTCCAGTCTGAGGGGCTAGACTGACATGGTGGAAAGTCGAGTGCGACAAATGATTAGAGGTTGGTATTTCTCCCATTTAAAACGGCGAGGCTTAAAACTTTGGATTTCCACCACAGCCTTAACGGAGATGACACCTGACGACCGACAACTTCTAGGTGAGGCGGTCGAGCTGTCGACAGCACGAGACCACCCTAAGGTCTAGGTAGCACTCACCTGTGGCTCAAAGCCCATGTCAAACATTCGGTCTGCTTCGTCGACCACAACGTAAGTGGACCTGCGTAGGTTGGTGACGCGGCCTACACAGCCAGTGAGAGGAGCACAACGAAATCAGTGAGACACATGACGACAGGGGCTTCACGTCTTAACACTTACACCGAAACAGTTCCAACACTAAGATAACACAGCAGTCATGTTTTTTGTTTGTTTTTTTTTCCCCCCTCATGAGAGAACTAACATTAACATTTCAAATGCTAAAATGCAGTAACAGCCTATCTGCTGGGTGACTATCTTATTCATAGTGGCCATATAATCTAGAGTTCTTGGCTTGGCTTGCGTACCATCTCAAAGGCATGAGGAACCTGTAAAAGTCACAAAACAGCCACTAGATACAAAACAAGAGATGGGGCCACATCAAGCATTATCTGATCGCCTTTTCACCTACAACAGAAACATATTAAGAGATTACCTCGCATGTGTGGAAGGAAAAAAAGCCTTTTTCTTTTTCTTTAGGATCTCATCTCTCTCTACATACTTGCACACAAAGCACAAATCATTTGGACTGCAACATCATTGGCTGAACATAAGTGTCGCTACAACAGCTAGAGATGCGCCACTGAATCAATTCTGCATGTCTCTAAAACTCTTTGACGCTAGGAGACGTAATGCATGGCAGAATTGGAAAAAACATCCTACTTGAGCATGGCTAAACAGTAGACTCCAGACTGTCCAGCGGTACAAACACGTCGTTTCATGGGTAGGGCCCTCTGGGGAAGGGGGGGGGGGGGGGACACCATTTCACCTACCTGTTGCTGACCTGCTCCTCAGGCACCACCTCTATGTCTCGTGGATTTGATTCCCCGAGACGGCCAAACAATGTTGACAGTTTAGTAATTGGTACTCTTGCTTTATATGCGTTCACATACAGTTAACATTGATAACCATGCAAGGCAGGCCAACGGACACTGTTCACCGTGTGATTAAAGGCACGGGTCTATCGTTGCACAAATACTGACAGAGCGTTGTGTGACACGGGCCGATTGTGAATGGCCACTCACCGCTGTTGGCACCTAACATGTCAATCATTCTTCCTGGCGTGCACACAATTATCTCGGCTCCCCTCTTCAGCTCAGCAATCTGTGTCCAAACACAGACACAATCACGTTCAAACAATCGGACCTTTCGTTCAAATCAAAACAACGTCCTCACCCGCACAGAGTGACGATGAAGCGATGGCGGAGGAAGAAAAAACATGGCTGCCTTTTACGTCCTGTACCTGTTCGCTGATGCCCGTGCCTCCGTACACACACACCACGCGGAGGTTCAGCGGCTTGGAGAACTTCTTGCACTCCTTGGTGATCTGCAGGGCCAGCTCTCTGGTGGGGGTCATTATCACGGCTGGATGAGGGGGTAGAGAACATGAAGAGAGAGCGTCAACATTCCTGGTCCACCTTAAATCGGTGATCTACGGTAAACTTTGATCGAAATAACTTTGAGAAGAAAATTCGTTTTATTGTATCGGGACTCGAGAGACTTTGTCCTTACAGATGGGCCCTTCTCCATCCTCCAGGGGGCGCTGGTCCAGAATGTGACGGAACATGGGCAACAGGAAGGCGATCGTCTTGCCACTGCCGGTCTTGGCGATGCCGATGAGGTCTCTACCGGACATGATGGCAGGTATGGCCTGGGTCTGGATGGGTGTGGGCTTCTCATAGCTGTGCCTGGAATAAAAAGAAAAAAAGAAAAAAGACAATTAAATACCGAGGAAGCCAGAGCGAGGCATCCAACAAACATTTCAGCGAAAACAAAAACAGCCGTTACTGCAAATCTAGGCGTTACGACTACATGTGAGAGACTGTGAACGTCAGTGTGTAAACATGATGAGTCATGTACAGCCAACGCTGTTCCTCGCCTGTAATGTCTGTGTGTGTGTGTGTAAGCCGGTGTAATAACAATTACCTTTTCAGGGCGCTCAGGATCTTCATTGAAGTACCACACTGCACCCAGGTCTTGATAGGCTTGGGACAGCCCTTTCCTTTGACGACGATGCCCTCCAAGTCTTGTCTGTAGACGTTCACGTCTGTGTGTAGGGTGGGACAAAATTGTCAGAAGGGGGATGGTGGCCAGTTCCTTCGAAGACGCATGCTAAATACAGAAACAATCTAGAGACAATCCAGTAAAATGAGTGTAAGGGTTCAAACAAAATGGTGGTAGCTCTCAGGAAGGTCTGGCTCTATGAGAGATTGATTGAACTCTTCGCCCCACTGCTTGCTTCCTCTCACCTTCTTGACTCATCTTGGCCAATTCTGGCACCTCCACATAGAAGTCCTTGCGATACGGCTCGTATTCAATCTTTTTGTGGTCGACCGGCTCCAGAACCTTTCGCTGTTTGGTTTGGTAGCCGGTCAGGGCAGTCTGAAGATCAACTTCCTCCTCCTCTGAGGAGTACTGGTGGGATAGATAGGTAAGAACTATAATTAGCACATTTTTTTTTTCTCCCCCAAGACAGAAACAGTTGTTCCTGTGACTACTAGTGAATACTTTCAAAATGGCGGCTGAGGAAGACAGACTTACCTCCATGGCATCCTGATCGTTCTCCATCAGCTCGCCTTTCTTCTTATGGGTGTTGACCCCTTTTTTGGTTTTCAGCACCGTCATTACTTTTGTTACCGTCATCCCTCCCTTCTTTTGTGGGATTAGAATATGACAGATACATTTTGATTTGATTACCATTTTACATTAGATAAAAAAAAAAAATATATATATATATATATAACAACAGTCAACACTTATTACAACAGAGAGTAAGGCCCGTTGCCGAGGTGGGATAAAGAGTCAGTGATGGGCACTGGGGTTGCCTTGCTCACCTTGTCGTTCCCTCCCATGGCTCCCATGTTGAACTTCTTCACCTCCTCTTTCACCTCCTCCATGTAAGCGTCCAGAGGATCCACCTCGTCCTCCGCCTCCTGCTCCATGGGAGTCTCCTTCTCCTCTTCCTCCTCGTCCTCCTCCTCTTCTTCTTCTTTCTTCTCTTCCTTTATCTCCTTCTCCTCCTTGATCGCCTTCTCCTCCTTACCCCCTTCATCATCCATCTCCTCCTCGTCTTCATCCTCACCGTCCACTGGACCTGTACCCTCTTCGTCATCATCTGAAAGGAGTAACGGTGAGAAAGTTATAAATACGTATATGCATAATAAAAAAAAGTTAATACATTAGATTTTACAATTTTAACCAGCAGTAGTGCCAGTAAAATGCCAGTAGTTAGTCTACAAAATTGCAAAGTTGTGTTAAACAACCCACAGCTGAAATACACTCGCACACCCATTTGAACTGAAATTAGAATTGAATACCATCATCATCCTCTAGGCTCCACTTCTTCCCTTGTTTCATCACTTCCAGCTCTCGCTTGATCTCTCCAATGTTCTCCATAGCCTTCTTCCTCTGCTCCTCCCTCCATTTTTCAACTCGTTCTTTCCGCTTCCTCATCTCTTCCTCCAGCTTGTTCTGGTCAAAGTCTTGCTGTGTTGGGAAAAACATTTTTGAAATTATATTATTCATAATAATATGAATCAATATTCCGACCTTGTTTCTTTACGCAGACGATAAGATTCAAGAGAGACAGTACAACTAGTCCTCTAACTTACATCTTCAATCTTCTCCTCCTCTTTTTCTTCCTTGATTTTTTTCTTGTCCACTGAGCCATCAGGGCTGTCTTTCTCGTTGCTCTTTGACCTGAAAGTCAAGCACAGCCAAATATGAAAATAGATTGTGACAATTTAAGATGCTTTAAATTCGCAATGTAATTGCTTATTTTTATTTTATTTAAATCTTTGCTCAGTTGCAAACAAAGTAGTTACGCGTTTGTTGACTGTTCGAATCCCAACCATTCCAAGATAATTGCTCTCACATTTTTTTTTCATTCATTAATAAAGCAAACACTGTATTTGACAAGATGTGTGGTGTTCCTCTACAAAAAAGATTGTGCTGAAATGTTTTTATCAACAACTCACTCATCCGTTTTCCTCGCCTTGCTGGGGCTGGTTGACCGAGATCTGCGACCCCTATTTCTGGACCCAGACCGCCTCCTCTCTCTGCTTCTCGACCTCCTCCGTTCACGACTCCTGGAGCGTCTGAGGATCACACACAAACACAAAACGGGAATTTGAAATGCACGAAAGATGCATTGACTCAGACAGAAACGGAACGACAGGACCATTCGCAGTCTCTCAAAATAAACCAAACAATTTACCTGGGCCGTTTCCTATCTCTGGAACGTGACCTACGACGCTCCCGGCTTCGTGACCTCTCCCTTCTGGTGCGGTCTCGATTGGCAACCCGGTCATCCTTTTTTGAACGTTTATCAGGAGAACGACTCTTGGACCGACTACCAGAGCGGCCCCTTGACGTAGAGCGTTTCCTGTAATGTCTGAAAAAGGCCAGTCACATCAGCAATAACACACTTTACTTAGCAGCTACCTATCCAATTAATTTATACTCATTATTAATTACACATTATTTCAGCACATATCTTAGTATTCCTACCCCTACATTCTATGTCCAGTCAGTGCCGCGTTACATTCTGGTCAGCTAAACTGTAAAGTTGGCTAGCGCGCTAATATTGCTAAGGTTAGCCAAGTTAGAATCCACATCAGAGGTAACACAATGACGCAAGTTAGCAATAAAAGTAATGCAATATAACAATTGTCATGAGTTTTCACACACCTTGACTCTCGTCCCATGTTTATTTTGAGTCCATCTACGTAACAAATAAAAATCTATATTTTTTTTCGGCTCAGCGATTGTTTTTGTGCGTGGGGATCAGAGGGAAACACGTAATCGAAGTGCGCTAACATTAGCACTAACATATCTTAAAAAGACAAGAGCGCCTCTGGTGCTTAGGATGTTATGAAAGGGAAGAGTTTTTGTAATTACCAACAAACTAGAGATGCTCATCTAACTCACAGGTAACGTTTATTGTTTCACACATTATAATTGCAGTAGGCAGGAATTATAGCAATAGAAGTTGCCCCATTTGTTTGTGAAATGTATTTGATGGGCCAAATATCTTTGATATCACAAAGGTTCCATTAATAATGAGTAATTTATCATTAAATAACATTACATTTTTTGTAAACATAATGAACACACAAATTTAAAACACACTGAAAAATTTGCAATACATTCAAATTAAATAAAAGATGGTTAATGAGAGAGAGAGAGAGAACTGTGTGTAGCAAAGTACATGTCATTAACAATCAGAAATTTCCTATACAGGTACCCAACCTAAAAAAAAACAATCCTGCTGCCTCACAATAAATAGCTACAAAATCAATTTTCTGGATTACTAAACAGTAATCCTCCTGGCCCATATCCCTAACTTTGAAGAGCAGTTTATTAATGTACAGACCGCTTACAGCTGTCTAGAAGCATACAGCGGTATAGACACATATTCACAATGAGAAGCCACTCAAAAGTATTCTGGAGTCTTACGAAATAATAAAGAGTCTAACAGAAATGTTACTCTTAAAGCAGCTCCTATCGATAGATCTGTCAGAACACAAGTTACTGTTAGGTTATGGATCCATTATCAATATATATGCATTGGTCCGCCTCCTACCTCACAGCTTTGACCCCGAGAAGTCAACTGACAGGGAAAACAACAAGGATGGGAATCAAGAAGGACGACGAAAAACCAGAGAAAGCAAAAATTTTACATTTATGTAAACTTCCAAAGCCCCTGCAAATTACAAGGGTGACTGAGTAGTGCCAGGTTTGGTCAGCCGAACTTTCCATGCACGAGGGGGACCGCTGAATAAGGTTAACAGTTTACACAGCATATCCCTGGAAGCTATGAGCCGTGTACAATCTTACTTCCGCTGTCTTTTACGCACAACATATAACAGAGAGAAAGCTAATGAGTTGTGACATCACAAAGAGGATAGCGAAACCTCCTGGTCAGGTCAACAAGGAGCTGTGGAACTAGCATGCCTTTATGGTAGCAGAGAGAAAGCTAATGAACTGTGACATCACAAAGAGGATAGCGAAACCTCCTGGTCAGGTCAACAAGGAGCTGTGGAACTAGCATGCCTCACATAAACATCTTAGACCCTAGTTCCAGCCTCAAGATTTCCAGCGGCCCATTGGTGCGAAACCCTGTCAATCAAGGTGTCTCTGCGTCTGAGCCGATGAGCAGCAGGATCTCGTGTGTGAGGATGAAAGTAAAGAAGTAAATGCACAGATCCGCAAAGACATCGCCCATCCTCCTGTAGGTGTCCATGGAGCGGTTGATGACCTCAGCAGGGATACCAGACAGCAGCAAGGCCGCAGTTAGAACTGTGGTCTGGGTCTTCTTCTCAACCTGGACAAGGAATGAGAAAGATCCATGATATGTACGTAGATTTCACTCCAGTGTGATAGAAGCAGCTTATAATATTAGGGCTTTGCATACTAGAATGCTAATGAGTGACTGGGAAAGAAGTTACCTTTGGGAAATACTTGAACAACCCCATGTAGGCCAGTTCAAGGGTAAGAAACGGTGCAAAGATAGACTAAAAATAAAAAGAAAGAAACTGTTACTGCTAAGTTACTTTGATAATGCCATGTTCAGAAACCTACTGTGTAACAAGGATAATTTCCACAAAAACAATTCTAAATCAGACTCACCAAGTACTTGCAGACAAAAACCCTGACAAAAATTGCAAGCAGGACGCTGCCAACTAGCCTGAAGATTTTGAAGGGATCAAACTCTTCAGATTCTGAACTGCCATCCTGAGCTGGCTTTTCATTGGCCAGCTGCCCTTTGAGCTTCATTGCATCATCAAATCGAGACAGATACTTCTGCAGTCCTCTGCGTGGGGAGCGATTGGGATCATCGGATGCTAATTCTCCCCTGGGCCTCTGTCTGATTCCTGCTACACCCTCCCCCACCTCCTCAGGACCTCCAGACAGTGTGTCTCTGGTGTCCAGAAGGGGAGACCCTCTCCTCTCTGGTGTAGTGCTGCTGAGGCTTGAAACTTCTGGGAGGAAGGGAGAAGGTCTCGAGGAAGCGGATGAAAAGGACCTAGGCTCAGTTCTGTCTAGGTCCAAATGGAACCTGGGCTCTGTGGCACGTTTGGTGGCACCTGTTGGGACACAAAGAAACCCCGTCACAGATGGGTTTGGACAATTCCATATGCACAGAGAAAGGTTGGCATTAAACCGTGTCGACTGAACAAATAAAGTATTTCAAATAAATAAATGCAGAAATAGACTTAATGTTAGATTTTTTCAGTCCAACATAAATTGTGTATATTATCAATTAGCTAGCTAACGTTACCTCTCCGTCTTAAATAACAATACATTTCTTTTAGCTAACGTCAACGTTTTGGGCTAGACCAACAGCAAAGTAAGCCGATTTAATGTTGAGTAAATTCTGATCAAACACTTAGCAAGCAGGTTTTAAGCACTTATCTGTACCGTTATTTTCAGACTCGATTTTGGTATAGCCAACAATTCTGTTCATTCTGTCTTCTGAATTAGTGAGTAGCTTTCGTCTGCGAATTTCTGCTCTTCTCTGTGCAGCCGAGAGCGGGATTTTCATCTCGGGACTCTTGTCGGTTTCGTCTGTAGACTCCATTCTATCAAAATTATTAATTATCCTTTGGTTATTAGAAATTGTAAGATGCTAATTTTCTGTCTGTCTGTTTATATGCAGAGAAATTCTGTTTTGCACACTGCGCTGCACAGTAGTGAAGTGGCCTTCAGTGGTCTATGTAGTGCCTAGCGCACGTTGATGACGCATATTATCATCAAACCCTGCACAATACGCGATAACCAAGTGCTTACAATATGTATTCATTAACTGCACCCTGGAGAAAGGACCGTGCAAAAGGCTATACCCTTGACCGATTTTTATTTATTTATTGAATAGGCTGGATTACTGCACCTACTGCTTCATGTTTTCAATTTAGGTAGCAAACTGGCCAAATATTACATATCATACAATTCATTAAAACATGGCAAATCTAAATTTCAAAACTCATCCCTCTTTTCATGCCACATAAACCACAACTAGGTTTTTAAAAAGTCCCAAACATTTTATTTTCTTAGTCATTTCAACTGAATACTAAAATCATCAGCATTTCTTTAGCTTTTATAATGTAGTATTTTCAATATACAGTTATCAATAAGCATGATTAAAAGATCACAATGGCTTTGTTATGTCTGTTAAAGAATTTCCCATATCCTATTATATTAAAATATTTCATATATAGAGTCTGTATTCAAACAGGCATAATAATAAAAACTGAGTTCCCATACAAGGCAATTACAGAATTGAATCGGTTTAGGAATCTCATAAATTAAACAATAAAACAAACAAAACAACTAACAACATATTCAGAAGTGTTTTGAATGTAAAGAGAAGAGAGGATGATTACAATAGACAGAGAGGGCAAACCAGACATAGAGCAGGTGAAATGGCTTGGTTCTAAATGAGCGGTTGCCAGGCAGCACAGAACTCAGTACACCTTCAAGCTCCTTACGAGGTCAGTCAGCTTTCCAACTACATTTCAGCCATTTCATTCTAGAGATTTGTTCGACAAACAATAATAATGACTAAATTAAAAAGCACGCTTTCTTCTTCCCCACTAAGTTGAAGAGTACTGCAGCACAGGTATATTATGTACTTATGCTCAAGGTGAAAGCCAATAACAGTCTCTGAGGGCAGAAAAATACTCCACCACCTAGCCTTCCACACACATTCATATTACTTTATTAGTGAAGATATATGTGCTTTTTCAACAAAAAGACTTCACATCCACTGCCTGTTCAGGACTTGAAGGATACCTCTTCTTGACAGCATTGTTCTGAGAAAAGAAAACACTGATTTACTCAATAACTGACATTAATAACTGTCATGAATTTCCGGTTTCTTATTTTTTTTATTTCGCCCAAAATCTGGTCCAGCTGAAAAGTACCAAATCAGCATCAGATTCCAATATCTTTTTTACGTTGTCCATGTCCTGTTCCACAAATGCAGTTTGGTTTGTTTCAATTGATCAGCAAAGAAAAGAGCGTCCTTGAAAAATTGTCACAAAAGGCTTGAGACGCACACTGAGACACACACGAACATACAGACAGTGGGGCTCAGCAGGAGATGTTGTGAGGCAGTCCCAAACAGGTGCATTTCTCCCACTGTCCTACGACTCACTCACTCAACACACACACACACACACACACACACACATACATACATACATACATAGATACACACTGACGTTAGTGCTTTCATCAGTGTTTCCTTCAACTCCAGTTTGATGAAGCTTTACTTGGAGACTTGTTGTTGGATGTGAAGTAAAAACTCGTAGTAAGACAAGGCCGACTCTGTACGATCCTCGATCATGTTCTGCATAAAGTTTGCTTTCAGCTGGCTCTCATCTCTGGAAGGGGGAACATGGGAAAACACGTGTTTTTCAACTGTTGATAGTTATATTTCATTCTCCTATTTAAGCAAAAAATATGACAGAATGGTATGAGAATAAAAAAAATGACAATTTAAAATGTTTCTTATATTAAAACCATGGTTAAAAGCACAGTTCAAACTGATTTCAGACCTGAAATAGAACGTACTAAAGCAAACATGACCCCTGTATCTTTTCCTGTAGTCAGTCAGATCAACTGATCACAGAAACTGATACTTTAGTTAACCCTATTCAGACTAAATAAAAAAAAAAGTGCTACATTTGTACTCAAGAAATCTATTTATACTTACAACCTTTTTGTAAATTATGGTGTAATCATGTGTAATTGTATTATACAGTGTATTCAGAAAGTATTCAGACCCCCTTAACCTTTTCCACATTTTGTTACATTACAGCTTAATTCTAAAATGGATATTCTTAATTTTCCTTCATCAATCTACACACAATACCCCATAATGACAAAGAGAAAACAGGTTTGTAGAAACTTGGGCAGATTCATTATTTAAAAAAACTTTAATTATTAAACTTTCTTAAGTATTCAGACCCTTTGCTATTACACTAGAAGTTAAACTCAGGTGCATACTGTTTTCATTGATCATCCTTAAAATGTTTATACCACGTGATTGGAGTCCACCTGTGGTAAATTCACTTGAACACGATTGGGAAAAGTCACACACACCTGTCTACATTAGGACCCCACAATCTACAGACCCCCGAAACAGAATTGTGTCCCCGATCTGGGGAAGGGCACAAACATTTCTGCAGCATTGAAGGTCCCAGTGGCCTCAATCTTTATTAAATTCAAAGAAGTTCGGAACCACCAGGACTTGCCGAAGGGCCTTGGTCAGGCAGGTGACCAAGAACCCGTTGGGAGATGGGAGAGCCTTCCCGAAGGACAACCATCTCTGCAGCACTCCAACAATCAGGCCTTCATGGTAGAGTGGCCAGACAAAAAACCAGTCCTCAGTAAAAGGCACATGACAGCCCAATGGGAGTTTGCCAAAAGGTACTAAAAGGACTCTCAGACCATGAGAAACCAGATTCTCTGGTCGGATCAAAACAAGACTGAACTCTTTGGTCTGAATGCCAAGCGTCATGTCTGGAGGAAATCAGGCACAGCTCATGATTTTCAGCTGCAGGAGATGTGAGACTAGTAATGATCGTGGGACAGATGAATGGAGCACAGTACAGAGAGATCCTTGATGAAAGCGTGCTCCTGAGCTCAGACTGGACCAAAGGTTCACCTTCCAACAGGACAACAACCCGAAGTACACAGCTAAGACAACGCAAGAGTAGCCTCAGGACAAGACTGTGAATGTCCTTGAGTGGCCCAGCCAGAGCCCGGACTTGAAACCGATCTAACATCTCCTGGAGAGACCTGAAAATAGCTGTGACGCTCCGCATCCAACCTGAGAGCATCTGCAAAGAAGAATGGGGAAAAAATTCCCAAATACAAGTGTGCCAACTTGTAGCACCTCCCCAAGAAGACTTGAGGCTGTAATCGCTGCAGAAGGTGCTTCAACCAAGTACAAAGCAAAGGATCTGAATATCTACATCTATGTAAATATCTATTATATATGTAAATGTAATGTTTTTTATACATTTGCGACAATTTACAAACCTGTTTTATGGGGTATTCTGTGTAGATTGAGGAAAACAAAAATGAATTTGATACATTTCAGAAAGGCTGTTACGTAACCCAATGTGGAAAAAGTGAAGGCCTCTGAATACTTTTGAAATGTCCTGTACACAGAAGTCTGGTGCCACGTTTGAGATGTAACCTTTCCAGCTCCCCGCTGTTGCCTGCCTGCCTGCCTGCCTGTCTGCCTACCTGATGACATGAAGGCTGGGGTAGAAGGGCCTCTGCTCCCTCAGCCAGCCGATGAAAGCTCTGGTTCTCTGGGACTCGGCCGTGTCCAATTCTGGGAGCACGGTCTGATGAAGAGAAAGCAGCGCTCATCATCCGCTCCTTTGGTTTCAATTGAAAAAACAAGAGCGTGTGTGTGTGTGTGTGTGTGTGATATTCTTTACCAGGTTCTGAGGCACGGCTCCATAGTTTGGTGCCCCCAAGACTTGTGTGAGGAAGTGAGGGTTGCAGTTTTTTCCGATCCACAAATACAACACCTATCATCGGGGGTGAAACAAAAACACGGTCAGTTTAAGTTTAAGCATCGATTTGTCATTTGCATACCTCTGTACAATAAAACAAATCTTAAAGAAACAAAATAATTGTTAACATATATTTCTTAGATAAACCAGAGGAGCATTGTCATTAGCATCACTTGTCGCAAGGAAACACTGCTGTGAAAGGCAGCATCCATGGCATAAGCTCAAATAATCGGCCTCCTCACCGAGCCAGCGTCCATGAGGAACGCTCCTTCTCTGGAGAGTTTCTCCACAGACAGCTGCAGGACTCTGGGCTGCGGGATGCTCCGCTCACTGACGTTCAGCGCCCCCTAGAGGCACAGACACGGATTAAGAGCAAAGCAGAGAAGTGTGAGGAAAAACGATTTCATGGCTACTCCAATGCACAGTAATCAAATCGCTTACAAAAAAAAATTACATAAAAACTGAAGTGGAATAGACAGAAATTTGAAAGAGTCCGTAAATAGTTTAGGATAGCCAGCTTTGATATTTAAATGCCGCCCCCCCACTCACCTCGTCGGTCAGGTCGTCTAAGCGGTACAGGGCGGGATGGATCATCAGCATGACGTATGCCAGGGGCTGGTACTTCAGCTGGCACATGGCGAACACCCTGTCATCCAGCCGGGTGCTTGTACCCGTCCTGAACGATTTCTGTAGAGGGACGGGGAGGGAAATAACAATATGTGACATGGCGTACATCTCCCGGGGTTACAGGGGCGGAAAGGGGACAGAGGCGCGTCCCCTCTCAGAGGCGTTGCTTGCCGTCGGTACCTGTTTGAGCAGAGCCAGGATGTAAAGCGGGAACAGGCGGAGACAGGCGGGGGCCAGCAGGCCGGGCTGCTGGATGGTCAGGACGGCCGTGCGGTAGGCCGCCAGCGAGTCGATGGCCGCGTTGGTCATCGCATCTCGGGCGTCGCCCAGGCTCGCCGTCACAGAACGGTCGACGGCTGGAGGAAGTTCAGAGGGAGACGCCAACGTCAACAGAGGGGAAACGCAAAAGGAACTACACAGATTCACATAATAAAAAGAGAAAAATATCAGAAAGAGGAGTCTATTAAAAAATCGCTCAACTCCGGTATAACCTTCGGTTACTAAGCAACCGGAACTGCTGCTCTGGCTGATTGCTGCCTAATTAACCCTCACAGATGGTCACAGAGAGAGCTGACGTGACACTTCTGTCAGAGGGTAAATGTGTGGACTGTGAGAAAGTACGGACAACCATCTGGTCGTGAGTTAAACACACTGGATTCTCTCACTAGTTGTGGTGAGTATTTTCTTGAACAGTCCATAATTATATTTGGATGTAATATGTAATCAATCACTAGCTGCTAGCCAGTACAAGGCACACACATAATACCGAAAACATACCCATACTAGCCAGCAGTCCAGTGATGGCCTGGACATCAGCCCCAGCAAAGATGTCTGACAGAGAGTTGACCACTGGCAGACACATGGTGTGGACTCGGATTCTCCTCTCTCCTGTGGAGTCACCGACGTTAAAAAAACGAGCAAACTTGCACATCAAATGACCCACGAACGATTCGATATTCCATCCGGCCATCGTCCAGCGTGGCCGGCTAGAGTAGCCGCTGCGTACCTTTGCTGGAGGTGTAAAGCAGCGCGGCCTGGAAGGAGACCACCTGCATGTCCACCAGGTTCTCCTCGATGGACATCTGCACGGCGAAGCCCGCGTCGGGGTTCACGTTGGGCAGGGACAGCAGGTCCGTGGAGCGCACAAAGAAGTTGCCGTGGAACGTGTGGATGGACATGCCTACACGGGGTCGACGGGGTCCGAACAATCAAAATTTGACCCCCCCCGAAAAAATGTAAAAATGCAGAAATAAAATCACACTCGATCGTCATGCTTACCTTTAGTGCAGCGTATCCTCATAACGGCCTCAAAGCCAATCTTGCGGGTGATGTATCTCTTGAGGTCTTTCTGGAAGCGCTCGACCTGTGCAGGGTTGTGCTGATGGTGGTAGGAGGGGTAGTAGTACACACTGCCCGCCGAGTATCTGGATATGCAACCTGAGTGGGGGAGGGCAGCGAGGAAAACATGGCAGAGAGCATTGGTACGCGAGTTAGCGGGCAGGGCCATTGCCCGATGGCTATAGAGAACGTAGACAGACAGACAGGTCACAGACCCTCTCTCTCTCTCTCACCTAAGAAGATCAAGTCTCTCGCGCGCGCACACACACACACACACACACACACACACACACACACACACACACACACACACACACACCTAAGGAGGCCAGGTCACAGTACTGAGAGCTCAGCAGGAAGAGGTCCACAGCCACTTGCTGTCCTGAACAGTCCAAAGCCAGCTTCTTGTAGAAGTCTGTGGCTGGCGACAAGTGCTGGATGTCCTGTTTGAGCCGCATCACACAGAGAAAAGAACGTTGTTTTTTATTTTTCCAAGACATTTATTTTATATGCTGGAACACTACATTGTTTCTGAGAGAGCACACCAGTCAGGCTAACTTGTTGGGTGGAGAATAAAAATGAATATTCTTACAACGGGCAAAAAATGACATCGACAATATCATGTAACAATTTCATGTCTAAGTCACCCACGAATTGCCTGGGTCACCGTCCCCCCTCCAGGCTTTCTTTCCATACCTTAGCTGACGCCCGTTGGTTGGGGTCTTCTCTGGACTTGAGGGCCCCCACTCCGATGTTGGGCAGCTGGGTCTGGAAGACCGACACTCTGCCTCCCGTGGGTGACAGCAGCTTGAAGGCGGACTGCAGAGTCGGCCCCAGGGCGGACTGGGTCTCCATGGTCTTAGCAAATATGTGGGGCAAGCTCTTCAGCAGGTCCTGCACCAGCTGGATAGGAATCAAAGAACATATAGCTCAGACATGTGTGTTGTTTAAAAAATAAATAAATTCATTAAAAAAATTAAAATAAAAAAAACATATGGTACAAATCACGATAGGACGGACGCATTAACTGATTGTTGGCCTTAAATAAAAGCATATTTTTGCCCATTTGGTTACATTGACGACCAGGACATTAACCAATGTCGCATTAAGAATTAAAAAATAAGTGTACAGGGATGGCAAGCATTCCTCACCTCCTTGCATTCATTGAGGTTCACTAAAAGGCTGTCTGGTGTTGGTAGAAATATATCTGAAGAACAAAAGCGAAGAAAAAGACTTAGCAATACAACAACTCACTGCGACAGGATCATCAGGTTAACAGTGCGGCAGGCGTAGTGCATCACTACTGACCTTCAATGTCGGAAACAATGAGCATCTGGGGCTGGGACAGGCCCTCCTGGAGGTTGTAAAAGTGGATGGTGCTGTCAAAGGTGATGAAGCCGATCTTTGTCCGCGAGTCTCCGGGAAGCCTGTAGGCGGGAGCGGGAGCAAACACACACACAGGACTGCTTGGAACGCCTTTTTCAAACAGGCGAATAGATTGGTAGAATAGAAACAGAGGAGAACATCTAAAAATACAAGACGACGTGGATATATTACGATTTTCTATTATTAATACACAACGTACGCGTTGATGTTCTCCAGTAGTGACTGGCAGACCACATCTAGATATCCTGTTTCCACGGCATTGTGGGACACATCCAGGGCAAAGAGGTAAACAGCGGGCTGGGGCGGTCTTAGCTGGGTCACCAAGGAAAACGGAATCCAGGTTAGTTATCCACCACATACACATTCTTCATAGCTATTACAGTCGACCACGGTTTGCACTGTTTTCATAATGAAGTTCATTCAAATGTACCGCCACAAAGACTTTCTCTAAGATTCAAAATAAATTACTGAAAGGAATATGTAAGATAATACAAACATCTGTTAACTGTTTATGGAGAAATAAAAAACGCACACAGGCTAAGAGCACATTTTACCATGTATTCTGAGGGAGCAATGAACTCTATGGTGGCATTCAGGACCTCAGGTCTTTTGTGGGGTTCACCATATGATCTGCTGACTGGGTTGTACATGAACTCCTCGGGCACTGTGGACCAACGGAAAGAGATGAATACATACCAGCCACAAAATGGAGGTCTTGTTCTGTTCCTCCTGAAATCAGTTTGCCTCTTTTCCCTGCCTAATGTTACATTGTGGATGGTTTGCTGGTGTTAAAAGCTGCCCTACACTGTTTGTGTGGAAAATCTGGCGATCCTAAGCTACGGCCATTGCCGGCGTGGAAAAGTCTTACTGTAACGTGGAAAAACAAACTGGCATTTGTACCTCCGAGGACCTGTTTTTCTGACAACGATTCCTTTCCTAAATCTGGATGAATGGAGTACAAAGATCAGCGTGTGGGTCAAACACACTTACCTGCACAAATGTCAAGGCGTAAAGGCTTAAACGTGTCATTACTGTCAATCGAAGTTGAATAACCATTAAAGAAGAACAGCCGCATTTGGTAGCATCATCTACATTTAGGGACTCCTTCCTGATTCCTAAAAACTATTTTCTAAAAATTGTAATAAAAAAAAAGGAAAAAAAAAAAAAAAGGAATCTCACCATCGTTGACCCGGAAGCAGAGGTTGCACTTCCACCTCCTCTGGTCCAGGAAGGAGACAAAGGGGTTGATGTATGTCCTGCACGAACGACAGCGGACGATGGTGCTGGAGGTGACCACTGGAAGCTGCTGCTCACACACAGCCAGGGAAAAAACACACAGATTTACACACATGGGGATAAGCTAAAACACATCTCTGCGTGATGATTACAGTGCAAAATGAATTCATGCAATATATTAGACTTAACAGAGCCAATTATCTGTACATGCAAGCTATGATGCTGTATGTCCTTAGATGGCACTCGCAGCGGCTGAAGCACACTGCAGCTCCAAAGTCTCTTGACATACAGCGGAGATGACGTACGTCTTACCGAGAGGTCTTTGAAAGGATGGAGCAGCAAGCCCAGGGGCAGCTTAGCTTTGTTCAACAGAGACTGGGTCTGGGGGATGCTGGTCAGAGTGCTGCGGAAAACCCTGCAGGGGGGAATCGGGAAGAGGAAAACAACAGTTACATGCCGAAGCTAAATCCGTGCCAGCAGAGGGTCTACAGCAGATAAGGCTTTGTACAGGTAGAACAATGGCACAAACATATTTTTTCAAGTGCTATGTCAGTGGTGTTGTAGTGCAGATTGTTTAATAGACTCTTGTGAACACATTTGGGGATTTGGGAAATGTTACGCGTCTGTTACGGGTCCAAGCGCAGACGAGTTTTAACCATCTGGTCCGCTACTCACTCGGGGTTGCAGTTGATCTTCTGGAGGTCCTGGGGCAGGCAGGGGGTCGGAGCAGGGATGGCGCCCTGGGGGAGGAGGTTCCTCTCCTGCAGTAGGTTAACAACTCGCAGGGCCTCCGGGGTCTGGCCCTGGAGACTCAGCCCAGCCAAGGAAGGACTGAGCTGGGCTGGACCAGGGCCAAGGGGAGGCTGGAGAAAGAAGACAGGAAAAAAGGCACCGTTTTTCATGAAGCAGTCAAACGTGTTTTAAATTGAGCTGAATTAGACGATTTCAAGCAGTGGTCCTCAACAAAGGGCTACTTGGGGGCCTCAGAGAGCAACAAGGGGGGGCCTTGAAATGATGAGAAGTGATTCTCGTAATGAGAACACCATTTAGTTCAAATGTAAAATGTCGCGTCACTGTACAGGGGGCCCCGGAATATTTTCTTTGACACAAAGGGGCCTTGATTTAGTCTTAACATATTTCCAACCTTACGTTGTCTCTATAATGTTCTGGATCTGCTGGATTTTGGGCCCCTACCAAAGCAGTGCGGTGTGTGTGTGTGTGTGTGTGTGTAGCTCCTACCTGCTGGTATGGTTGAGAGGCTTGGCTATAAGGCTGCTGCATGGTGGGGTGCATGTAAGTGGCGTTGGGGCCCGACGAAGAGGTCTGGTACCCGAGGGGCAGCGAGGGGTATGAGTGGCCCATGTGCAGGCCAGGAGGCCCCGGCTGAGGTGGAGGTGGGCCGGCTGAGGAAGAGAGAGGATCCTAAATGTGGGACTAACCAGACTATCTGTATTCCAAGAATCACCTTTGGAAAACTATAAGATTCCCATGCCTTCCTTCAACAAGTGTATTGAATGAAACGTTTCCATTTTTAAACGAAGCGCCCACGTTTAAACCATCTGGAAGCCAGCAGTACATGATGAAGGGCACCTACCCATTTTATTGCCAGTGTCCAAATGGTTAAAGGTGTTGGACGCTTGAGGGCCGTTGCCAGCGACTGGTCCTGTAGCGAAAGATAGATTTAGTGAGAAACTATACGATGACTTACAGAACAGCTCCGATAGAGGCTACAAAAGGATGTCCGAAAATGTTTGTTCTCAAAGTAGTTGTTTCTTTTTAATGCTCACAATTGTTTTTTTGCGTCTGGTTGTCTGTCCTTTTAGGTTTAGACATTTCAATGTTTGTCATACATTTTTTTTTTTTTATCTGCGGAGGATAAGTCTGCAGAATGACTATTTGAGCAACAAATATTTGGTTAAGAGCTAACGAAAGGTTTGAGGAACACTGATGGAAACTAATAGGAAACGTGTACAAGACAGACCAACGCATTAGAAACATGCAACATAAAGGAAGGGTCTAGATCGAAACTAGAGCAGCATCTTGGCCCAACGGATCTAGTTCTCTGGAGTCTCCACCATGACAGAGCCGATGGATCTACGGATGGCATGAACGACGGACAGATGGGTGAACCAATCAGAACGAAGAACGGGACACGGGAAGACTTTGAGAGGAGAAACACACAGTGCACGAGAGAACAAAGAACCACGACAGCTACGGGCTATTGGACTTGGCCACACCTGGACACTCTATGTCCCCCTCCTGGTTGTCGAGCGCAGAGGGGGAGAGAGTGCTGTTAGCCCCGTCCCCACACTGGGCTGGCATGGAGGGAACAAAAGAAGGCATGCGGTCAAATCCGACCCAAATGAGTCGGCTGTTACAGGAGAAGCTGTTTCAAAACCCTCCCGCAGCTCACATTTCCAGAAGTAGTATCCCCCCGTTTTGATTCAACTCAAGACTTAACCATACAGCAAAACGCACGAAGGTTTATCAATGAAAAACTGGCAGTTCAGAGAGAGAGAGAGAGAGAGAGAGAGAGAGAGAGAGAGAGAGAGAGAGAGAGAGAGAGACGAGGGCAAGCCAAACACTGCCGTGACTTACCACTGGGTAGAAGGGAGGGTGGTGGTGAGGTGGCGTGACCCAGTGGGGGTCCAGTGGGGGGAGGGGGAGGTCTCATGGTCTGGGGGGGACCTGTAGCTGGGGGGCCGTAGGAAGCTCGGCCAGGTGGGTATGAGTGAGGAGCCATGGGGTTCATCGGAGGCGGAGCAGAACCTAGAAAAAGCAGCGATGCGACCAATTTACCCATCACAGCACACATAAGTGTTGTTAGTTTTATACCGTTTCAAAGTGGCAGATACTGTAGTCCTCTAAGGAAGGCCTGTCATGGTATATGAGAAGGAGGATGCTGGAGGCCCCTGAAGGGGCCAGTAACGTAGTAAGCTCTAAATGGAGGTGATGACAGCTGATGCTGGTGACCCATGCCAAGCCAATGTCACAAAGATAGAGCCACTATACTCACACTCACACACACACTCTCTCTCACACACACACACACACACACACACACACACACACACACACACACACACACACACACACACTTTTCAAAACATTGAGCACTAAAGAATATTTATAGCAAGCATTTATTTGAAAGCGAAATTTGATTAGGGTCATAAGGACTTCCTACAGCATCTGGTGATCTCAAGAAGGTTTTTTTTGTCATGTTCATTTTGTGGACAGACGACAAACTCTTACGATACAAACAATCAAAGAGAAAAGTGCTTCATGGTGATTCCGAGGAGGACACAAAAACAAGGTCACTCGGCGGGTTCGTTTGATAATAAACTCACTGTGGCGAGCCACCTGTGGCTGTGGGAAATTAGCCACCTAATCCACAACCACATACTAGATTAAAACGCTCCCACAACAAGCAATGACGTAATGCTAAAGGCCGAGCTGGTGGTTGGCTGGTATCAAACTACTAGTAGTGATCCTGCTAGTAACGACTTGGAGGGGTGATTAAAATGTCTGTTTGTCCAGTCACTACAGTGGTGTCAATGGGTATCAGGTGAGCTTGAGAAATAGGAGCAAGTGGCCAATCTGTGTGTGTGTGTGAGAGCAAGGGGGCAATGTCCACCTCCAACATCATCCGACTGCCTGGATTACTGTAGGGAGTGCTGTTCCAAACTCACGGTGACCAAGCAGGTCACCGCTTATCAAAAAAACGTGTCGGCTATTTATAGCGACAAGGTTTTCTCTGTAACTATATCAAACTAAATCTAAATCTGTTCCTGCCAATGCGTTACCTGGCTGAGTGTATCCATGCAGAGTAGTGGGGGGCAAGCCGGGTCCGGGAGGTTGAGTGGCGTTAAGATATGCCGTAGTCGGGGGCGCACCAACATTGTACCCTGCCGACGACGGCGGAGGGGGTGCGGTGCTGGCTGTTGATGTCACATGATTTCCCATTGGAGGACCAAGAGGGGGAGCAGGGATTGGACAGGGGGCTCCCATCTGTGGAGGTGCGGCATACTGCCAGGCAGGAGTCGGCTGCGGCTGGGGGCTCGGGTGGTAGTTGTTGCTAGCCGCTAGGGGTGGAGGGGTGCCCTGCAGCTGGGGCATCCGAGGAACAGGGCTGGGACCTGGACTTGGGGTGGCAGACTGAGGGGGAGTAAGGGTTGATGGTGCTCCCATTCCAGGTCTGTTCAGCAGGGGGTGGCCCAGCGAGGCTCCCTGAAAGGAGGTGGCTGGGGTAAGTGGCTGGAAGGAGGTGGCTGGGGGAACAGGCTGGAAGGAGGTGGCTGGGGGAACCGGCTGGTAAAGCCCAGAGTTATAAAGTCCAGCGCCAGGGGGGACGGGGGCCTTGGCCTGCATTTGGTTGTATGGAGGCTGACTGGCCATGTTGTAGCCTGGTCCTCCTGGCTGCTGCTGCTGTTGCAACGCTATCGGGTTCTGCGAGGGACCTGGATGAAAAAGACCAAGCAGAGAAGGAGCAGGGGTAAGAATCTAAAGCCAGGGTCAATTAACACAAAACAAGCTTGTAGCAAAATCACACTTTGGACCTGTTTCGATACGCAGCCTCTGGTAGTCAGAACTACAAATTAAATGTATCGAAAAAGAATGATTTCATGCCATTCAGGCACAAACCTAAGCTAATATTCTACAGGCTGAAACTTTGCTTTTTAATTCCTTACTCAATTTGTTGGGGTTAAGCAAAACGATCTTAAGATTGTGAAGCCATCAAACAAACAAGCCTTGAAACTGAAAGTGATGAGCTAACCCAACGGTGCAGGATATAATCCCTTCAACTGGATTTGAAACTTACTTAACTTTAGAGCCACTTACTCATACTGTAAAAGTTAGTGAGTCTAAATCCACGTAGCATCAGATTTTGGATCGCACTGTTAGACTAAGGCCTAATTCACAAACACACAGGATGTGTGTGTGTGTGTGTGTGTGGGGGGGGGGGGTCGTTGTACTCAATGTATGCACAACTGAATTAAAACAGTGTCTCTTATAAAAAAAAAATATCATGTTTTTTTGTGGCAAAATACACAAGATTTGATTATTTTACATTTCTATTTAACTGAAACCACCTGAGATTCATTAGGATTGTGTAGCCGTGTGTTACATTAGACCAGTAAGGTCCAACAGGTGGGGTTGTGGGATTAGAACATAACTCCTCGCAAGGGGGCATGGATGAAGAGGAGACACCTAATCCTAGTACATTCGGCCTATGGGAAAGTCTCTAGAGCTAAGCTCCTGGTCCGCAGCGCCAGAGGACAGGGAATCACTCCGGTGAGAAAGATTCTGGGCCAAGAAAACCCACTTAGCCAATCGTAAGACACCACAGGACACAATAATCCCTCAGACAAAGTAAATACCTCCAAACCACATTAGAAACTGTTTATAAAGATTACTTATTTAGAAATAACCAAGCACTGTTTAAGTAGAAACTCAAATTGAAAAAGTAGGGTGAAGTGCCACATTCAATGCACTCTAGTAATCATACCATAGCTATAGACAGATTGATCATGGTGCAAAGACCAATAAGGTAGTAGTGGCTTTTATTTGCCTCTCTAACACAAGCAAGATAAGGACATGATTAGACAGATAGAATGGTGAAACACTTAAGTGCTACATTTGTAGCACTCATTTTAGCATAACAACCCAACAGAAATCAAAAACCGGACCCTAAATTTATGAAAATCAGAACAGACAAGTTAAAAGATGACAATCGCTTGAAAGATTAGGCCACGTCTCTGAAACGAAAACATTTATTTGGCAACAAACCTGGGACAACTCCAATTTGCCACATGCACACTGACAGATTTGTATCACACTAGACTTAACTTGCTCCACCATAGCTGTCATCCGCTTATGGCACACACTATTACGCAATACAACGAGGACCAATTCAAGTTGCGATTAATTAGGACTATGCGAATCTTCGCTGAAGTCTTGGCTCTCTTAACAAAAGGCCAATTGTCACACAACATAACTAACTGCTGGCGTCAATAAGCCTAGCATGGCCTATACAGAAGGTTGGGCCGGGTAAACGCTATATAACAAAATGCTGCTTGTGCCAATTCAGAGCTTTCTTTTCAGTTAAACGTCAGTTGAAAGTTAATACATCTAGTTTGCACAATATTTAACCTATCTAATGTCCATACAAATTAACGTTAGTAAAAACAAAACAAGTTAAAGGTATGACTGTGGACAGTTAACATCATTGACTGGCTATACAAACAATAAGTTCATTCGTTGAAATGTGTTTACTTTCCATAGACCGGTTAGTGAATTAGACAGATATCGTTAGCTCGCTAAATTAGCGAGCATAATCTCGAAAGAGGAAAGCTTTGCTAACTGACGTAGTTAATACTAACTATCTTATGGTTAGCTTAACGCTGAACGTCGTAGCACAATGCTAGCTAACCTTAATTTATGTTAAATTAAATGGATAAATGTTTAGTTAAAGTCAGTTCTTGACGCATTATTGTGATGACTAAATTAATAATGGAATGTGAAATGTTGCTAGCCCAGCAAACAAGCTACCGTTTGCGTTATCCGCGTTAGCTGTCACTTACCATTTGTATATGGCTGTCCTCCCTCTCCATTCTGAGAATTGAAACCCGTACTAGACATCTTGAACAGACACTGTGATACAATTTAGAGACGCCTAGAAGCTTGCTAGGCGAATAGGTTAACCACTCTTTAGGAGTAAGTTAGCCCAGGTAACGTTACCAACGTTACTTCTGTAGTAGCACGCAACTTAGCTAGCAGGCTAACGTTAGCAAGTTAACGTCAGCTTGTCCAACAACACCGATATGATCGACAATAGCAGCGGTATCAACACCGTTTCCCAGAATTGAAAAAAGTTAATCGGCCAACTTGTTAGCAAGGTCTATTAGAGGGCCATGGCTGGGACCATTTCCCGTCAAACTACGGGTGTAACTAGGCCTTGTCAAGATGATCGTGAAACACTTCTCTTCTTCCACAGGAAGTTGGGATCACCGTGATCAACGTAAACCTTTCAAGCATGCGCAGTATGTACACGTGGCATTTCCTCTTGAATCTTGTGCACTATTCATTTCTAGTGTACTGGAAACAGATTTAAACGTCCATTAAACATAGGATTGTATTTTTATCCCAATCAATCTGCATGTCTATAACGTTTGAATTGGCAGTTCAGGAAGTTAGACGGTAAACTAATCTTAAAGAAATGTAAGCAATTACCAATGAGTATTTATACCCAGTGCATGCACAAAAGCTTCAGAATATGATACAAATGTAATTGGCTTCAACTCATTAGTCTGACTTACTGTTTAGGTAGAGTGAATAAAATGTGTATCAGATTGTCTGATGAAATGAACGTGCGATGTGTCTGTTTTGTTTGTTGTGATCAAATATGCAATAAAGGAGCTTTGAAACATCTTTCGAATCAAGTGGAAAAAAGTGAACACGTCAGGAGAGATTCTTTTTTGTATTCCATCCGGAAAGATTATTGTGAAACATACACAGGAAGCGGCTAATCTCATCTGGGAGTTATCGGACAGCCATTGCTGTGTCGTGGCTCTGTAACACAACACGAAGGGAGAGGAAAACCTTAACTAGGCACTCTCTTTCGACCAGTGGATACACTTTTCATGTTTTTTAGAGATAACACATATCCTTAATTCATCAACACTTATACAAGGGGTAAGTTTTCGAGCCAACGATATTGGGAAATGAGAGACGTTTCGTTAAAAATATTCTGTATCTACGGCTAACGTTCGTTAGCCAACGTTAGCGATCTCTGAAAGCTGATGCTAAGTTAACGTTACTTCGCCCATGTAACACAGTATGTTAGCGGGACCTCAGTGAGAAGGTCTGAAACATGTTGGTTTAAACGCTAGCTGACTTGATAGTATTTCTCTTATTTTTCAGAAGACATTGATTTTAATATTCAATCATGATTTTGGCGTTAAGGTATTGACCATCAACAGCGGTGTTTTACAAATTCTGCCAAATCAGCTACGGAGGCTGAGCTAACTAGCCTGAACTAAATTGTATTTAGCCAAGGCTCCAGGTTGATGCAACGGCGGAACTACAACGTCTCGACTGTTCTGGTCATGGACATGACACGTAGCTTGTTCACTTTAACGTTATTTTTCTGTGATTGATTTCACAAGCTAACTTTAGCAAGATGTCAAACGTGTAACGTTTTATAGCTAACTCATCACATCACTAACCAATGTTATGTCTGACGTTAGTGATGGTTGCTAAAGTTACGTCACAGTTATTATAGTTGCAACTTGATTTTAACGCTATGGGACATCCTAGTTTGCGGTATTTGACTAAAGTGACATGGTTAACAGACACCAATCAATATTAGTTATGCTGTACAATTCTATAGACTTGTAGTCGTTAGGCCCTGCTGATTAAGGTCAGATATGCCGAGCTTTCATATTTATTGTTGGACAAACAGCCTCAGATTCAATTAAAAGGTTGCTGAAGATCGTTATTGTAGATTTGTGTTATTCTCTGTTTAGTGCGTCAGGCAATAATACATAATGGAATCAGGTCACTAAATGTTATACTAAATCCATTTTTGACTGGTTTTCCATTGAAGACGACTGAGCTTGCGGTTTTCAGCCATTTCAAGACAGGTTTGATAAAGATTAGCCTTTGGCTCATCCAATTTTCAAGTTTTTCAGATTGCAGGCACTGACATATTTTTCGCAAAAGTGTCCAATCCTTATTTACAGGTATACTATTTAAATTGCAACCAAGTATTGTTTAAAGCAACCCCTACCTATATGAACCTTTACCACTTTGGCATCTTGGGGGATTGATTGCCTAAGGAAATGTTACACGTCTGGGGTCTTAATGATGACAACATATGCACCTATGCAAAATTGGCCCTTAATAGTGTGTTTTCTTGTGGACTTACCTTTAGCATCCTACGGATGCCTTAATTGTCCATTGTGGTTGGGAAACTAGACTTAATGGCAATATGTGACCTACAAACGCAGAAGATTTGAATAAAACCCTAGCTAGTGAAGGACAACAGTCCTGAAAAGGGCTGGATGATAACATCTGTCATGGAGATTCATGAAAATTAGTGCGCGATGTGAAAGTTTGGTACAGTCGTTGAGGATTGCTATCAACTAAGCTTAACTTTCAGATGGCTGTTTAAGTGATGTGACGACTTATTTAATATATCAATCATATTACTGAAAACTGCAACGTTGTTGTAAACCTTGTCTCATGAATCGGTGTATTCTTTTTATAGACAAGTTCATTAACCAGAAACATTATTAACGCTCATTTTGATAAGATTACAGTTGATTTCAAATTAACCTATCTATTAATAATAGTAATTTCTAACTTATCCGTTGATAGTTTTTTTCTTTGAGTGTAGTGTAGCCCATTGTATTGTTTTACCACTGCTCCATCATTATTGGGGAAATACTTTGAAAGTGATTGATTAATGAATTGAATAAAAAAATGCAACAACATTGATAATTGTTGTTGATATAGAAGTAAGGATAACCGATTTGTTGAATTGACCGATTTGCACCACAGAACCAATTGTTCATAGCTTTGTTTCCTTGTTTTGATTGATATTCTTTATTGACAAACTAGTGAGGCTTCACAAATTGGAAGCCAGTAGCAGAAGAAAGGTTTCCTCTTGAATTGTTTGTCACGTGCATCCACAACTTTGTCATGTGAATCATATAGTGCCAGCACACAAGATGTCTGTCAGTCAGTCAGCTAGCCAGGCGAGGTTAAATACGCCAGCTGTGCAAGCAACCATGGAGGGCAAGTGGAGCAAGAGGGAATGGTAGAGAGGCTGCTGACGTGTAGTTCAGCTGTATTTGTATGATCTTGACCTTTGCCTCAGGCATACTTAGCCCTAGAGTTGTTTGCATGTTGCATAAGTACTACAAAGGTTGTCTCATCGCTGATCTGGTGCCACTTTAGCCAGTTAAGGCCTATCAACCGTCTTGGTTTGGTGGGAAACAGTCAACGTCGCCCTTAACTGTCGCACCGGCTTCTCCTTCGCTTCCACAAACGGCAGGTTATTTTTCCCCCCTGAGCAATGGAGCACTGATGAACGTGTGCTGTGATTGAGTCCGAAACTGGACAGTCGCTGAGCAAGTTGGATGGCAAGCTTGAAAGCAATATTCCTTGTGCTTTTATATAATGGTCAAAAAAAAGAAAAATCACAATTTGTAGAGCTGATGGGCGGTTGCAGGGTTTGGTCGGTGGTCGTGTTAGTAGAAAGCCAGGCTAAATGCCGAGGAGCACGCACGCACAGTCACCGTAGTGACCGTTGTACTGAACCGCCTGTCCTCCTCTCTTACGAGTGCAAGGGGAGCAAATAATGGCTCCCTCGATAGCCTTGTTCTTATCTCCTCTTGCAAAAAATCACTCAGATAAATAAGCCTGTGCGTGCGTGCGTGTCACATACATCGCATTTCAGAGTCTCACTCACTTGGCCTGAATCTTTGGTTTTGTTGAGGAGCCAACCTCGCTGCATATGATACACGTCCAGTCCTGTTAGGTGGATGAGCTGCTTACTAAAATGTTTCCCCAAGCTAAAGTGAAGTGTGACCTCTAAATGTCCAACAATCAAGCTTCTCGTGCCTTAGAAATGTCACGTGACGATATTGTCTTGTGCTGTTCTGGTTAAGATCCAGCTTAAGCAATCTGCAGGGTGAACAGGAATAAAGTAGGGGATCTACGTAGAGATGTGAGGCTGTCATTCAGTGTAAAGGAAGAGAGAATGACACTGTCCTAACCCACTGTCTTCTTCCCTTGGAATGTTCCTCACTTTTATTTTCCATCTTTTAGGATTCAACAGCTCTGGATATGTCCTTCATATTTGATTGGATTTATAGTGGTTTCAGTAGCGTACTGCAGTTTTTAGGTAAGTACTGTTCTCTCTCTCTCTCTCTCTCTCTCTCTCTCTCTCTCTCCTCTCTCTCTCTCTCTCTCTCTCTCTCTCTCTCTCTCTCTCTCTCTCTCTCTCTCTCTCTCTCTCTCTCTCTCTCTCTCTCTCTCTCTCTCTCTCTCTCTCTCTCTCCTCTCTCTCTCTCTCTCTCTCTCTCTCTCTCTCTCTCTCTCTCTCTCTCTCTCTCTCTCTCTCTCTCTCTCTCTCTCTCTCTCTCTCTCTCTCTCTCTCTCTCTCTCTCTCTCTCTCTCTCTCTCTCTCTCTCTCTCTCTCTCTCTCTCTCTCTCTCTCTCTCTCTCTCTCTCTCTCTCTCTCTCTCTCTCTCTCTCTCTCTCTCTCTCTCTCTCCTCTCTCTCTCTCTCTCTCACACACACACACACAATCTCGCACACGCGCGTCCCTGAATGAATCATAGAGAATGAGGTCATTGAGGACTTCTTAAATTAAATTGCTCTCTATGTCAAAACGACTTTGCTGGAATCCAAGGTATCCCCCCTTCCCTCCCTGTTTTTATAGCCTAACTCCAGTCTGAAGTCACAGATCAGCTCCTTGTCATAAGGTGCCATGTTGTTGCTACGGCTGTCGATACAATTCTGTGTTCTACCATAGTTCTGTGCCAACGGGCTCATCCCTGCTCTCTCAGCGAAAGGGTTGACGTAGAAGCAGGACAATGCAAACCTTCGGCTACACCGCGGGATCCTCGAAACCCGTTTGAACGGAAGGCTCCAGTTCCAATGTGCCTTCTGACGCCCAAAAGGGAGACAAGCGGAGGAACACACACACACACACACACACACACACACACACACACACACACCTCTCCCTCCAGCCTCCCCGGTCTGGTTTCTGTTATGCTAGGCATGCTGGGTGATGCCGCGCTTGCCTTGGTCTCTAGCTCACCTGGTTATACAGGTATTACCGCTCCCAGCCCTCAGCCGCCGTCAAAGCTGAGTCAGCCAGAACAACGGGCGTTCCCTCTGTCTGAGCACGTAGCAGGCCACATGTGGAGCAGGGGGAGCACCTCTAGGAAGCCCCATGTGGCCCCGTAAAGGATTCTAAAGCACCGTGGAGGGGGAAAACAACATTTCATTGAATAAGCATGTCCTCTTTTCTTTTGCATACTAAGCTGTAGCTCGAAAGCTTTGAAGCTCGTTGCTTCAGCCACTATGTTTCCCCGTATAAAGCACCTGTAGGTCTGTAATGATAACCAGACAACGTGTTTTAAATCGGATACCGACAACTTGTTCGTGAAGTTTCCAATTTCTTGTGATGTGCGAAGTGTTTTTCAAAGCCCCCGACCGTTAGAATATCAAATCCCTAGCCGGGCTTGAATAATGTGCCTTGTTTTGACTTCCAGGACTGTACAAGAAATCGGGAAAGTTAGTATTCCTTGGACTGGACAATGCTGGCAAGACGACGCTACTGCACATGCTCAAAGATGACAGACTGGGACAGCATGTGCCAACTTTACATCCAAGTGAGTTGACGCTTTGTTTCAACGCCTGCCGCCACACACAGAGACACGCCCACACCATCGCATGTGTCTGTTGATGGGCTTTCATCCAAACAGCTCCATACACGGGTTGAGCATGTGTGAACGCCATACAGAAAAATACCGCTTAAATTACGAGCGTGCCGGATATTTTCTGAATGAACGATATCGGTCAGTTCGGCTCCAAAGTGAGACCTTGTGACAAATCGCAGGGGCCAGAACAGTTCATTTGTCTGCCCAACGTGCCTGTTAAGAAATGGTCACATTTTTCTGTAGTATGATAGTAGGAGTTGACGGGTTTGTATCTTCTTTGTCGTTTCGACTTCGAACGGATTGAAGGTTTTAACTGGTCCCTCTCTCGTTACAGCCTCGGAAGAGCTGACCATCGCTGGCATGACCTTCACCACCTTCGACCTTGGAGGCCACGCACAAGGTTTGTGTTTGTCTGAGTGCCGTTGACACACAGAGTGACACCCTCTACCGTACTGGATCCTTTCCCCTACGTGTCTAGGCACGTCCCCTGACTTCCTCTCTCCTTGTTCCCCACGCGTCGTCGACACAGCCCGCCGAGTGTGGAAAAACTACCTCCCCGCCATCAACGGCATCGTCTTCCTGGTGGATTGCGCGGATCTCCTCAGGCTGGCCGAGTCGAAAACCGAACTCGACGTGAGTGGCCGGGAACAACACGTGGAAACATGCCGCCGTTGTTACCTTGTTACCTTTGTTTCGCACGCGGTTTGAATCCTGATTAGGAGCCTCCTCGAGTCTTTGCTTAGAGCTTTGAACCATTTGCGACCTCTCTAGGTTTCAGGAATGTAATTAATGACTCTTTTTTTTGTTTTTTTTTGTTTTTGTTGTTGTTGATATTTTGGCCTAAGCAGTGTTACTTACCTCTGCTTGTGTCTGTTATCCTTTCCTCTTGTCTCGTGCAGGCACTAATGACAGACGAGACCATTGGAAACGTGCCTATTCTGGTCCTGGGGAACAAGATCGACAGACCAGAAGCCATCAGTGAGGAGAAGCTGAGGGAGCTATTTGGCCTGTACGGACAGACAACGGGCAAGGTGAGGACAGGGACCTGTTGGAGAGGGGAATAAACACCGAACGCTTGAGCTTGTGACCTTTTAGTGTTTCGGTTTCATAGAATCATCTGTCACGTGGCTAATTTGTAGTCTTTCTTATTGATTTCCTTGAATGTCTTTGCTCCCAAAGGGCAACATTCCCATGAAGGAACTGAACACCAGACCCCTGGAAGTGTTCATGTGCAGCGTGCTGAAGAGACAGGGCTATGGAGAGGGCTTCCGCTGGCTCTCCCAGTACATCGACTAAATGAGCAATGCACAGCCATCAGAGGGCGCCACCCAACCACCCGGCTGCCCACTGCTACCACCAATACCACCATACCCAGCCCCATGTTTGGTTCTAAAAGTCTGCCTCCACTATCAGAAAAATCCAGTTCAACTTGAACCCAATAGACTTTTATTGGTGGAGCATTTGGTGACACACATTTTCCTTCTCTCTCTTTCTCTCTCTCTCTCCCCCTCCTTCTTTCTCTCTATCTATCTCTTGCTCTTACTCATTCCCTCTCCCTCTCTCTCTTTCTCTCTGTTCCACAATTTTTCTAAGATAACCTGGATTCTGCAGAGTTGTTTAAATTCCAACGGTCGTATCTTTTTTTCTATATGATTTCCCATCTTTTTGCCTTCTCCCCTTTCCTGTATGCCATCTATTGAGTGTGATAAATGCATTAGAACTGTAAATCTGTATATGATTCTATTGAGAAACCCAAATCCCCTCTCCAACACCTTTTGAGCTGAGAGAAAGAGCTGAGTAGTTGTATACATCGCAATACACTTTTTTAACCAGACAGACCACATGCAGAGGTATGACTAGTATTTCATCACCGTTATGTCGGTCGTTATGTTTTTTTTCTTCTATATTTTTTTTTTTTTATTATTATTATTTTTTTTTTTTACATGGTTTCAAAAAAAAAATGTGTGGCTGGAGACAGATCTCACCTTAAAGACATGCGTGTATGTATGGCTGTTATATCCATTTATAAAAATGGACGTGTGCGTTTATCTCAGTTAATTTGTTGGATATAGATACATTTGTTTGTCACATGTATTTGCCGTTCGAGTAATATCATCTATGAGAAAAAGGTTGTCTGTCTGTGGGCACCTTCTAATTCAAAGCTCTGTAAAGTGAGCTGGTTGAAAGTGTAAGTCTCCGAGGCCCCTTTTTTGAGCAATGTGAGGTTAAAGATATAAATTACCACCCTTATCGGAGGGGATTAGGATTTTAACACAATAAATAAGTAATTACCTTGGCTGTAACTATTTTCCCGCCTATTTTGAGATTCTAGGTTGAAATTGTTGAGGTAGCTCAAAACCCGATCAGACTAAAAGATGATATTAAACTGTGAATGAATTGATTGAAAATTGCGTGTTAACAACATACAGGAAGAGAAGAAGGAAAAAAAAGTGGGTTGGCACAATTGAAACACCAAACTGTCAACGTTTCAAATTCCATCCCGCAGAAGAGTGGTCAAGAGTTGACCCTGCAGCGAGAATGAAGTGACTAGTTTAGATGGAAAATATAGCCCTTCAGTGGGAATAGATAGTCCTATTAAACCTATGGAAAGGGACCATATGTATATGAAATGTACATGACCAACGTACATGGATTTTTTTTAACAGAGGTTTCCTTGATCTATGTGCATTATAAGAAAACTATTATGCATGCCTTCTTTGATTTTTAATGACCATATTGGAGAAAGTACAAAGAGAGAGACACAGATGCCAAACTTTACAATGTGGGGAATTTGAGAGCTTATCTCAAATCTGTTGTCTTTTTTTTTAAAGAAAACAATGGAATGGCGCATAATACACTTTTTTTTCTGTACTGTCCCTTTGTGTCTCTCGATTCCCTCATATTCCATGAGCCGTTCCAACAAGGGAGAGGCTTACTGTTGTTTGCATCATAAAATTGTAATAAATGTTTGCAATGAATAACAGGCTACAAAACCTTGTCCCACGAAAAGTCATTCGGCTGTTCTCTAACTTCTTACCAACTCGATAGATTACTACTATTTTATAAAGAATTGTACATCAAAGCATAAAACAATCTTGCACAAAAAAAAAAGAGTTTAGGTTGCCAATTGCTTACCCCTGTAACATGTATATACAATATTTTAGTTTACAGTTGGGTATCATTCATAGTACACTTTGAGGGGGAAATCGCTTCTGGGATTGAACACGGACATCTAGGGCCCTGACAACCTGGTCATTACAATTCCCTTGGCACTCATATCTAATCCAATTATTACTAATCGGTATTAAGGAATCTGCACGGCCAGTGTGTGATACAAAAACTGACTTAGCTTTTGTGAGTCACTTCAAAGGTGTCAACTAAATGTCTAGATGGATTGACATGGGGCAACATTGGAAAAGAAACTACTTCCACGATCTACAGTTTCTACCTGAATCCTGTTCACCCTGGCAGGATGGCATGCACTACAGGGCATGACTGACCTGCGATGTTCAATGTGACTGGTTTACTCTCTATGTGATCACAATCAACAATGTGGTTGTGGTTGTCCTCCAGTTGTCCTAAAGCAGTTGCCCTTCACAATGTCCGCCATGCAGACCCACACAGCCACCAGAGGGGAGAAAACAGCCAGGACCACAGCCAGAAGCAGGTGACCGCACACCCCGCAACACCTCCTTGTGTTCTGGCCTCGGCCCTCCCCAACTCTCCCGCTGTCTCTCTCCGCTCCGGGGCCCAGTGCTGCGTCGATACCGGGGTCTGGTGCGGAGGGCATTGGACCTCCAGGTGGGATGGTCTGGGGTTCCAGGTGGGACACCACCCACCCTGCTGGTTGTCCTCCTCTGTCCTGTGTCCGGTTGTTTGCTGGGTCACATGTACCCTGGGGGAAGCAGGAGCATTCTTTACCCAAAGGAGGAGGAGGTCCGTGTTCTGGGCACGGCTCTGTTGGGTCCCCTAAACAGGTCAACTTGTCCTGGGTACTGTTCTTTGTACTTAGTTTGGAATGCAACTGGCTCGGCATTGTCCTTTCCAGGAGTATAGTTATCCAGATGCAGAAGAGAACCAAGCAGCAGATTGAATAGGAATAAACTGTCGAAAGACAATATCGATGCAAAACAAACTGAGAAACACACGCTTTTTAACCTTGATATGTTTTGTTTAGGTTATACTGTAGTTCCACATGGTCTTTTGTGAAAGGAGAATAATGATAATACAACATTTACAAAGTAGCTCTATCTTAAATATTTCCAACAGAATTTTTCCTACCTCTTGTGTCTTGGTTGCTCTGCTGAGGAGCAAAGAGTGTGTTCTGGTGTCATTTCTTCCTGGGGACAGGACAAGCTAGGAGGTGACTTCTCTTTAGCGGTGACATTGGCTCCTCCGTCTCCTCTCAGATCGAGTCAACATGCCGGCCAGACATACCCTTATCAACTCACACCCAAAACAAGATACACCAAGCACTGCCAAATATCAGCCAGGTATGAACACAGGCATGTTACAGACAGCAATCAACATTAAGGATAAAGGACGATGAAATGTGGATCTTTCTGTTCAGTTGATTCATTTATTATTTGTATTAGATAACCTCTAATCTACATATGTATTCATTTGATAGTTAGTTTATTTTATTTACACCGTGGCCACTAACAAAAAGTCACTGCTGTGGAGATGATTATAGGTCTTGTAATTCTACACCGCTCGTAAGGCCCCGGAAAGAGTCGGATATTTCAAGCACATAGAATGAGAGAGAGAGTCACGGTAGTCTAATTTGAACAAGAAAAGCCTCTTTAAAGTGTTTCTGAAAGTAATGAGAAGCCTTTGAGATGCTATCCCTTCCCATTGTTTCATACCCTGTGGTGTTTCGGACAGATAATGCATGCATGACTTGGCTCACACTGTATCTGTCCGTTTTAATTGAGTATGACGAGATATGCGTGGGAGATTTTCTTGTTGGGTCTTGTTGAAATTTCTAGAAATAGCCACAAAACAAAGATATGATTGACATCCATTTAATGATGGTGTCATTTTGACTTGTTAAAGCATAACATTTTGTAGCCTGTGTGGCAGTGTTGCTAGTGAAAGGTCTTTGTGTAAACTAAGAGGTTGATTACTTTAGTTTGATGTTGTGGACAGAGTGTGTCATTATGATAAGATTCATAATTGTTCATCTCCATCATGTGCTTGGAGTGTTTTTATTTAGTTGTCTGGAAAGTGGTTTTAGGGGAGCTGTAAGCTTTAAATAAAATGTCCTTCTACATAATGCCTATGATAAAATAATGTTGGCTAAGACTAGATCCTTGATCCATAGATGGGAAATCAAGGGAAACCATTCCTGGTGATTGTGTGATTTGTAGTGTATGCAGTCACACATGCCAATTTGAATCTATTCCAGAATGTTTTGCATTGCGATCCAGTATCCCTGTCTGCATGTGTACTTGAAATAGAGGGGAAATGTTGACAGATTTGGTGGGCTGGGAGAACATGGGCTCTGGTCATCATTCCTCCATATCCATAATCACCCAGTTTCCCATCTCAAGTTCTCAATAATGTACAGTGGGAGGTGAGAGAGAAAGAGACATAGAATGAGGTTTCAGTAAAAGTTCAGCTAAAGTTTAGGCAGATTACTCGGAAGTCTGTGTGCTGCTGACATAAGCTGGCGTACTATGTATGCTACACACATTTACAAACCTGTTCAAAATCAATCTTTCCATGTCAGTGGGGGAGGGGGGGGGGGGGTATTTAAATGACCTGAAGTAATGGGTAGCTCCCTGCCTTTTCAGTGTTGTCCCACATATATTGTGTGTTTCGGCAGGGACCTTCAAAAGAAATAGCAGATCCAACCACGCCAAACTGAATTGTACTCACAGTTTACAAATGCATACGACTAATGAGTTTTTCTGACCGAACAGAAAGAAAGAGATTTTCAGACGAGGAAGCTTGTGCTAAATAATGTCTGGAAAAAAAACAATGAGGTCTGAAAAGAGTCCTTTGTGCTTCTCAAAATCAGAGGAATCTGGGGACAAGTGACATCACTGCAGAGTTATGCATGGTATCCCCCCATCTCTGAAGGCTTGTCCTCTGGGCCCTGTTTACTGTTTCCAGGGGAAGAGATGTGGGTATAGGTGTCCGCTGGAGGCTTAACGTTGCTCAACAGCAAGAAACAAGCACACATTCTATATTTCTTTCTCTCCCTCACACACACACACACACACACACACACACACACACACACACACACACACACACACACACACACACACACACACACACACACACACTGTTTCTTCCTCTCACCCTCTCTCTCTCTCTCTGTTTAGGCATTGCTGGGCAAGTTGCCTTTTTGACTTAAATCCCTTTTAAAGCACAAATCCATTAGTCATAGGACACACTCATAGGACTTTATCACCCTCAAAGGTGAAAACAGAAATAGATTTTAGGTTTTTTGGGAATAAGTTTCAACAGGAATGACATTTTCATTAAATTCCAAAGGATACGGTGTAATAAGAACCATACGCCATAATCCAAGATGAAACACTTATAAACCAATATTTCGAATTGATTTGGGTTGAGAGCATATATGTCATTGGGGTTTTCAAGTGGGTACCTTTAATCCCCAGCTGTTTAGTTGAATTGAGCCCACGACACATCCAGAAGGTTCAATGGTGAGGAATGCCGTTTCAGAGCCACCCTCCTCTATATCTGCTTCTTTTAGTTTCCTTTAGCTGGTTCTCCAGTTCCTGTTTGGTTGTTTTAAGAGTTCAGTGCTTTGCTTTGTTGAACAAGGACTTACCAAACTTGAAAGGGTCTTTGTAATATCGATTCCTCTCTCTATCTTTCTTTTTCTGTCTCTCCCTCGCTCGCTATCTTTCTCTTTCTCTTCTGTGTCTCCCTCTCTCTAACCTCTACAACCGTTAAAACTATCAGAAGGAGAGGGTGATATATGGAGGGTGTGAAGGGCACCAAAAGCACTGGATTCTATATTTAGTGTGACAGAGAGAGGGGCTAATAGGCCGCTGGGATGTGTCCCTGAGTGTTGGCGCTGGGAACAATGCTGCCAGCTTCAACACTCACACACACACACACACACACCACACACACACACACACACACAAACACACACACACACACACACACACAACACACACACTCTTCTGTCTCTCTTGTCTACCCCACAGAGGACACACACACACACACACACACACACACACACACACACACACACATACACACACACTCAGGGCAATGTACAGTTTAACAGCAAGGCAGTAATAAGAGAGGATGGGTTGCTCGGTGAGCAGATACATACATCAAAAGAATCAGAAAACAGGGAGGGAAGGAGAGTGAACGCGAGAGAGTGAGAGAAAGAAATAAAGAGAGAGAAAGAGCCTGCGGCTGATAGAGGATCATTTAACCCTCTGAAACACCCTCATTGAATAAAAACAGTGCAGACCATGTGTCTCAAAGTCAACATTTTCTCCTGAATTAAACACAAGCAAACACACACACACACACACACACACAGATCCATGGTAAAACAATTGGTGCCGTCATGTCAATCAATATTGATTTAATTGATGTCAAGAAACAGACTGAGCTTGGTAAAACGGACCGGACATGGCTACGGCCTGATTCTAATCTAGCTGTAACTTACTTGTATTGGGTGTATAAGAGTTCATAAAAAGTAGTCTCTATTTGTAGCCAGTAAGTACTTTCTGGCAGCATCTGTCCCTCAGATTGGAATAATTTTTTGTTAAAAATATTTCATGATTAATCCACCAGGGGGCTCTAGAGATCGGTTTAAAAAGCACAACCTTCCCCGTTAAAAACCTCCTTCATATTAATCATCATTCATCATTCATATGTCCTACAAACCCAGACTAACGGTTGGCTCAGCCTGCGTACACTTTTAATCTGCCATGATCTGTTTATTTCCTTAACTAAATTGAATTAGTGGTGGCCTTGGCATTGGCTTGACACTGTGTTGGGTGGAGATAAAGCGCCGTAACGAGTGTTATCGGCCCCCTCTTCTGGCAGGATGATCAAACCGCAACCTGTTATCTGACAGGAAAACATGGGGGATTTATAGCTCATCAAACCAGACGAGGAGATCTAAACCAATCACGTTGTTTCACTTAAGAATGAATCAAATATGAGCTTTCACTCATGTGGTGCCGTGTTGAAAAGGAAATTGATCTGATCGATCCCCTCTCTTGCTAATTTAAATCATCTAATATAGAGTTCACCAATTTTTAATACGTGTAACAATTTTTCTCAGACCTACTTGTGCATTTTGGTACATTTTATGATTCGGGACTGTGCACTTTCAATGAAACAACAAACTCTGTGTGTCACTGAATGACATTAATGCAGGTAATTCAACCCATAGTCGCGACCCCCTCCCGCCCCCCCGCCCCAATACTCCCAATTCGTTTTCCATGTGCTGAGCCCCCTCCTCTGGCTGACGAGTATTTTAATAGGGGGCCTGCACGGGAAACGCTGCGTCACTTACTGCAAAGCGGCTTGGCTTCTGACCAAGAAAAACGATAACAAACTATCTTTCATGTCCACAGGGGCTGGTGTGCAGGATACTTTAAACAAACCCTCTTGCTTAAGCCAACCGTTTGTTGCTTTAAGAGCAGCAGGATTCTCTATTCATCACATGTAGTACACCCACGAGAACGCGGAGTGCATGGCATGCCTGCAGAACTTTCAACATGATCGGTCATATAACGGATGATTAGAGTTCAGATGACGCATGAGGAAGTAGGTGAGATGTAATACTGAGTTTGATAAGGTGTATTAAGTAAGAGACTGAGGTTCGGACTCCCGAGTCCCTTGCTTCTGTGGGCAAAGATAACACAGGAACATTTTGTTTGAATGATGAGATGTCCCCCCCCCCCCCCCCCCCCCATCCATAACATGAAAAGAGTTCACATCACCTGTCTCACCATGTACAGCTTGTGTTCCAGTAATGGTGCAATCACTCCAAAGCATCTTACAAAGTTTAATGAATTCATATCTTTTTATATCAATTTATCCTTTTATTTCCAATCAGCGTTCCTCGGCTATCTGTACAGGCACTAGTCAACTCAGAAGCTATGTATCTGAAACCACTTTCAGTTCAAGATCTATTTGGTGTCGATTGAAATTCTCCCAAGCGTGTGTGTGTGTGTGTGTGTGTGTGTTTCGCGACTCAATCCATCCCCTTGCAAGGAATGGCTTTGAGACCCTGGAGATGACCCATTAGTCTGGTACAAGATGAACAGAGACGGGTCTGGTCGTGGCTACACAGAAAGCACTGTTTTATTGACTGCACTGGACTGGACTGGTCAACTCCACCACACAGGGTGGGGGGATGGAGGGAGGGGAGGGGAAGAGGGGGTTATAATCGACGCAGCCATCTTTAAGGCAATACACAAACAGCATGCAGATACAGTCACATGAAACATCATCATATTGCTTTTAAAGTTTCGCTTAACATTGAAAGTGTACAAAAGGAAAAAAATAGGTTTTTTCGCACTAATGAAAAATACATTTTTCGATTTCTCCCTCCTACAAAGAAGATTTTCTAATACAAGAAATAAATATAGCAAAAAAGCCCAAAAATAATTTAAAATAGCTCTTCTTTTTAATATATGTTCATTTCTCTTTGCTATTAACAAATGGCACAACATTTCTTTGAAACAAAGAATACAGAAGGACGAACTCCTGCAACATTCATATTATCGTTATGAAGAATCGATGCAGAGCGTGGAGGCGGACAGCACAGCAGGGACTTCACCTCGTAACGTCACACCCGACGACGACGACGGGGGGGGGGGGGGTTCACACCCTGGACTTTAAGACGTGTTCCTCCAGGGGGGGGGGGGGGGGGGGGGGGGGGGGCCTTGGGGGGTTATGAAAGGGTGGATGTGACTGGACTCGAGACATTCCTGCGACTGGGGCCGCTACTGGCCTGGAGGAGTCGACCACTCTGGTGGAGTGATGATACCCTGCCTGTTGGGAGCCTGTGGCATCAAACCGGAGCCGGTCTTTAAGGACAAATACGACTTCTGGAGCAGCTTACGCCCTGTGCTGTCTAGCGCCTTTAAATGGGATCGTTTGTTAGTTAATGTTCCAATGGAGAGATATGCCTGTCAAGGACTGCCCTGGAAAGACAGCTGAATGTGTTGGTCAGTAACAAACCAGACCCGGTAGAAGACGAAAGCTTCTACCGAGTAAAAGGGAATGCTTAGTGGTCTGCCTTTGGGGGGACCACCTACCTCACCTCACCTCCGCATCATCATTCACAGAAAAGTACCAGCCAAATATGAAGAGTTTGGATTGAACCACAGAGATAAGAAAGAGGTGTTTTAAAGAGAGGAGAAATGAGCGTGCACTGCCATGCCACCGAATTGTGGTCACACACACACACACACACACACACACAGAATAAAGAGGAACAAAAGGTTGATCTTTGGAGCAGACTGGAGCTGGACATCTCACAGGGGAGTCTGCTCGACCGCTTTAACTTCAATCAACCCAGGGTCCCAGCAAAGCTCATGCTCTCCAACACACACACCACACACACACACACACACACACACACACACACACACACACACACACACACACACACTTAAGATATCAATTTTGACAGTGGGAGCAAATAAACTGTTTTAGTAAAAACAGATGACTATTTGTTCTATCAGCATGAGCTTGAGGGAATAGAAAGAAATGGAAAAAGATAAAGAGAGAGAGACAGAGAGAGAGAGAGAGAGAGAGAGAGAGAGAGAGAGAGAGAGAGAGGTCTGGTGTTGTTTAGATTAGCTGCTTGTTAACTTCTCTGTGTGGACAGGCTGCAAACAGAACAAGAGAACAAACTGTCCTCTCCCTCTCCCTCCCTCCCTTCCTCGCTCCCTGTGACTCCACCAGTGTGCACACCTCCCTTTATCACCATCTCTCTGTCTCTCTCTCTCTCAACTCCACCACCTCTCCTTGCTCTCTCTGTTGCTCCCTCCTTCTCATTTTCCCTTCCCTAGCCGGAGCGGAGCGACAAACGTTCTCTCCTTCCACAACATGTGTGCGTCATTATTTGTCCTTAAAGCTGCAGCTCGTCTGATCCTCGTGTGCTTCAGAACTATTAGGGAGCAGGTCGGGAAGCGTGTGACAGGAAATATGGGGGGAGGGTTGGGGTTCTAGTTGGTCGGGGCGTGGATATTGGAACCATACTTCACTGCCCGGAGGTCTAATAGACAGGAGAGCAAAAGCGGCAGTAAAGAGGAAGCAGTCAGTTGGATTATGAGTCGGCGATCTCGTTTATGATTCGAGTAGAGGCGGCTGAAGCGTTACAAAAACAGCTTGCAAAGGCTTTTTTTTTTTTCTTTCTTTTCAAAACACTGAAAATAAAAATGTCTCTAGTAGTAGTACAGTATCATACATTATTGTTGGTGCATACGGGAAAAACCAGCTAAAACAGCAGTGGGGGGGGGGTATACTAGAACCTTGAACCAGTTTCCTATTGGTTGAAGCAGCTACCACAGAAAAAGAAAGTTCCTTTTTACAACTTCCTGTTGTTCCTTATTTGGGGAGCGCCAGGGCGTTGCTACGCAACAAACACCACATATCACCAAAAGTTACGTGGGGATACGTACTGCAATGCATGCTAACATACTAATTAGGGTGCTTCAATACACACACTACAAATAGTATATTAGTTTTGACTCAATACCTATGACCCCCCCGCAACCATTGTTGACTACTTCCTTCTGAACCCTGAGAACTCGAAAGAGTTCAACCGAGACTAAAGGAACGATCCATCTGACAAAAAAGGCCGCGTGCCAACATCCACCCTGTCATACATCACAGAGTGAGTGAGGCATTAGCCCTGCACCCCCCCAGAAGTATGCAAGGCATCCATTGAAACGCGGGCCCTTGAAGACACCGGCCAGCTGTAGTTACTAGAAGGAGGAGAAGGGCATAGAAGCCACACTGTAAAGATAATAACCATTAGTTAACAACTACATTAAGAAGCCATACATGTGAGGCCTCGCCTAAAATAAAATGAAAACACTGTCTACTGTGTCCGTCTACTCTGAACATTGAATATTGAAACCAAGTTTACATTTCATTGTCTTAGCAACGAGTGAATGGTAACCGGGGCGTCCAACGCCGCCCTCGTCCTATCTGAAAAAAACCACACATGTTGTAGGCAAGTATCGTTCTTGTGTGCTGCTGTTGCCGGGTGGAACGTGGAAGGGAGCGGAGCATCTCCCGCGAACACACCGGTCTGCTGTTGGGTGGGTTTCTCTCCGAGCACGCGTCACATCCGCCACCGTGGCACAACAGGCCACTCGCGTAACCCAACGGGAAAATAAAAAAAAAGAAGAAGTCAAAACGCGACTAATCGTCTTGTACATGTCAACCCTGTTGTACCTAGTGCTGGGTGCTTGACACCAGTCACCCACACCCATGTCTCAGCAGCATCCGTCTCTCCGTATGTGGGGGTTGGAAGTCTTGCGTGCTTGTGTGGTGTGTGTGTGTGTGTGTGTGTGTTTGTGTACTCAGAGAGCTGTAGGCCAAACACTGACCGACCGAGGAGCGATCCTCCGAGGGTGGGCCAGAGGGCTTCTACGGCCCTGTGGAAGCAGGAGTGTTGGGTGAGCCAGGGCTGGTTGGTGGTCGTGATGGGGCCAGTAGGAGCCCCCCCAACCCCCGTCTCCCACCAACACCCTAACAGCGGCTTAACACACTCCTCCGGGGTAGAAACCCCCATGACATCTGTATTTGACATCCTTTAGTAGATAATGTGAGACAGAATAGTTTGTCTGTCTCTGTGTGTGTGTGTGTATGTGTGTGTGTGTGTGTGTGTCTGTGTGTGTGTTTGCTGGTTTAAACCATAGTCTTCGGCTTGGTCCGGAGACAGCCGGGTGGATTGTATCCACAGAGTGAAGCTACTGACAGAGCCCCTATTTCTGAAAGCCATAGAGGATGGATATAGGCTTGGATGCAGCCCTCTGTTCTATTTCTGGGTTACAACTATACTGAGAGGAAAGGATGCTCAGTAGTAGAACTGTAGGTAGGAGTTCAAAGAGTGAAGCTTGCCAAATGAACTTTCTATACACATATCGCTTATATATACATATACTATATTTGGTATAAAATATGTATATATCTATATATGGCGTCATATTTTTTTTTTTCAATACAACCCTTTTTTCTTATGCTTTTAAAATTTTTCAAACCCTGAGAAAATTCGTGGACCGCTCCAAGTATAAAACACACACCTCTCTGTGACGAAAAAAAAAAAAGACAAAAAAAAGAAAAAAAAAAAAATAGGTTTTCAGAACAGAAAAACAAATTTACAAAAAAACAAAGTGAACGCCAGCATCACGTCCAAAACATCAGGCCTCTGTAGCTGATTGGAACATCGTTCATGATTCGGGGAGTGACTCCAGCTGTTCCGTTTCAGGCTTGGAGGGGAGGGGGGGGGGGGGGGGGGGGGGGGAGGGGGGGGGGGGGGGGGGGGGGGTGGGAGGGGAGGGGGGAGCTGGGTTGACAGCACTTGGCACGCGGCAGACGAGAGCTATTTCCGCGCGGCTTTCTTGGTCCGCTGGGGTGGATTGTTTCATGATCAACGGTATACGCGGCATTGACCTCCTTTTAGGCACTCTTAACAATTAGGATGGCAGGAGCCCTCTGGTTGGCTAATCTTCTCTAACCAGTGAAAAGGGGATTTCCTTTCGTTTGATTGTAACAAATCGGATTAAGAAATGATTGACTGATCGACAGATTTTGGGGGGGAAGCGACAGAAGGCACACCGTTTTGTAGAACACTGTTTCTGCAATAATTCAGGCCAAAACATAACACTGAAGATGTCAGGAGTGGTTTAGACTACGCCCAGACCCTGGCTTTGAAGTCAGCGAAGGGACTTGCTTAAAGAAGTTTCGGTGTATGTTTGCGGATATACAAGATATGTATGCGCAAGTATATTCATCTTAAGAGTTCCTGTTAGCGACTTGTGCTTTTGAAAAGGCTAGGTACATTTTCTGTGATCCTTTCTGTACATGTTTAGACCAACTGATAAAACAAACCCCTAAAAAAAGAAAACTACGAAACATTTTCAGTTTGTTCATTCGTTCAACGTATCCAGAAGAATGTGGCCTCAGCGGATCCATCTTGGGTCAACAGAACGGAAGAGTCACCTGAACCAGCCGTAACTATAATGCCCCACAGTATTCCTCTCCCCTTGGGGCCGTGGTTGCCGTCGGCAACCGAAGCTGCCACAGAGGGTTCGATAATGACAACTGAAAAACGAAAAATAAAAAAATGAAAAATACACAAGCAACGAAACCGATCAAATGTTCAGTTTCCTTTTCTTTTTTTTAGACTAATATACAGCGTGTGTTTTACAACTAGCTCTAGCGAAAGCTCAGGTCTGGTTGAGTAGCTATTTGACAAACTAGCTACATTCAAAATCGCCCCGGGAACCCAGCAGAAAGACCCCGTCCCTTACTGGTCGACGTGAAACAGATTTGGTTCTTTAAAGCACTCCAGAAGGGAAGAGGACAGCATGATAACACAGAGGGGGCCCTCAACGCGGGCTCCAGGCAGCTCCAACAGTGGGTGTCCAGGTCGATAGTATGTGCGTGTGTGTGTGTGTGTGTGTGTGTGTGTGTGTGTGTGTGTGTGTGCGTGCGTGCGTGCGTGTGTGTGAGGAAGTCTCTTAATTTATAACGCCAGAACACTCCTCCTCAGCAGGTCCTCACTCCCAGAGTGCAGTTGGGGGAGGCGGAGCTTGCGCCCGCCGGGCCGCGTGTCCGAGTCGCTCTGCTCGCCGTCCGAGAAGTACCCGTCCGTCTCCGTCGCATCCGACAGCGAGGCGTTCTTCCCCGAGGGCGGGGGCTCGGACACCTCCGCCCCCCGGCCCGCTCGGGCCCCGACCCTCCCTCGAGCCTTCCCCAGGCGGGTGAGGCGTAGCCGCAGGCCCCCTCGCGGACCCAGCCCGCCCCCTGCCTCCCCCCCGGGGCTGCGGGCCTGCGGCGGGGACGCGGCGGTGGCCTGGGAGCCGTTGGGGACGCTGTCCCAGGGGCCGCGCTCCTCCGAGATGTGGCAGGAGTCCATTTTGGAGGTGGGGGGCTGTGGCGGCGGGTCCTGCTGGGGGTCCCTCCTCCTCCGGGTGGGGTGGAGGTGGTGGTGGTGGTGGAGGGCTCTGGAGGAGCCCCGGGACTTCTCCCCTCGGCGGGCCGCCGGGACGCAGCGCTCCTCGGACGGCGGCGCCGGCGCCGGTACCGGCGGGCCCTTGGCGGGGGCGCGGCTGCCGGCGGTGGAGGGGGCCACCGCCGCGGCAAGCGCGGGGGGCAGGGTGGGGCTGGAGGACTGGGGGGCGCTGCGGGCGCGGGACTTGCCCCCCCGGGGTTTGCGTCCCAGCTGGGGAGTCTTCCAGGTGGACTTCATGGAGTGGTCCATCATTAAGCTCAGCAGGCTCTCCTCACCCTGCAGCAGCTGGGACGCGACGGAAACAGAACGAAGAAACAGTCGCGGAGAGAACAGGACAATGGGAAATAAGAGTAGTAGAAACACTATGAACTATTAATAATCTAAACACTCTGATGAGAGCACAGGGACCAGTCACAGTGAAACTCCCTGAGAGCTATTATGGGATGGAGAACCTACAGTAGTGTGTTTGTAGTAAGGGCCACAGTAACAGACAGTAGTGTGTTTGTAGTAAGGGGCCACAGTAACAGACAGTAGTGTGTTTGTAGTAAGGGGCCACAGTAACCGGGGCCACAGTGTACCTGTCTGGAGAGCAGGCTGGCACTCTTGTCCTTGTGCTGGCCGTCCAGGGCCCACTGGCCCAGCATGTCATCGGCCGTGATCTGAACTGACTGGGCCAGCCAGCTGTCAAACAGTGAGTTATCCAGGGGGAAGGACTTGGGGAAACCTGAGGGTTAGAAAGAGGGAGAGAAAGATGGGAAGAAATGTGGTGGAGAGAGGGAGAGAGAAATGGAGGGAGGGGAGAAAGAGAAGGGGGAGAGAGAGAAAGGGACAGAGAGAGAGAGAGAGACCTTTAACCAATCCTTTAATATCACATTAGCATTTCACAGCACTTCAATATGTCATAAATAGAATAAAAACATGAAATGAATCATATTCATCACACACAAAAAATAAACCAATCCTCACAAACACAGAATGAATGCCTCCTGATACAGAGAGCGAGAGCGAGAGCGAGAGCGAGAGCGAGAGAGAACAGGCAGGTCAAAGTTAGCACTCCCACTAACATTACACCACCAGTAGAGGCGTCCACACCTCTCATTCCTCTCACTGAGGGCAGAGGGGCGTCACAGAACAGAAGCAGGCTGAGAACTCTGACTTTTCAGGTGCCAGAGTAGCACCTACTCTGCTACACTACACCACCAAAACAAAAGCAGACCTGTGTGTGTGTGTGTGTGTGTGTGTGTGTGTGAGTGAGTGAGTGAGTGAGTGAGTGAGTGAGTGAGTGAGTGAGTGAGTGAGTGAGTGAGTGAGTGAGTGAGTGAGTGAGTGAGTGAGTGAGTGTGTGAGTGAGTGAGTGTGTGTGTGTGTGAGATAGGCAGGCAGGTATGCTAAAGGGACTCTGTGTGTGTGTGTGTGTATATAATTAGAGGATTTACACTGGTACTTGTCTGTCATTATGGTTCAGTGTTGGCTGCCAAATCTATTCAAGTCTTCAAAGGTGACTGTCTGGGTCTATGTCTCTCTTGCAGTCTCGCACGCATACACACGCACCATCACACACGCACATGCACATACATGTAGTAGGAGATAGAGATTGGATACCCTTCAGTCCCTTTCCAACAGTATGGTGGAGATTAAGGTAGCACCCTGATCTACTAACAGTCCTCCTAACTGTACCTGATATCACATCCTGTGTAATTCCACCTTAAAAGAGCCGGAGTTGGTCAAAAATCTCCCCCCATGGGGCCAGGTTGCCACTGCAAAAGAATACGTTGTACTCAGTTGGACTTACCTGTTTAAAAAACAGTATTGTAGTGTGTATGTATTGGTTTATTATGCTAACACAGCCTGTGCAATTCCACCTTAAAAGCTGTGTGAATGTATTGGTTTATTCTGCTATCACAGCCAGTATAATTCCACCTTAACAGTGTGTATGTATTGCTTTATTCTGCTATCACAGCCTGTATAATTCCACCTTAAATGCAGTGTGTATGTCTGGGTTTATTCTGCTATCACAGCCTGTGTAATTCCACCTTAATAGTGTGTGTGTGCCTTGGTTTATTCTGCTATCACAGCCTGTGTAATTCCACCTTAATAGTGTGTGTGTCTTTTTAGCCTGCTATTACTACCATTCAAACGGGCTCAGGCTCAAGTTGTGGTGCTGAGCCTCACTTAGGCACATTGACCATATTCAGACACACTGCTACCCTGCACACGCACATACAAATACACACGCACATACAAATACACACGCACAGGACACAGCCTGCGGAGTTTAAAGAGATTAGAAACCGCGTTCGAAGACTGATCTTAATCATAGTCATTAACAAAGAGATTTCTCTCCCATCCCCCTGGTCTGTGGAGGGAGGGAGGGAGGGAGGGAGAGGGATAGAACGAGAGAGAGAGTGATGAGAGAGGAGAGAGAAAGAGAGAGAGAGTGAGGAGAGAGGAGAGATAGGGATCAACCTGAAGCAGTAAACAAGTCTACCTACTCTCCCGTCTCCCTTGGTGACAACGTCAATCTCTGCTCTCGCGCCCTCCCTTTCTCTTTTTCTCTCTTCCACTCAGGCCTTCTCTTTCCTCATCCCTCCCTCCTTCCCTCCCTCCCTCCCTCCCCCATTATTCCACCGTTAATCACCCTCTCCCTGAATCCCTGGGGGTCATCTACCCGTCAGGACACCAGGAGGAGCTGTTTGGACAGAATCAGTTACATCTAGCCCGCTCTCTCTCTCTCTCTCTCTCTCTCTCTCTCTCTCTCTCTCTCTCTCTCTCTCTCTCTCTCTCTCTCTCTCTCTCTCTCTCTCTCTCTCTCTCTCTCTCTCTCTCTCTCTATCACACACACACATATACACACACACACACACACACACACACACACACACACACACACACACACACACACACACAGAGACACACACACACGCATACACTCCCTGGGTTCGCTGTTTCCATGACGCAGCACGCCTCTGCCGGAGACAGCGGACCAAACGGAAAAGGAGAGGGGAGAAGACGGGAGAGGGGGAGACAAGTTGAGATGGAGACGGGCATGAATTGGGTGGCACAAGGGGGGCGGGGGTTGAGCGGGCACGCACTCCGCCTTGTGGAGTCACGTAGCTATCGCTGCTACATTAGTCATGCTAGGCTATGCTACGCTACATTATGACAGGGCCAGGGCTGCTACGGCTAGGCTCAGGCACGCTAACATAGAGATATGCCCTGGCTGCTTAGGCTAGGCTATATTACCATAACAACTGTCTGGGCAAGTAGCAAAAGCTAATCAAGCTTGACAAGCTAAATGCCTGTGCACAGAGCTAACAGGCTAGCAGCACGCTAGGTCGCCGCTAAGCTATGCTCCTTGGCGGCATTGCTGCTAAGGCAACGCCGGGGGAGGAATGCGGTGGCTGTGGCAGGGCCCGACCTGTGTGTTTGTGCAGCAAGCGCCACAGTCTGGACGATTGTTCTCAGGTGCCAAGCGTCGCTCTGGCAACCTCCGCGCTCGGGGAAGCAGAGAGAGAGAGAGAGAGAGAGAGAGAGAGAGAGAGAGAGAGAGGAGGAGGAGGGGGGGGGGGGGCAAAGGAAGCACCGGGAGGAGGAGAGGAGGAGGGCGAGCACAGACAGCGAGTACGAGAGACATATGGCAGAATGGAGTCCCTCGCAGTGCTAGTTATGGGGGAGGTGATACACAAAGCACTGGGTACAAAGTCCTCCATCAACGCTCCACCAAGGCCCGACCACGGCTGGCCACACCACCTGTCTGTACTGTGGCCTATCAGGAGGACACACTGTTGTTCCCCAGAAGGACTGTGTCACCTGGGCAGTGACCGGTGGCCGTGGTGACCCGGGTTGGGGGGGGGGGGGGGTCAGAGGGGGGCCCTCAAATAGAGTACGACCTGTTTCAAAGAAGCCCCTTTGCATAAGCCCTGGCTCTCATTTGGTATTGGGTCACTAGGGTTACGTCAAAGGGCAGCAGCATTCTGTTAAGAGGCTCACTGTTTTTCTTGGGATCCCATCTCTTTCCATTGATTTGAATAGATAAGGAAACAGGATCCAGCAGCGCTCTCTCCTCCCCACTAGCGGGCTGTAAACGTTCTAAGGGCTCTGCCGCTACGTAAAGTGGGCCACACCTCAACCATAACAGATCCAGTCCCAGAGCCACACGGAACACAGCGCGAGATACAGGGACATCGTGGTTGGAGATCATGGTGCATGTCTAACCTGTTCGGGAGGGGGGGAGCAAGGAGGGTTGCTATAGTTACAGGGCACACGTGCACGCACCCCCCCCCCCCACACACACACACACACACACACACACACACACACACACACAGGCCTCGGACAGGACGCAAACTTTGAGAGACAAAACACCAGGACACCGTCAGAGTGAACAGATGGCTAGCCTGACACACCCACAAACACAAAGTAATGCAAGCACGTTGCACCAGCCACACACACACACACAGTCTGAGAGAGAGACAGCGGTCAGCCAACCCCCCCTGCCCCCCACCCCCGTCGCCAGTGGCTAGGTGACGGTGGACCCAGGAGCTCTGATCCAATGGGCAGACAGTGGTGACAAAAGCGCACCAGCCATCTGCTTGGCTAGATCTAGAGGACAGAAGTGACATAGTGATTGACATGTGACGCTACCAATCAGACCCCACCCCTGCGCCTGTGCGGGGGAGGTCTCACAGGGCCATACGCAATAGGCTTAGTCATTAGTCTTAGTCCAAGCATTCATTGGTCAGCAACAAGACAGCAAGTTGTTCCGTCACCACACAACTTGGGAGTTGTAGTTCAATTAAAAAGGGCACAGGTGCGAATCAAAGCGCTGTCACTTTGTGAAAAACTACAAAGCTAAAACCCGACAGGGGACCTTACCTAGCTGCTTGAGGAGGGAGGTGTTCTCCGACTTCCACCTCTCTTTCTTCTTCTCCGGACTGTTCTTCCGACGCTCCTTCCCTCTCTCCTTCACTCCGTTTTGCCTCCCCTTCTCCCCTTTCACAGTTTTCTCTGCAGGGAGGACCACACTGAGTCAGGACTGACAGTAGGGAGAGAGACAGGCTTTGAGTGTGCTCTATTTGGAGGTTTGCTGTATAGACTATTCATATTTCTAAGGAAAATAGTGACAGCTTTTGTACATTTGTAATTAACCAAAGACATTATAGGGAGGTGAGAGGACTTTAAATTCCCACAGACAGAGAAACACACACACACACACACACACACACACACACACACACACACACACACACACACACACACACACACACACACACACACACACACACACACATGTAAACGGTCCTACTCATTCAAGATCAACAAGTCTGGCTGTCGAAAAACATTTTCACGCACAGACTCAATTGAGACTTGCCTCAGTAAGGCAAGCACGCACGCACAAACACGCACACGCACACAAACACACACACACGTAGACACACTCACGTGCGCACGCACACACACACACACACAGTCAGGTGGTACCACACACACACACAGAAGTCAGGTGGTTACACATACACAGACATACACAGACATACACACACACTGACACGTAACAGAACCCCCCAGAGAGGACCCTGCTGAGAACTGTCCTATCATGCCTGGTGGTTCCTCACTCACCCACACTCTCTCTCTCTTTTACACACACACACAGACACACTAACACAGACACACTAACACTAACACACACACACACACACACACACACACCCTGCTGAGAAATGTCCTATCATGCCTAGTGATTGCTAACTCACCCACACTCTCTCCCTGTTTTACACAAACAAACACACACACACACACACACACACACTCACACACACACACACACTCTCTCTCTCTCCCTCTTTTACACTTACTCACACACACAGACACGCAGACACACACATACACTCCCTGCTGAGAACTGTCCTATCATGCCCGAGGGGCATCAGTCAGCATCTCCAGCTGTGCTGTCGTCAGCTGGTACACACACACACACACACACACACACACACACACACACACGCACACACGCACACACACACACACACACACACACAAATCCTTCCTGCCTCCCTCTCGCTCAGACTCTTTCTCTCTCCCTCGCCCTGCAGACACACACAGTATCCCTCCTCTGACATATCTCCCGTAGTGGAAGCCCTTATTGTTGGGTGGACATGTTCTGACACGCTCCCGCTGCTTAAACAAACAGATAGGGTCCTGACTGCACGGCTCACTGGCGCCCCTGCTGCTCGGGACAAAGGAGGTGTTCTCTCTGTGTGTGTGTGTGTGTGTGTGTGTGTGTGTGTGTGTGAGAGAGAGAGAGAGAGAGAGATGTTGCATTGTGTGAACGTCCATGCTATGCACAGCTAGAGCCATTCTAGCTATGAGACAGCAGAAGTTGGGTACGTTTACTGTACGTACATGTGTGTGTGTGTGTGTGTGTGTGCATGTGTGTGTGTGCGTGTGTGTGACTGTGCGGTTGCCAGTCTTCAGGCTTGCATTAGCACCGGGGGGCAGGACATGCACGACTGGAGCGTGGAGTGCTGGGTAACACCTCTCACTGGGAACCCACGAGGTGTGTGTGTGTGTGTGTGTGTGTGTGTGTGTGTGTGTGTGTGTTACAGAAATCTGTTATGTGGGCACTGCAGCAGTAGGTGTTGCATACTTTATGGGCGAGCACAAGTGTGTGTGTGTGTGTGTGTGTGTTTGTATGTGTGTGTGTGTGTGTGTGTCGGTTTGGTGTTTATTTGCTGCAGCATCTATTTTTCTCAGCAGAAACGTCAGGCCTTGGACCGACTATAACACGCTTGACTTAGGATCCGTAGTTATTAATCTACCTCTATTCTTCCCTGCCTCCATCTATTCCCCACCCCCTCTTTCCTCTCTCTCTTTTTCCTCCCTCCTCTCTCTCTCTCTCTTTTTCCTCCCTCCTCTCTCTCTCCTTTTCTCCCGTCTAGGCGGGGCAGCAGTGCCCAGGGATTCGTCTTTTTGAAGTGTGTGATTAATTTCCTCTCTTTCTGGGCGCACTCGCCTGCAGTGTGTGTGTGTGTGTGTGTGTGAGTGTGTGTGAGTGTGTGTGAGAGAGAGTGTGCATCTGTGCAAGAACACACCGTGTCCCACTTTTCACCTGCACTCATTAGTGCAACGTGAGACTTACTTTCTCACACCTTCACTCTCTCTCTCTCTCTCTCTCTCTCTCTCTCTCTCTCTCTCTCTCTCTCTCTCTCTCTCTCTCTCTCTCTCTCTCTCTCTCTCTCTCTCTCTCTCTCTCTCTCTCTCTCTCTCTCTCTCTCTCTCTCTCTCTCTCTCTCTCTCTCTCTCTCTCTCTCTCTCTCTCTCTCTCTCTCTCTCTCTCTCTCTC
>CM030177.1:16829680-16852180 GCA_017639675.1 Aplochiton taeniatus
AGGGAGAGAGGAGGAGAGGGAGAACTAAACATGTTGGCCCTTTGCTCTCTCTATGGCCAAGGCGATAATGGGAATGTCCACAAAAAACTGTTACCCTGTGTGAGATGTGGGTGTGGCTCTGCGAGTGTGTGTGTGTGCGTCTGCTGTGAGTGAGTGAGTGTGTGTGTGTCTGCTGTGAGTGTGGGTGTGTGAGTGTGTGTGTGTGTGAGAGAGAGAGAGACAGGCTGAGAACAGTTCAGGAGGCACAGAGCCTGAGCTATGTGAGGCATGCCATTCCCTTTAAGCACTGGGACATAAATAACTTTTCAAGTGGGACACTATGTTCAGATTGCTCCCCTATCTACCTTATCTGCCTGTGATAAGAAGGCTCCCTCTCTGCGTGTGTGTGTGTGAGAGAGGGGGAAGGGACACAGATTTCCCCCCAAAACAAACCACCACTTCCCGTAAGAAGTGGTGTGGTGGAGAGGGAGAGGGAGGGGGTGTTGGAAGCAGAGGGGGAACAGAGGGGACAGATGTTTCTCTCCCTCCTCCTTCTCCCCCCCCTGCTCCCCTTCCCTCCTCCTCCTCTTCCTCTACCCCCCTTCCCTCCTCCTCCTCCTCCTCTACCCCTTCCCTCCTCCTCCTCCTCTACCCCTTCCCTCCTCCTCCTCCTCCTCTACCCCTTCCCTCCTCCTCCTCCTCCTCCTCCTCCTCCTTCCCTCCTCCCTGGGAGCGTGGAGAGAATGCACATCAGGCATTTATTAATTATCTCTCTCCCTTCCTCTCCCTGATGCCTTGCGAACTAACCCCCCCCCCTCCCCCCCCAGCCTCTCTTCCTCTCACTCCCCCTAACAACCCCCCCCCCCCCCCCCCCCTCTCTGCCTCCCCCACTCTTCTCCTGGCTACAAGCACAGACAGCATTAGCCGTGTACTGATAAGGCCAAACACACACACACACACACACACACACACACACACACACACACACAGAGGGTACAGACAGGGGTAATGAGAGGCCCGGCACTCTCCTGCCAGGCACCTGTTGATTTAATTAGTGCTTGATGACAGCAGACGCTCCTCTGACACCCCCTCCCCAAACCCCCCCAGGGTTCAGAGGCTACTAGCCTGTCTCTCTCTGTGTGTGTGTGTGCGTGTGTGTGTGTGTGTGTGTGTGTGTGTGTGGACACGTTGCCCCGGGCTAAAGCACAGGAGGTGCGTCAGAGATGATCCCACAGCTCATCCCTTAGATGCAGACACTGGCACATGGGACATTGGGGGGAGTATGTGTGTGTGTATGTGTGTGTGTGTGTGTGTGTGTGTGTGTGTGTGTGTGTGTGTGTGGGGGGGGGGTAGTAGAGAGAAACTGAAAGTCAAAGAGAGACCTAGACTAAGAGCATGGCTTGAGTCAGACAGCCTGAGCAGATTGATTCCCTCTGTTGCCTGAGGACGTGATCCACTGTCCTACTGACTGACTGATCCACTGTCCTACTGCCTGACAGACTGATCCACTGTCCTACTGACTGATCCACTGTCCTACTGACACTGATCCACTGTCTTACTGACTGACTGCCTGATCCACTGTCCTACTGACTGACTGACTGACTGACTGATCCACTGACTGACTGGCTGGCTGGCTGATCCACTGTCCTGCTGACTGACTGGTCGATGAACTGACTGACTGACTGACTGACTCACCCACTGACTGACCGACTGGCTGACCAGCTGGCTGACTGGCTGGCTGGCTGGCTGGCTGGCTGGCTGTCCTACTGATTGACTGACTGGTCCATTAACTGGTGGACAGACTGACTTAGTTGTGAGACTAACGGGAGACAGTGAGGGAGTGTACACAGAACATATTGATAAAGAGTCCCAGCGTGATGGATGGATGGATGGAGAGCTCGACAAGCAGAAAGGAAGAGCAGACAAGCAGGGGAAGGATGAAAGAAAGAGTGATGTGATCAGAGAAGAACAGAAGAGGGAAAAGAAGAAGAAATACAGACACAAGAGCCTAAAAGATAGATAGAGAAGCAGAAAAAGAGGGAAGGAAAGAGGGATGCTGTGACTTGTCAACAGACAACTTCAGCTGCCAGAAACCGCTACTCCCTGTTCCACATTTCAGAAGATCTGCCAGGGAGCAGGGGAGAGAGGGAGGGGAGAGAGAGAGGGGAGAGAGGAAAGGGGAGAGAGAGAGGGGAGAGAGGAAAGGGGAGAGAGGAAAGGGGAGAGAGGATGGGAGAGAGAGAGGGGAGAGAGAGAGGGGAGAGAGGATGGGAGAGAGTGGGAGGGGAGAGAGGATAGGGGGGAAGAAAGGAGGCGGGGGCAAAGTGGGTCAGGAAGACAGCACAGGGAAGCTGGAAACGCTGGAGTGAGGCTTTGTTGCATTCCCCTCCACGGCCTGCCATGCTCAAAGCCACCCAGACACACACACACACACACACACACACACACACACACACACACACACACACACACACACACACACACACACACAAGCTGTGCATATGCTTCTGAAGATCTCTCGCTCTCCCTCTTTGTGATGTGTGTGTGTGTTGTGTATGTGTGTGTTTTCGGTCAGTCAAGCAGCAGCAGCTCGGTGTCCTATCGGCCTGGACATCTGCCACAGCTTTAATAAACAACGTCACCCACCCCCCCTTCTCCTCTTCTTCCTGTCTCTCTCTCTCTTTCTCTCTATCTATCTTTCTCTTTCTCTCTATCTCTCAATCTTTCTCTCTCTCTATCCTTCTCTCTTTGCCCCTTTTTCTGCTGGCCAATTTAACACGCACACTTCTTCCAGCACAGCTGGAATTGTCTTAACCCACAGACACACACACACACACACACACACACACACACACACACACACACACACACACACACACGCGCGCACACGCACGCACACGCACGCACACGCACGCACACGCACGCACACGCACGCACACTTTAATTAAACTGAAAGCCAGCTCTTAGTGTTGCCTAATGTCTAATGGCTAATACTTGCAGATGAAAACCTTGTTATGAAAACCTGCTTATGGTAGAGCCCTTCAACCAAATGGGATTGGTGTTTTTATGAGACAGACGGAGGGGTTAAAGGCCCTCCAAACCGCCCCTCTATCCAGCGGCCGTTGCTTCAGACTCGCCATGGAAAGACAAAGGGTTTAAGTGCCCTCTTAACCCCAGCCATGAGCGCACCTGCCCCGCCCGTCCATATGTTGGTGGGGGGGGGGGGGGGGGGGGGGGGTGGGGGGGGGTGGGGGGGGTTGGATGGTGGGAGAGAGTGAAAGCGTCTCAGGCTAGTCTGACATTCTGACAGGACAGAACAGAACTCAGGCCAAAGGAGCTTCAAGTGGAGACAACACACACCCAAGAGAGGTCACCAAGACGTCTGAAGAGAAGAAATGGTTTAGAAGCTGCCCCCTCACAAAAGAGAGGCACGTGCACACACGCACGCACACACGCACGCACACACACACACACACACACACACACACACACACACACACACACACACACACACACACACACACACACACACACACACACACACACACACACACACACACACACACACACACACACACACACACACACACACACACACACACACAAACACAGGGGGGTTGAAGGTCTGGCGTTCAGCGCCGGCCCCTGTGTCTTATCAAAGGAGTTGTGTGCATTCAAGGTTTAGCTGGATGTGAATTATTCATGTTCCCCGAGCCTGCCATCCGTCGCTACGCCGAGAGGGGAAAGAGTATACGACACTGAAAAATTATACAGTAGAACGCAGGCATTAATATTGATGCCCTCCGCTTCATATTTATTTCATTGGACAGCGCTGATATCAGAGGGCCAGTTGTGCGGCTGGTCAGATGGCGACAGACGGACGGAAGAGAGAGAGAAATTAGAAAGAAAAAAGAGAGAAAGAGAGAGGGGGAAAAAAAGAGAGAGGGATGAGATAAAGGGACCTCGAGTCCGACGAAAGAAAGAGCGCCGAACAGATGGGAGAGATAACACAAGAAAGGAGGAAAGTTGTCGCAGAACGCCGGCAGCGACCACTGAAGGTGAGGCCACCACGGCGTGTGAGCGGCGGCCATTGTCCGAGGGACGGCCATTGAGGAGAGTCACAATAGAGGCCAGCCAGGGAGAACGTCGACGAGGATACATTTTTTTTATATATATATCTAAATATAAAAAAGCCCCGCTCGCGTGGCCTTTAGCACCAGAATGGCTCTGCTATCTGGCGGAAGGGCGGCGCGGAGAATCCTTCAAACACTCAAGAAGCCCATGTCGGTAGGACTCCAACGGTGACACGTGGGGCCTTTGTACAGCGCTCAATACGTACAGGCGCCATTGTCGGCCAGAGGCTGAAGCCATGAAGGAGGCCAATTAAAATCAACTAGAAGGCGGGAAACAAAAGAGAAACAAAAAGAGTCCGCGAAAAAAGCGAATATTGATAGCAGTCTCCAGCCTCTAGACGACGGACACGGCTCGTGAAGACACCAGACGACGCTAACGGTTGTATCACCAAGATGCTAACTAGCTAGCAAGCTAGCTACTGCTGATGTTTTTAGCATAGCAACGGTAATGATAAGACTCACAGAAGACCGTATTATCACCACCGAAAAAGAAGCAGCCACTGTTGAGGAACATAGTGAATGCACGCGTTTTCATAGAGGAAAAAAAAAGTCTCACTCTTAAGCTCTGTTAGCGGCTAAAGCCATCTGAGGCATTGCTGAGTAATAGACCAGACGCCCTAGACCAGACGCCTTGCAGGCAGCTTAGGCTCCAGACACCCGGCAGCTTGGTAAGCGACTAATGCTTCACAGGGTTGGGTAGCTCAGGTAGAGACTGGCATGGCAGGCAGCTAAATGACACGGCTGTGGAGTGTGCCGGCACCAACAGGTCCAGCCCAGTCCAGCTGGCCGAGCGCGGAGTGCCTGCTGGATGACCGTCTGCCCGCCTGTCCCACAGCAAGGCTCTCCTGTAGCAACACACTGCTCTCAGTCTGTTTAGCTCCTAATCAGAGTGGCTGTGTGTGTGTGTGTGTGTGTGTGTGTGTGTAACTGTGTATGTTTGAAAATGTGTGTGTGTTTGTGAGTGTGTGTGTAATGAGCCTGTGAGTATATGTGCGTCTGTCTGGGCGTGTATGTTTGTGAGAGTGTGCAATGAGTTTGTGTCTGTGTGTGTATTGAGTCCGTGCGTAAGAGTGTGTACGTGTGTGTGTGTGTGTGTGTGTGTGTAACGAGTCTCTGTGTAACTGCATGTGTGTGTGTAATGAGTCTGTGTAACTGTGTGTGTGTTTGTGTGTGTAATGAGTCTCTGTGTAACTGTGGGTGTGTTTGTGTGTGTAATGAGTCTGTGTAACTGTGTGTGTGTGTGTGTGTGTGTGTGTGTGTGTGTGTGTGTGTAATGAGTCTCTGTGTAACTGTGTGTGTGTGTGTGTGTGTGTGTAATGAGTCTCTGTGTAACTGTGTGTGTGTGTGTGTGTGTGTGTGTGTGTAATGAGTCTCTGTGTAACTGTGTGTGTGTGTGTGTGTGTGTGTGTGTGTGTGTGTGTAATGAGTCTCTGTGTAACTGTGTGTGTGTGTGTGTGTGTGTAATGAGTCTGTGTAACTGTGTGTGTGTGTGTGTGTGTGTGTGTGTGTGTGTGTGACCTGGCAGGCGGGCACAGCACAGCCAGAGTTTCTCCTCCCGGGGTGGAAGTACGGCCCGTTCTTTTCCGTGCCTCTGTCCTCTTGCTGAACCCCCCTCTTGCTGCACAACACCAGAGACTTAACGCCAGATGAGTGTGTGTGTGTGTGTATAAAGTAGAGGGGTGGGGGGTGTTCACGTCAAGAACAATCAGACAAACGGCAATAGAAACGCAGGGGAAAAAAAAACAAATCGAAAGAGGGAGAGTCAAATGACATTTCATTCAATTCCTCAGCAGTTGGCTTCCACCAACTTTCTCTCTCTCTCTCTCTCTCTCTCTCTCTCTCTCTCTCTCTCTCTCTCTCTCTCTCTCTCTCTCTCTCTCTCTCTCTCTCTCTCTCTCTCTCTCTCTCTCTCTCTCTCTCTCTCTCTCTCTCTCTCTCTCTCCCTCCCTCCCTCCCTCCCTCCCTCCCTCCCTCCCTCCTTTGCAAAGTGCTGCACAGAGAGAGAAAATTGGAACGTGCAGCCAAGAAAAACTAGCTGACACTCCTTGGCACGGCACATAGTGTACCATGCACACCTCTCCCTAGGCCTGGCTGGACTGCCCAGACATCCTCATCCTCCCTCTCTCTCCATCTTCCTCCCTCCCCCTCTCCCTCCCTCTTTCTCCCCCTCCCATCTCTACCTAACCCTGGCTAGGCTGCCCAGACATCCTCACCCTCCCTCTCTCCTTCTCTTCATTCCAAGACTCCATCTCTCTCACTTTTCTCCCATCCCTCATTCCCTCTCTTTTCAGTTCTCTCACTCTCTCACTCTCTCACTCTCTCACTCTCTCACTCTCTCACTCTCTCACTCTCTCTGTCACTGAATTCCGTTTCATAAGTGCGCTGTTGTGAAGAACTTACGTGTGCGACTGTTTACCTGCTGGGCTGGATGTACTGCCAAGTCTACTCGGCGAGGGGAGGAAGAGGAGAGGGCGGGGAGGAAGGGGGGATGGAGGGGAGGGAGAGGGGAAGAAGGAGAGGAAAGCGAGATAATGTGAAAGAGAGAGAGAATATGAAGCTGTCCGACCACAGCTCTGGTATGGAGGAACACTGGAGTGAAAAGTTTCAAACTCCCGAGCACTTGGTTACACTAAAATATAGCCAATATTAACCCTGCATCTAGGGGTGCACATAACATTTTTTGGTCTGGTTCTCAAGGAAGCACCTGGAGATGTTGCTTGGTACTCACTCCTTACACAGCACGGGTATCCAACAAGCTGAAACCAGAGAACAAAATAGAAGCTTGTTGTACTGTTGTCGTGGTAATAAACTAGTTGTAACGAGAGCGAACTGTTTGCCAGAGCTAAAGGTTTAACCTGGCTAACTTGAAGAAAAAAACCACATCCACATATCAAGATGAAAGGTAAAAAGTTCGGTAATTAACAACTGATAATTAACATTGACACTTTTACCATGGCTATCTTACTAGTGATGTATGGAGAACATCTTAATGTTTAAGTAACTCTGTGTGTTCCGAAAAAGCGGAACATTTTGGGACGCAACAGCGCCTCTTTTCCTATTACATGCTGCGCATCCTCTATTTAGACCACGCACACTGGTTATGTGCATTACGCATTACATTACGAGCATTACGCCTGCCTATCTCCTCAGGGCCATTAGAGTTATCTCCTCTAACCCTAACCCTATACCTTCTCCAGGCTGACAGAGTTCTTTCCAAGGCCTAGGGTAAAAGCTAATGACAGCTCATTTTTTTAGCCCTGCCCTGGAGCTAGGCACCTGTAGACCGACAGGGTCTGACGGTGTTCACTCTGTGGGCTGGGCGTGGAGAGGGAAGCCTCTCTGATGTCCCTGGCCTGTTGGCTGTGTGTTACCACCATGGAGCGTTCTCATACGAATCCACTCAGCTAGTTTGGACGGCAGCCATTTCTACTCCATCTAAACCAGGGTCTACATGTCTCATAAAGTGTGTGGACAAATATGAAACACAAACTCTCTCTCTTCTCTCTCTCTCTCTCTCTCTCTCTCTATCTCTCTCTCTCTCTCTCTCTCTCTCTCTCTCTCTCTCTCTCTCTCTCTCTCTCTCTCTCTCTCTCTCTCTCTCTCTCTCTCTCTCTCTCTCACACACACACACACACACAGACACACAAACACTCTCTCTCTCTGTCTCTCTCGTTCTCACACACAGAGAGACAGTCGCGTCAAACAGACCTTTCCCACATCCTCCCCCTCTTAGCAACCCCAGCCTCACCCTACAACAAGCAGCAGCTCTGACACAGCCAACGACGAAGGACAACACGGACCTATCACCAGCTACACCAGCCAATCACTGAGCCACACATTGCTCTGACGCGGGACGCCCTGATTGGTGGACAGACAGGGCCGGTGTGTGTGTGTGTGTGTGTGTGTGTGTGTGTGTGTGTGTGTGTATGTTTTTTGAGGGGGTTGAGGAGAAGCAAGGTAGGGGCGGAGGTTTTGGGGCAGGAGTCCGAGGGGTGAAGAAAGAGAGAGAGAGGGAAGGGTCTGCTGAGGAATTGAATGAGAGAGACAGAGAGAGTAAGAGAGAGAGAGAGAGAGAGAGAGAGAGAGAGAGAGAGAGAGAGAGAGAGAGAGAGAGAGAGAGAGAGAGAGAGAGAGACAGAGACAGAGACAGAGAGAGAGGGACCAGTGTGGAAAGCTCCACAGTGCATTAGAGACAGCATGGCACGATTGGTTCCATTCGCAGCACTTCAAAGAGGAGGAGAGAGATTATCCGCGCCAACATTAGCCCTTCTGGAATCTTCACACACACACACACACACACACACACACACACACACACACACACACACACACACACACACACACACACACACACACACACACACACACACACACAGCTCCTGGCTGAGGGGCCACAGAGGGATGGGCAAACAGGGACGAGGGGGGGATCTTTCAATTTGCCAGTAAATCGGAGAGGATTGGAATGCACTCGACCTCTCTCCCTCTCTGTGTTTTTCATCTATCTCAGGGAAGAAGCAGCTAACGTTGCAAAAAAATAAATAATAATAAATAAATAACTCACCAGCAGCGGTTGCTACGCCAACACCAGATAAGACACGTCACGCTCGGTTGCTCTGCTATAATATTGAATTGACTATAATATCTAGCATAGTATTCCTAATTGAACGTTTCCATTGTGTGAACACTCACTTAGCTAGCCATTTACGATGCAACGCTGCATACCCAATAAAACTGCCCGTGAAGTTGTCTGTGTGTGTGTGTGTGTGTGTGTGTGTGTGTGTGTGTGTGTGTCGATGCCGTCAGTCACTCTCTGCTTCATAAACCCATACACCAAAGTATATACATGTGGTCTCTATCAATACGCCTGATTGAAGATGGACTGGAGCCTAAACACACACACACACACACACACACACACACACACACCTTCACACGTTGGCCCACTGGGAGGAGGGCAGCTACCAAACAATAGGAAACACAATCACGCAGCAATAACCCAGACGCCAGCGGGCGGCCATTGACACGGCGGGGGGTCTGGAGGGAGGGCAGTCCACATTCAACCCACTGCACGAGAGCTTACTCAGGCCAATCGATAGCGTTTGTCCACCGGAGACCTCTGTGGCGGAACACACACACACACACACACACACACACACACACACACACACACACACACACACACACACACACACACACACACACACACACAGCTGAAAAACGAGCTAAGCATGGTTTGTCTCCCAGCATTTGTGCTTTGTGGTCAGAGTAGCATATAAAAGCTACCTTGCTGAGGTTGTACACGCGGCCTTATGAGAATGGAGAGGATAAAAAGCCCAAGTCGGGTAACCCCCCCCATCTATCTGTTGTCCAACCACAAATACATGTCCATGAAGCAAGGAACAAAATGATCAACGCTATCAGAGAGAGTGCGGGTGTGTGTGGGAAGCCAGCTGTCCAGGGGACCACTCAGTCTGGCATATACGTCGAGCCCCCCGTGCCATCCCGGCTGTAAATGAAATCGCTCGTTTGAACCTGCTCAGGAATGACCCCCCCTTCTCCCCTTTCCTCCTCCTCCTCCTACATTCTTCTCCTTCTCCTCCTGCATCCCTCTCCTTCTCCTCCTCCTCCTCCTCCTCTCCTACTTGTAGCGGCCCAGTGTTTGACAAGGGGCCCTGACTGGAATCTTCACACACACACACACACACACACACACACACACACACACACACACACACACACACACACACACACACACACACACACACACACATAAACACACATGCCTCGCCCCGGGCTCACCCTCTCCAGGTCCTGCCGCAGGTGCGTGAAGAGCTTGAGGCGGCGGTACAGGACGTCCTGCTCCTGCTGTGCCTGGTCATCCACCTCGTCCCGCCTGGCCGTCACCAGCGGCCGGTTGAAGTTGGCCTTCCGCCGCAGCTTCCAGAACTGGTAGAGGAAGTCCACGTGCTGGGCGGGCAGCGCCAGGCTCTCCGCCACCTCCCGCGGCTCCACCAGCCGGTAGAACTCGTCCTCCAGCTCCTGCAGCTTCTGCTTGCGCTGGCCGGCCTTCTCCCGCTCCAGCTGGTCCCGCTCAGCCCGCTCCGGTAAGGACAGCCCTGCCGGGGCCAGGGACCACGCGGAGGCCGGCGGGACCGGGAAGCCGTCGGCGGGGGCCGGCCCCGGGGGGTCTCTGGCGGCCCCGGGGTGCGGCCTGGGCTCCTTGACGGCGGGGCTGCGGTCGGTTTGGGCGCCCACGCTGTGGCCCAGGCAGTAGGACTTGAAGCGCACCTCATCGTTCTCGGCCAGGATGGTCCTCATCTCCAGGCCGTGGTCGAAGGCGCACGTCACATGGAAGGCCACGACACAGGCGGGCATGGAGCACTGGGAGAGGAGGGCAGGACGGAGAGAGGGGTGGGGGGGGGGTGGGGGGGGGTGGAGGGAGAGAAGTGGGGAGGGGGATCAGGGAAGGAGGAGAGAATGGAAGAAAAAGAAGAAAAAAAGAGGGGAGAGGGGACCAGCGGATGGGAAAGCAGAAGAAAATATATTTAGTGCCAACTTGACTTCTTAAGGCACTATTACAAGGAGCTGCTAAGCAACATCTTTTTTATGACACAAAAAAACCAAAGCAGTTTGTCTTATAAGCCTGGAAGCTGTTTACAAAAGGAGCCGTCTGCTTCCAATTCCCCCTGCAACGCTGTCACAACGTTGTTTTAAGGACCGACAAAAAGGATCTCCCCCACTATTTCTACCGGGTCCGACAAGCGCGGTGCGCCCGTATATTCTGTCTTGCGAGCAACGGCAGTCAAAACAAACACGGGTTCCCCCATCCCCATCTCCGCAGGCAGCCATGCGGAACAGAGGCAGCAGCGGCTGTGTGGGAGAGTAAAAGCAAAGCTCTGTTCGGGTCACTCCCCCAGGTCTATCCATAACATCCCCCCCCCCCCCCCCCCCCCCCCCTGCACCCTCATCAGACACAGAAACAGAGGGGGGTCGGGATCGGAACTTCTACAGTAACTAACCGTAAGCCATTCCAAAAGAATCTGAACGGTGTATGGCTGGTGAATTTTAAGAGGAACATTAGTTAAGGAGGGTGGGGTTTTGGTTAGCCCCTGGTGGTGGCCATTGCAGAAGGAACTAGGAGCCTAACAGCATCAATGGTTGCTATGGAGACAGAGGCCTTCAGCTAAGGTGATGTCCTCTGAATCCTGACTATCTGGTTTTAGAGGCAATCCTTTTCCTTGTTTTAGTTTCTTTATTTCTTATTTATGTATTCATGTATTGTTTATGCATTATTGGTCATATGGATTGTTCATGTATTATTAGGTCATATGTATTGTTGATGTATTATTAGGTCATATGTATTGTTGATGTTTTATTAGGTCATATGTATTGTTGATGTATTATTAGGTAATATGTATTGTTTATGTATTATTAGGCCATATGTATTGTTTATGTATTATTAGGTCATATGTATTGTTTATGTATTATTAGGCCATACGTATTGTTCATGTATTATTAGGCCGTACGTATTGTTTATGTATTAGGCCGTACGTAATGTTTATGTATTAGGCCGTACGTAATGTTTATGTATTAGGCCGTACGTATTGTTTATGTATTAGGCCGTACGTATTGTTTATGTATTAGGCCGTACGTATTGATTATGTATTAGGCCGTACGTATTGTTTATGTATTAGGCCGTACGTATTGTTTATGTATTAGGCCGTACGTATTGTTTATGTATTAGGCCGTACGTATTGTTCATGTATTATTAGGCCGTACGTATTGTTTATGTATTAGGCCGTACGTATTGTTTATGTATTAGGCCGTACGTATTGTTTATGTATTAGGCCGTACGTATTGTTTATGTATTAGGCCGTACGTATTGATTATGTATTAGGCCGTACGTATTGTTTATGTATTAGGCCGTACGTATTGTTTATGTATTAGGCCGTACGTATTGTTTATGTATTAGGCCGTACGTATTGTTCATGTATTATTAGGCCGTACGTATTGTTTATGTATTAGGCCGTACGTATTGTTTATGTATTAGGCCGTACGTATTGTTTATGTATTAGGCCGTACGTATTGTTTATGTATTAGATCATATGATGCGAAACATGGTAGCTCTTTGATACGAGGAGTGTGGCCGACCAGCTTTCATCTCTGGGTAAATGTCAGCGCGTGCCTTGGGCCGGCGCTCACACCTGTTTGGTGTCAAACAGTTAAAGGTTGAGCACAGCTTGAAGCCAATTGGATTTGTTGACGCCGTCTCGGCCGATGCTGACGAGTCGCCAACAGAACCCTGCCTGGCGCCGAACGGGCAAACTTTTATTACGGCTTTCCTTTTCATTCTTTCAGATAGAAAATCTATAGTAGGTCGGCAATCCTTTCGTTTTTTGTTGAGAGCGGGGAGGATGAGAGAGGCCACAGGAGAGGAGAGATAGAGAGACGGATGAGAGGGCGTTGGCGGGATTCCATCGCTGGAGCGACTCACTGTGTGTGTGTGTGTGTGTGTGTGTGTGTGTGTGTGTCACGGGTGCCAATGCCTCTGAGAGACAGTGTGTGTGTCTTGTCTCTCTACAGGTGCCACTGTGCACGTGAGAAAGTGCGTGCACGTGAGATAGTGTGTGCACGTGAGATAGTGTGTGCACGTGAGATAGTGTGTGACCTAGTTAATTGCCCGGCGGGGCCACCGAGCAGGGTTAAAGGATGAAACGATAATACAAACAAGATCTTCGATGTTTGACGGTGGCATTGACTTCAATAACGCCTGTGGACTTTGCCCTCTCCACCAGGAAGTTTATTGAAGTAGTTCTCCGACATTCACCCATCCCACCCTTCGCCACCGTGCCTCAGCAACCCAGGCAAAACCTGTGTGTGTGTGTGTGTGTGTGTGTGTCTCACCTGGATGCAAGTGCCGGTGTGTTCTCGACAAAGGCTGCAGGACAGGGCCCAGCGGCTGGCAGGGATGTGGGACACCTTGGTAATGGGCTCCATCTTCTCAGGGCAGCCAATACTCACCTGGGAACACACACACACACGACCATACACAAACACACACGCACAAACACGCACACACACAAATCAGACTATTACCTCTGACTCGAGTTCTTCAAAAGGCGATGCAGACGAAAATATAGGACGTGAAAATATACGGCGCAGCTTAAAGTCGAACAGAAGATAAGAATAAGAAAGGCACGTTTAATAGATGAGTATTCCATCCTTCCCTGGTTGCTCTCCCTCCTCCATCTAATATTCAATCCAAACCCTTCCCCATTCAGCCGCTTCCTCCTGCCGTTTAAAAGGCATGTCCGCCCTTCACACAGCTTCCCTAAGTGGGGGACTTCCTACGTCTCCTCTACCGCTTCAAGAGCCCCCCCCCCCCCCTCTCTATCTCTCTCTCCGCTTTAACATCACCCAGGCCTTACACACCACACACACACATTTTAATCACACACAGGCTGTTCATAGAAAGTGATGACTGTGGAGAAAGAGGGTTAGGCTCTCTTCATCTCTCCATCCCTTCCTTTCTATCCTCTTTTGATTAGGGCATCAGAGTGTCTTCCGTCCTCTAAAATGCCAGTGGATTTATTTTTTTCTGCCTTGACTGCGCGTGCGTGTGTGTGTGCGGTTGCCTTTGAATTGTTCCTTCCTCTCATTCCAATTAGTTCACATTTCCAAGAGAGAGGGTGAAAAGCCTCCATTTAGAACGCTGCCGGTTCACATGGAGGCAAATCATAGGGCCGAATGAAAAGGCGCTAAATGTCCCTTTTTTTGGCCTAGTGTTGGTAAGGGGGGATGAATATTTAGGGGGGGGGGGGGGGGGGGCAGGGGCAAGGATGGATAGATCTATGTGTGTCTGTAGGGGGAGCAAACCATTGGAAATCTTAGTGACAGAGTGAAGAGTTGAGTGTGTGTGCATGTAGAGTTGTGTTGAGTTGAGTTTGTGCACGGCAGGTGGCATCCACCCTTCCGTGTTTATGGGGGAAGCTAGATGTCGGGTCCCCCTGTCCTTTGTTCAGTGGTACACACACACACACACACACACACACACACACACACACACACACACACACACACACACCTCTCCACCTGCTACCTGCCTACTAACTACAGGCTCCCTCGCCTTCAGCACCTGCCTCTGATGGTTTCCCTAGGTGTAACCCTCCACACACACACACACACACACACCCACCCACACATCCACACACCCACACACACCCGTCCAGGCAAACACACTTCACACCTTGATGGCTGCGAAATTCTCATCTCCACTGTTTCGTATTAACACTTCGCTGGGTCTTTAGCGGAGCAAACAAATTGATTCACATTCCAGGGTGGGGGAGAAAAAAAAACAGCAACAAAATAAACAAACAAAAAACAATTAGTCCAATGAAGGGTGACGGAGCAGCACAACAAGATGGGGAAGGTTTAGGGGCCCTGCGTTTACTGTCAACCTGTGGTTTAATGTGTGTTCCACCAGGCGTGGCCGCCAGCAGAGGGTGTGTCCTACCCAAACACAGCCAACACGTTCTTGTGTGTGTGTGTGTGTGTGTGTGTGTGTGTGTGTGTGTGTGTGTGTGTGTGAAGTCATGCGAGTGTTTACATTACGTGCATGTTACCTGCGAGGGCTGTTGTTCTTGTTTGAGCGATTGAGTATTTGCGAATGTGTGTGAGTATTTGTGAGTGAGTGAGTGAGTGAGTGAGTATGTGAGTGTGTGTGTGTGTGTGTGTGTGTGTGTGTGTGTGTGCTCCTGCGCGCGCGTCTCACCTCGGGGATCCATAAGGCACAGCTGACGTGGACCCACTTGGTTCCACTGCGGGTGGGCTTCAGGGCGCCTCCTCGCTTGGGGCACAGCAGACACTTGGGCTGCACCCCCAGGGCACAGGTGCGGCACAGCCAGTTCCCTTGAGGCACCTTGAGAATGCCGTAGCACGCCTGCAGACAGAGACACGGGGACCGGACGGTCAGCCTCTGGATCCACAGGCCGACCCAGGCTGGATTTACCCTGACTGAATGGCTATAGCCACGGAGAGTGTGTTTCAGGAGGGGTTTGCGGGGGTGTGTGTGTGTGTGTGTGGGGGGGGGGGGGTTAGCAACGTTTCTATTCATCAGCTGTTACATTAAAGGGGTTGAGATTGATTTCGTCGATAACTTCATCAAACACACAAGCATGATGCTAAAAAAAAAAAATACACCGCCCCGCTCCCCCCCGCCCCCCCACTTTAACTTGTGATCAATGTTCCTAGTGTAAACTATCTAATAAAATAGTATTTTAGATAAGTATCAGATTACTCCGAGGGCCTATTTCATTAACACTTGTTACTAGACATAAACTACAAGCAACCTATAATAATCACATTTAAGAGGCCTTAAAGATAAAGTTTTTTACTTACTGTAACAAAATGAGAATTGAATCCCCTCAGATTACAGGAAGTAGTCCGTCCCGTCCCCCCCCCCCCCCCCCCCCCTCTCCTCTCACCCCTACCTCCTACACCTAGGGTTACAGTCATCTCTCTCATTTCCACCTCGTGGTTGGCTCGGTCACATGAAGGCGGAGGAAGGGGTGCGAACAGAGGCAGGGAGACGGAGAGAGAGAAGGAGAGAGAGAGAGAGAGAGAGAGAGAGAGAGAGCGCGCGTACGAGAGGAACGGAGAGGAGAGGAGGGGGGGAGGGTGGAACTATTTTGGAACGTGTCGGAACGGCAGCCGGTGAAGAGGCACAGACGAGCGCCGTAGGAGCGCCAGGGGACTGTGGAGCCAATTAGCACGGCCTGGCCCTGCAGAGAGAGAGAGAGAGAGAGAGAGAGAGAGAGAGAGAGAGAGAGAGAGAGAGAGAGAGAGAGAGAGAGAGAGAGAGAGAGAGAGCCCGGCCAGCGGGGGCAGCAGCCATGGGAGCACGCCGCCACAGACCTGCTTCTCCGGTGAACTAACAGCTAACCCCCCCCCCCCCCCGACCTCTCACCTTTGGCCAGGCTGAAAAACACCCCGTGGCACCGTGTGTCGTCGTCCCCCCCCCCCCTCCCGAAAACTCTCCCGTAGTTCTCCCGACGCCCGCCCCGCCTCGCCCCGCCCCGCCACCCCGACCCCTTGACCTCTGACCTGGTGGACGCAGATGTTGCACTTGTCGCAGAACACCATCTCGTTGCCGTCCTCGCCCTCGGGGGAGCGGCAGACGTCACACACCACGTCCTCGTCGTACTCGATGCCCAGGCCCTCCTCCGTCTCGATGGCCCGCCGCATGCTCTCCTCGCACGCGCCCTCCAGCTCCACCACCACCCGCTCCATCGTCAGCTCGTCCAGCTCCGGCAAGGCTGGGGGGGGGGGGGATTAAAGAGTGGATTTGTCTCCCACAGGCTAGTTGGTTAATTAAACAAAGCTCCACAGAGGGGAGAGCGAGAGAGGGAGAGAGAGAGAGAGAGAGAGAGAGAGAGAGAGAGAGAGAGAGAGAAGTTTGAAAGACTTAATTTCTCTCCCACAGGTTAGCTAGTTAGTTGAATAAAGTCACAACGGCAAAGAGAGATACAGATCTTATATATACATGTATATATATATATATACACGTATATAATATTTATTTAGATAGAGATTACAGAGGTCAATCAGTTTGTTAGTTGCGGTAGTTAAACAAAGCTCCAGAGAGAGAGAGAGAGAGAGCGAGAGAGAGAGAGAGAGAGAGAGAGAGAGAGAGAAGGGGGGGGGGAGGAGTGTAGATTTAAAGAGTGCCCTTCTGCCTCACAGTCAGTTAGTCACCGTAGTTAAACAAAGCCCCACAGCAGACTGCCTTGGTGCATCTGTAAGCTGATAGCTCACACTTCAGGGGAACTCAGAGTAACTCATTAACGTGTTCTGACATTCACGGTGTGTACAGAGACATGCGCCGACCGGTCAACAGCGCCCAGCGTGGGCGAGAGAACACGTAACCTGGGTGAGGTCATCGGGTGTGCTGCAGGTGTGTGTAGTAATGTACTTGGCTCCTCGAGAGTCCACAGTGTGTGTGTGTGTGTGTGTGTGTGTGTGTGTGGGAGTGGACACAACACACGCTCCAACTGACTCAGAGAGAGAGAGAGAGAGAGAGAGAGAGAGAGAGAGAGAGAGAGAGAGAGAGAGAGAGAGAGAGAGATGAACAAGAGCAATCAGAAAAGGCCTGTTTGTTGAGTCTAGCTGGGGAGCTTGTGGGAAACAAGCTGTGCGTTTGGGATAGGGGCGATGTCATAATCCCCCTCTCCCGTGGGGGGATAGAAAAATGCAATTATTCCTTATCTAGAGGCAGGAGATCAGATAGAACACAAACTCAGGTCAGCAGTTGTCAACTGTTGACGACACAGAGGGGAATGCGGAGCGATGGGGTAGGAGAGAGAAAGAGAAAGGGTCAAAGAAACGTAAAGAGAAAGTGTGGGGGAATGTGCGTGTGAGTGTGTGTGTGTTTCAGGCCCAGTCTCAGGTCAGCACAGTGGAAAATTCCCCCTGTGTGTGTGTGTGTGTGTGTGTGTGTGTCTGTGTTTGTGTGTTTCAGGCCCAGTCTCAGGTCAGCACAGTGGAAAATTCCCCCTGTGTGCGTGTGTGGTTGTGTGTGTCTGTGCGTGCGTGCGTGTGTAACCTCTTTTATCACCCTGGCTCTCCTCCTGTCCTCCATGCGGACCCAGAGGCACCACAGACAGAGACAGTGTGTCCCCGCTGGGCACTCTCGTTGAAGACGCTACGCAGCACGCACGCACGCACGCACGCACGCACGCACGCACGCACAACATCCTCAACATCCTCCCTGCTAGCCTGGGCCCCTACTCTTTACCTAATAACCTTATCCTTATTAATTGTCGTGTGGCGTATGTAAACTTTAGTTATAGAGCGCCTTTTCAAGACAAATGATGCACGCTGGCTGCACATGTAAAAACCATCGCAAAATAGGATGGAAAAACATTTGAAGCAGTCACCAACAAAATAACCTTGTCCCTCCACCTTCCCCCTGGCTCTCTGAAGTGACACGGTGTTTGGGTGTGTGTGTGCGCGCAGTGTGTGTGTGTGTGTGTGTGTGTGTGTGTGTGTGTGTCTCAGGTCAGCATAGTAGAAAGTTTGTTGAGGACGCTACGCAACACGTGTGTGTGTGTGTGTGTGTGTGTGTGTGTCTGTGTGTGTGTGTGGTGACAGCAGACGGCTCACCCATCAACCGGAACTCAGCGTTGACCAGCTCCAGCCAGGTCACGTCCAGGTCGTCCAGGTCGTAGCGGCTGTGGGGCTGGCTGGGGGGGGCGCCGCGTGTCCCCGGAGCCCCACTCCCACCCTCCTCCGTCCTGCTGGGACGCCCAGTACAGAGGGACGGAGCTCGACTCCTCTGGAAGCAGCCTGGCAACGAAACAAACGCGCACAAGGACAAATGCAGATTGAATGGCTGAAAACATGTCGGAAAACATGAAACGAAAGTGTGGCTGAAGGGGAGCCCGACGTAGAGGGAGGTTTATGTTCAGGACGGCACACGGTGGAACACACATAACCATGAATCAATAACACCTCCACCTATATTCTTCTCCATCTCTAGGCCATGACTCCTATTTCCTTACGGCTTGAAGAAGCTCTACGCCAGACAGTGAAGAATGCAGAGTGAGACCACAGAGGGAGACTGGTAACATAAAGGCTTCAAAAAGTGAGACCATGAGTGAGACTATCTGGTTTAATAAAGGTTTAAAAAAGTGAGACCAGTGAGTGAGACTAAGTGGTTTAATAAAGGTTGAATAAAGTGAGACCGCAGAGTGAGACTGCAGGGTGAGACCGCAGAGCAGAGTATGATGGAGTGGTTTAGTGTCTGGCCTAGCCTGAGCCCCAGGCCTGTTTACTCTGCTACTTTCTAGGAGGGGAAATAGAGGTCAGCCACTTGACCCACTGGGAGCCTGTTCAGTCTCCATCTTTAAGTGTGTGTGTGTCTCTCTTTCTCTCTCTCTCTCTCTCTCTCTCTCTCTCTCTCTCTCTCTCTCTCTCTCTCTCTCTCTCTCTCTCTCTCTCTCTCTCTCTCTCTCTCTCTCTCTCTCTCTCTCTCTCTCTCTCTCTCTCTCTCTCTCTCTCTCTCTCTCTCTCTCTCTCTCTCTCTCTCTCTCTCTCTCTCTCTCTCTCTCTCTCTCTCTCACGCACGCACGAACACACACACACACACACACCCGGAGCAGTCACAAAAACAAGGATGTGCACGGAGGAAGTCTTCATCAAGCAGGCCATTATTATAGACAATACAAACACCAAACAAACACACACACACACACACACAACCCTTCATCCCGTGCACCTGCTTCTTCAGCGAAAGAGGAAGTCTCCGGATAGCGACGCTCTTTCCCCGTGTCCTGGACAGCGATGGCCGCTGTCGTCCCAGCCCCCACACGGCGCTACGGCCTTATCTTTATGACGCTTTGTTTACACCCAGACATTCACATTTGCTCTCACCGCCGCTCGCCAGATGTATCACGCAATGCAAATCTGACCCCCGTCGGCAAATTCCCCCGAAGCTGCTATCTCCAACCATACATCTCTCTCTCTTTCTCTCTCTCTCTCACTCTCACTCTCACTTCACACCTCCGCTGCAGCTCGGTGTGCAACGAGCAGAGCATGCCATATACACGTGGCCCTTGAAAATGTTTCCTTCAGGTGAAAGGTGATGATCGTCTCTGGTTGGGCAAGAAAGCGCGCGGGGGGGGGCGGCAGACAGGCACATGGCTGGGTGAGGGAGAGAGAGAGAGAGAGGAAGAAAAGGAGAGAGAGAGAGACGTTTGTCTGTGGCGCTGCCCACAGTAGCCTCTCTCCCAGCTAGCCTGCAGGCTTTCGGTTGGCCAGCCCTGCCAGTCTGCCTGCCCACACTGGAAAACAGCCGGAGCAAACATCTGAGACGAGAACACTCATCCCTCCGGCGGCGGCTAGCCGCTGTGTTCAGATTAGACGGAGGGCGGAAAGGTCTTTATCGCCGTTATTCCCTCCATGTCCCATTCCATCAATCTGGGGAACGCCGAGAAGAGGAGAGGATAGAGGAAGAGGAAGATGGCGTGGTGGGTTGGGAGGAAGGGGCGAGCAGGAAAGGTAGAGACCTATGAGGGGACTGAGGAAGAGCCCTCGACACCGGTCTGTCACCTTCTCATGGTTGGTGGATTTACGTCTACTGTGGCTAGCTCGCAACGTAGCCCTGGAGGTGAAATTGATATACACTCTCTCTATATCTCACACTCACACTCACACACACACACACACACAATGTCCTTTGGAGTATGAATATGTTCTTTTAATTCTTCATCAATGGTCCAGGCGCCTTATGGAGGCCAGCCAGAGAGTTTGAGTGTTCAGGAATAATGGAGCGTAGGAATACTCAGAGGATAATACTCTCAGGGGAATACTCTCAGGGGAATACTCAGAGGAGAATACTTGCAGGAGAGTACTCAGAGGAGAGTACTCAGAGGAGAGTACTCAGTACCCCCACTTCGGATTTCCCTGTGATCCCTTGTATTGTCCCACCAGCTTCCTCTTTCCCATTCTTTCATGCCAACTCCAGTGTGTGTGTGTGTGTGTGTGTGTGTGTGTGTGTGTGTTTGTGTGTGTGTGTGTGATTGTGTGTCTGAGGGTGAACTCTGTTGTGCCCCCACCCCGGACCCTCTCTCTGAGGACAACCCAAACAGCATCCTGCCCCCCCACTTCCAGAGAGCGGTCAAGTGGAAGAATTAGGCCAGACACTCCCATGGGGCTTCCCACCCCGCGGCGCAGGGGCGCCCCACCTCATGTCTAGCACTACAGGGGTCGCTGACTCTCATTGGACAGGAGTTCGGGGGTGGGTAACTCGCTCTACGGTGTGTGTGTGTGTGTCTCGTAGCCTAGCAATCTGACCCACTCAGACAGGGTCAGAGGCCGCCCCCCCCCCCCCCCCCCCCCCCCCCAAACACACACACACAATTGCCATAAGACTAGCGGGAGAAAGAGACAAAAACCATGGAGCTGATATGGGGGGCGAGATGATAGGATGGGAGTCGGAGGGGAAGACCAAACGCTCTTTCATCCACGTCTCCATCACTGTAAGTCATCCCACGATGGGATCCCCATCAGCCCCTCTCTAGAGACCAGTCAATCAGACCCAGTCATCCATCAGACAGTCATACCTCAGACACAGTCATCCTTCAGACACAGTCATACCTCAGATAGTCATACCTCAGACACAGTCATCTGTTAGACAGTCGGAGGAAAAGTCCCTCAGACACTGTCACCCCAGGAGGAAAAGTCCCTCAGACAGTCATTCTACTGAGAACCGTGCAACCTGTCAGTCCACAGTCTGTCGCTCAGGCAGAGCCACACTGACAAACAGATAAGATGAGAGCGTGGAAGAGCCAGGCACATCCATCCGGCCAGTGTTCCTCCCTCCCACAGTGGGTCACAGGGAAAGGGAATGTTTGAATCCATTCTGAGTGATGCATCCACGTCAAGGCTCGAACGCTCGCTGCTTTTGAAAGGGCTTTCTGTGAATGGCTGCTTTTCTAAGCGTGCGTTCGATCAGGATGCGTCCGCCTCTGTAGGGTTTGAACGTTTGACAGATGCAACATTTCTTAGTAGGAAATCCATACACCATTGTGAATTTGTTGATGTAGAGTGGCACGTCAAAAATGTTTAGAACGCTACTCGGAACTGAAAAAGAAATTCCTCTTTCAGAAGATCAAACCTAGAAAAAAAAGTTGAAAGCTGAAAATATGAGCAAAGTGTGAAAGTGGAGCACGGCTGTTGCAAATGCAAGGGAAACGAGAGATTGCATGTCGTTTGTAGAATCACGTCGGGTACTGGGAGGGGAAAAGAGGAAGCAGTGGCTGGTGAATGAAAGACAAGATACCAAGGCGTTGAGTTCTCGGTAAACACACACACACACACACACACACACACACACACACACACACACACACACACACACACACCCTGTTAAAGCTCCACACCTAATAATACCTCTGCCTAAAAAATAGAGAGACTCAGGCAAAGACATTTCTGGAGTTTGAATGGACGGTTTGAAAGCGAGGTGGCGGTGGTGGCGCGCGGGCGGGCGAGCGATCGGCAAACCGCGGGTTAAGAGCTGTCTCTTTTTCACCGGCTGCCATTTTGTGCTCCTTCAGATGGCAGCGCGGTCTGCCCGGGAATGCCAAGAGTGTTGTCATGGATATGGCCGAGCCTTATTAACATCCCTGCTCTGCTACAGTACACACACACACACACACACACACACACACACACACACACACACACACACGCAAACAAGCGAAACAAACGTATGCACAGGCACCAACAGACAACCACAAACACAGTATTGTTCGGGTTTTGGATCTTCACCGCGCTGTTTTTTTTTCTCTCCTCGCCAACCCTAAGTAGTTTTCACTTCTCCTATAAACTG
>CM030177.1:16859680-16869680 GCA_017639675.1 Aplochiton taeniatus
AATATACAGAGATGGGGGCCTCTCTGACCCACTCACTCTGCTCTCCTCTTCTCTTCTCATTGCAGATACATGTCGTTATTCTGCTCCCCCTGTGTGTGTGTGTGTGTGTGTGTGTGTGTGTGTGTGTGTGTGTGTGCGCGCGCTGGAGAGAGGCTGCCAAGTCTTCATTCCTTGTCTGCAGAATCAGACTCTTACACAACACTTAATTACTAGTACTTGGCCCAGCCAGCGATGGAGGGAGAGAGGAAGGCAGTGATGGAGAGGGTGGAAGACGGAGAGAATCTTTTCGTTTTTTTTGCCTTTAGCAGCTCCGTCTTCTGGAGGGACCTGAGCGACGCCCTCCCTCCCAGAGACAGAGAGAGAGAGAGAGAGAGAGAGAGAGAGAGAGAGAGGGGGGGGGGGGGGGGGGGGGGGGGGGTAGTGCTCGCCAGACGAAGCCTGCAGCCCTTTTCCTCACCGCAATTTTTGGGTGATGATGTCATTGTTTATATAAAAGGAAAAATCTGTCTGCGCCTCGGTGCTCGGGGGAGAGACGGAGAGAACAAGTCTTTTTATCTGACTCCTACACGGCCCCCCGCCCCCCCCTCCTCCTCCTCCTCCTCCTCCTCCTCCTCCTCCTCCTCCTCCTCCTCCTCCTCCTCCTCCTCCTCCTTTGGCTAGCCATCCACTAATCCCCTGCTTCCAAACGCTGTTCACTTCAACGAGCAGGAGCTCATTTGTGGGCCACCCATTTACTCCTTGGTATCTCTCCATCTCTCCATCTCCCTGTGTCTCTCCATCTCTCCCTCTGTATCTCTCCCTCTCCCTCTCCCTGTGTCTCCATCTCTCCCTCCCCGTGTCTCTCTATCTCTCCCTCTGTATCTCTCCCTCCCCCTGTGTCTCCATCTCTTCCTAGTATCTCTCCATCTCTCCCACGTATCTCTCCCCCTGTATTTCTCCACCCCCCCCCCCCCCCCCCTCTCTTCCCTTGCATCTCTCCATCTCTCCCTCCCCCTGTATCTCTTCATATCTCTCCATCTCTCTCCCCTGGTATCTCTGCATCTCTCCCTCCCCTGCTATCTCTCCATCTCTCCCTCCCCTGCTATCTATGCATCTCTCCCTCCCATGGTATCTCTCCATCTCTCCCTCGTCTGGTATCTCTCCACCTCTCCCTCGCCTGGTATCTCTCCACCTCTCCCTCCCTGGTATCTCTCCACCTCTCCCTCCCCTGGTCTCTCTCCACCTCTCCCTCCCCTGGTATCTCTCCACCTCTCCCTCTCCTGGTATCTCTCAATCTCTCCACCTCTCCCTCGCCTGGTATCTCTCCACCTCTCCCTCGCCTGGTATCTCTCCACCTCTCCCTCGCCTGGTATCTCTCCATCTCTCCCTCTCCTGGTATCTCTCCATCTCTCCCTCCCCTGGTATCTCTCCATCTCTGCCTCCCTTCTGTCCCTCCATCTTCTCTCCACGTCCCTCTTATAGACGGTCGGTCTATGTTGGGGTTGTCTGCAGTGCAGTGGGTCAGCCATATGGACGGGTCACCTAATGGCCCACTGCTCCACTTTACTGAGCTCCCGTCTGCCCCCTCAGCCTGTGTGTGTGTGTGTGTGTGTGTGTGTGTGTGTGTGTGTGTGTGTGTCTCTGTGTGTGTGAGTGTGTCTCTCTGTGTTAAACCCTTAGGGAAGTGCTGTATGAAAGTGTTCTTTTGTGTGTGCGTGGGAAAGTATGAAAAGTGATGCTTGCGTGCGTGTGTTAAATCTTCAGGAAATGTGATCTATGATAAGTGCAACTGGAGTGTTAAACCCTTAGGAAAAGTAATGTAAGGCGTTGTGTGCGTTCCTGGAATGCAGAAAGAGGGTGTGTGTGTGTGTGTGTGTGTGTGTGTGTGTGTGTGTGTGTGCTGGGGTCCCGTACCTGACGACAGGTTGGGGTATGGCCTCCAGGTTGGCAGGGACCTGCACCCCCTTCTCCCACTCCTGTCTCCAGGGGTCGGACAGCAGGTAGAAGTCGTCGGTGCCGAGTCCCGTGGAGTCGGGCATCTTCATGGCCGTGATGAAATCGGTCCGGAACACCTGGAGGGGGGAGGGGCGCAGGGAACAAAGCAAACGTTTAATGAGGAACCGCGTTTTAGGGAAACCACGTTGGTTCTGTTAGAAACAACCTTGACATATCTTTAGTCCCACGTAACAAAGCAGTTGCTCTTTTTTTGGTGGAGAGCAAAGATGTCATAGGAACACGCAGGGTGGGGTGGGGCACACTAAAAGGGGATGCTCTACACGGCACACAGGCCGGATTAAATGTCAGGAAGACTACAACTGTAAACATCAGGAAGACTACAACTGTAAATATCAGGAAGACTACAACTGGAAACATCAGGAAGACTACAACTGTAAATATCAGGAAGACTACAACTGGAAACATCAGGAAGACTAGAATGGCAGACATCAGGAAGACTTCAACACTAAGCATTAGCCAGTTGAGCTAACCTTTCTGTAAGTTTAGCTAACCTTTCTGTGCTCAGCCAGCTACGACAGTGCTTATGTACACACCGCCGAACACTAAAGGCCACTTCCTACTTCCTTATTACACAAAGTTCATCTGCTGTACCTACACACACGCACGCACGCACGCACGCACGCACGCACACACGCACACACCGGAGGCATTTTAAAGATATCAGCCAAATAATAAGCGGAGATCCCCAACCCGAGGCCAACCTTAGTCAAGGACATCCGCCCACACGCACACGCGCACGCGCACATGTGCGCGCGCACGCACGCACACACACACACACACACACACAGCACTCTCTGCTTTCCTAGGACACACACTTTGATTTGCACTTTATCAATGTTTTAGAAGCCCTTTGTATATCATTAGCTCACTCTCTTCTGTGTTTGTCTTTCATGTGTCTCTGTGTTTGTTCCCCTCTTCCCTCCACCCCCCCCCCCCCCCCCCCCCCCCATTCCTCTCTGCTGAAGCTATACTCCCAAAATACATGTCTTTCTTTTTCCCTTTCCATCAATCTCCACTATTCATTTTGTTTCCATCCCTCCCTTCTGCCTCCCCCTTTCATTTATCTCCGTCCTACCTCTCTACCCTTCCCTCTCCTTCCACCCATCCATCTCTCACGTCCTACCTCCCTACCCCTCACTCTCCTCCTCTCCCTCCTCCCCTCTGGTTTCCCCCTAGCTACTGATGTTGCCTGATGCCATGTGACTACACACGTACTGACGAGATTGAAGAGGAGACACCTCGACACAGAAAGAGAGGGAGAGGGGTTGAGATAAGAACTCACAGTCACGGGGGTAAGGGGAGAAAAGGAAAGATGGGGGGAGTGAGAGGAAGAGGGGAGAGAGGGAAAGATGGGGCGAGTGAGGGGAAGAGGGGAGAGAGGGAAAGATGGGGAGAGTGAGGGGAAGAGGGGAGAGAAGGAAAGATGGGGAGAGTGAGGGGAAGAGGGGAGAGAGGGAAAGATGGGGAGAGTGAGAAGGCCGTGTGTAAAAAGTACAGCAGTCACCCAGCCTGCCAGACCAAATAAATAATGCAATGTAGCAAGTGAGTGTGGGCTAGCAACACCATGTGTCTGTGTGTGCGTGTGTGTGTGTGTGTGTGTGTGTGTGTGTGTGTGTGCGAGCCCATGAGCCAAGGCCAAGACGTACACCCTCTCCCCTTTCGGTCTGAGTTAGGGCGGAGCAGGGCGGAGCAGGGAGGAGCAGAGAGGAGGGCGTCTGTCGGCGCTTCATTTTTATGGCTCTGTGTTTATACAGCCCAACCAAGCTAATTAATGTCAGGGAAACTAAATTACAGGGTCCCTGCTTTTTATGTCCCCGCTGGCACGTGTCTCCTTCTCTCTCGCGCTTTTTCTCTTCCTCTCGGTCCCTGTCTTTTTTTTCTCCTCCTCTCTTCCACCCCTCCTCTCCCAACCCCTCACTACTCTTTATCCCCCTCCATTAATATATACACCGGCTCTCCCTCTCTCGCGTGTCAGCTTTTCTGGAAGAGTATTTTTTGTGTGTGTGTGTGTGTGTGTGTGTGTGTGTGTGTGTGTGTGTGTGTGTGTGTGTGTGTGTGTGTGTGTGTGTGTGTGTCTGCTTGGAACAGAGGGACAAGCGGACAAGCAGCAATGAAGACAGCCTGAAGGACGGACAGACAGGACAGGGGGACGGTCAGAATGTTCCGGTAGTTTTACGGTAAGTTGTACCCTACCTTAACGAACAAATGTAAGGCGTTTCCCTTGCTACTTCAGCCCTGGCAGAGGATGGACGGACACGCACGCACACACGCGCGCACACGCGCACACACGCACGCACGCACACACACACACACACACACACACACACACACACACACACACACACACACACACACACACACACACACACACACACACACACACACACACACACGTCCAGTGAGTAATGTGTTTGCAGGCAGGCAGGGCTCTCATTAAGCTCAATCTTCTGCTTAGTGATGACATGGGAAGGGAACGAGGTGGCAGGCTGACAGGCATTACTAATCGCACACACACAGAAACAGGGAGCAGCATGGCGATTAGTCATGTCTGTCTGCACAGAGCCGGTGGATCAATGTAGCCTGGGCGGCGTACGAAGAAGAGCGCGGTGGGGAGACATCGTTCACGTCACAACGTCAAATGTACCGCAAGGTCGGCCCTGCGCCTTTTCCCTGTGACCCTGCTTACCAGGTTCTTCGGGCCGAAGGAAGGAGACAGATCGTGCAGGTATGTGAGAGGTGAGGGCTGGTTTGGAACCAGGTATGTGAGAGGTGAGGAGGTGCTGGTTTGGAACCAGGTATGTGAGAGGTGAGGAGGGGCTGGTTTGGAACCAGGTATGTGAGAGGTGAGGAGGTGCTGGTTTGGAACCAGGTATGTGAGAGGTGAGGGCTGGTTTGGAACCAGGTATGTGAGAGGTGATGGCTGGTTTGGAACCAGGTATGTGAGAGGTGAGGGCTGGTTTGGAACCAGGTATGTGAGAGGTGATGGCTGGTTTGGAACCAGGTATGTGAGAGGTGAGGAGGTGCTGGTTTGGAACCAGGTATGTGAGAGGTGAGGGCTGGTTTGGAACCAGGTATGTGAGAGGTGATGGCTGGTTTGGAACCAGGTATGTGAGAGGTGATGGCTGGTTTGGAACCAGGTATGTGAGAGGTGAGGGCTGGTTTGGAACCAGGTATGTGAGAGGTGAGGGCTGGTTTGGAACCAGGTATGTGAGAGGTGAGGAGGGGCTGGTTTGGAACCAGGTATGTGAGAGGTGAGGAGGGGCTGGTTTGGAACCAGGTATGTGAGAGGTGATGGCTGGTTTGGAACCAGGTATGTGAGAGGTGAGGAGGGGCTGGTTTGGAACCAGGTATGTGAGAGCACCACCTCCCCTAGACAGCAGGCCGCTAAGAAAGACAGAATTCCGTGGTGGTGGACGGAGGCCTTAGACACTCTCATGAACAATAAATAAATAAACAAACTAAAATAAAAAATAAGTCGAAAATTAAATATAAACACTGTAATTATTCAAATATAAAATGAAACAGCCGAACTGGGGGGAAAAAATAAACAAACGTCTCAGTGTTCCTGTAAGAAGTAGCCGTGAGTGTGCCTCTCCAACACAGCCCTCAGAGCCACAACAACAGGGCATCGAGCAGCTTTTGATTAAAACCCTTCACTTTTCACTTCCTGTTTGCAGAGGAGTACCGCGCGTGGAAAACATTCAAACTTTCCAACGAACCCTGCTCTCTTCACCATGCATGAGTCACGGCTGGAACTCCCTGTTTGTCTAGATAAGACGAGACCGCCGTCCATCGATCTGCGACGGATGACTCATGGCTTCCACATCGCTGACCCGCGTGGCCAACCAGGAAACCGTGGGCCCGTCGCGTGGGCGACCTTTCAACGGGGCCGCTATCTGCGGTGGGGTCACTAGCGTGCGTCAACGGTTTCCCTGTGAGCGCGTGGGGGGGGGGGCGTTGGCGTGACGCCCAAGGGGAGTGGGGGCTTTTGAAACCCTTTGTCGCACACGAAAAACATCCGTTAGAGCGGCTTGCGAGCCAGGCGCAGGATTTGCCTTGGGGGGGGGGGGGGGGGGGGGGCGGACGCACTTGCCTTGGAGAGCGGCGCGAGTTTCTTTAAGGCCCAGGGGCTTATCGTGTTCTCAGACCTGGGCCATTACTTTGGTGGTGGACCGCACCACAGTTTCCACAGTGCCATTAAGGGACCAGAGAACAATCAAATGGCACACGCTGTTTCTGGCCCAGCATGCCGCACCAAAATCCTGAGGTTTGGAGCAAACACTCTTTAACATCAATGAGGAGACGTTCTGGAGGTTCTTACACCCTCCAGGTCCATCTAGGCACTGACTCAGAAAGGCTCTCTGGTGATGACTGTGAAGACGTGAAGACCACAGCGTCAACATGTTGATCTTTTGACAGCCCTGAGACGTCAACTTCATCGTCAGTGACTGAGCTCCCAGCGGTGCTGCCCTACCTCAACAGGCTCCTCTGTGACTGACTCAAAGCTACAGTTTGAGAGAGAGAGAGAGAGAGAGAGAGAGAGAGACAGAGAGAGAGAGAGAGAGAGAGAGAGAGAGAAAAAGAGAGAGAAGGAAAACAAGTCTGCTGTGGTAGTCATGACCACCTCCTCACCGCGTCATGACAGATGTCAGCACACAGAGAGAGAGAGAGAGAGAGAGAGAGAGAGAGAGAGAGAGAGAGAGCGAGCGAGAGAGAGAGAGAGGCTAATTTTAGAGTCGTACCACGTCCATCTAATGATTGACTGTTTGGAAAGCCGGGGGAGTTTGGAAGGAGTGTGTGTGCGTGTGTGTGTGTGTGTGTGTGTGTGTAGCATTAGGCCTGTGACTCACAGACGAGCAGCAGGACAGCTCAGTGGGGGACAGGAATGAGGCTGAAGCAGGATTTAGCTGCATGACATGCAACGCCCCCCCCCCTCCCCCACACACACACACGCGCACTCACTGACCAAACATGTAAACAATGGAGATCAGCAAGTCAACCCGAGCATTACCATGACGATCCCACAGTACAAAACACACACGCACACACGCGCACACGCACACACTCACACACTCACACACTCACACACTCACACACTCACACACTCACACACTCACACACTCACACACTCACACACTCACACACACACACACCTGTAGCTGCCTGGCCTGGCTCATCGAGAGAGTGGGACAACACTCCAAACATCCGGCTCCAGAGCACCTCCGGTGTGTCTGCTGCTCTGGACCCACCACCACCCCTCTGGTTCCCCAGGGACGGTGACGGGAAGCCCAGGCCACAAACCAACAGAGTGCCCCCTCCCTCTCTCTCCTCTGGTTCCTCATCCATCAAGATGTTCAGCTGGGAAACCACCTTTCTGGCTTCACTCCTACTCTTGCTCTCTCTTTCTCTCCCTCTGTGTGTGTGTCTCTCTTTCTTTCTTTCTTTCTTTCTTTCTTTCTTTCTTTCTTTCTTTCTTTCACCATCCCTCCCTCTTCGCCTCTCTAAATATATCCTTTCCTTCTCATCCCCCTCTTCTCATCTCTCTTATCCTCCCCCTTTGCCCCCTGCTCTTTCCTTGGCTGGACGCCGGGACTTTGTCCCAGGTCACAGGTGACCTTATCAGGGAGGCGCAGGCCGCCAAAAGATGCCCCCCCCCCCCCCCCCAAACTCCACCACCTGCCATCCTGGTCTCCTCTCCCCAGTGCTAGGGGAGGAGAGAGAGAGGGGGAGACAGAGAGATGGACAGAAACAAGCCTATTATTCCCTTTTCTTCAGACAGCTGACTCCGAGCGGACAGCTCCCCTCCCTGATGTCCTTCCAGGGAGCGTGAAGCGGAGCACCGCCGTGGACGTGGAACAGAGGAGCAGTGCGCCAGAGACACGGGGAAAAAAGAAAAGAGACAGGGACGGAACACGGAGAGAGAGAGAGAAAGAGAGAGATGGAGAAAGAAAAAGAGAGAGCGAGACATAGATGGAGAAGGAGAAAGATAGCCAGTGTAAGATGGAGAGAGAGAGACAGATAGATGGATAGAGAAGGATAGAGAGAGAAAGATAGAGAGAAAGATGGAGAAGGAAAATGACAGAGAGAGAGAAAGATAAATAGATATACAGACAGCGTTTCTCAAGAGTTAGACCGATTCATCCTCTGACTAGTCGCCTAAAGTCTTATTTCAAATAATTTACCTAAAATATGTTATGAGTGTGGAGATTATCATGGTGCAGCTGTGTTGTCTCTGTCCTCTCAAAAATGATAATCTATCATAATCTATCAACGAAATACCAAAAATAGACAGAAATACTGACCACCACGTTTCTCTCTCTAACAGAGCAAAGCCAGAGAAGAAATATATAAATGCCAATATTTTCACTGGACCGTCCAATCTCTGATAAGCTGTCAGAGAGGCCAGGCCCCCCCCCACACACACACACACACACACACACACGTCAGGGGGCTAGGCCACTGCACATGGTGCTGCTCTCTCGCTCTCTCTTACTCGTGCGCACACACACACACACACACACACACACACACACACACACACACACACACACACACACACACACACACACACACACACACACACACACACACACACACACACACACACACAGTGCGGAGAGGAGAGGAGAGGAGAGGAGAAGCTGTGCGCCGCTCCCAGAGGAGAGATTGAAGGGATTTCTATAGGCTGGCTAGATAACCCCCCCCAGGCCACAAGGTAAATGTTACACACACACACACACACACACACACACACACACACACACACACACACACACACACACACACCTCCCGAGAGGTGTAAGCTTACCAACACAAATCAATAGGAAGGGAGGAGAGAGTGGAGCGACGTGGTGTCAGCAGTCATCTAAAGGGGTGGACACATTTGTAGACGAAACGACACCAAGCATCAGAGGAGAATGTGTGTGTGTGTGTGTGTGTGTGTGTGTGTGTCCCCAATGTTAATCATCGTGGCATCCCCCATACGGTTCTCCCTGTAGAAATACGAGCTGGAGTCCCGACCCCACTCGAGTTTATTTACTACATTCACATCGGTGACACAGGATTTCCTCTCTCTTTCTTTCTTTCTTTCTATTTCTTTTCCCCCCTCTTTCCTCTCTCTCTCTCTCTCTCTCTCTCTCTCTCTCGGTTTCTGCGCTTTTCTTGCTTCTTAACTCCCGCATCCGTAGCTTTTATCAGCACAGCGATATTCCAATTCATCTTTTGTTTTGAACATGTGTAACCTAATCACGCCATGTAAGGACTTTTCTCTGTGTAGGAGGCTAAACTACACTCTCTGTCAGTCTTTGACAGGGGCGGATCCCCGTTCTGAAAGGAGTCCCCCCCGCCCCCCCCGCCCCCCCTATCCATCTCCGCACGCTGCGCTCCCCTCCATTCCTTAACAGGCGGCGGCTGATTGCACTGCCTCATTGAAAGGTCACGTTCTCTGGCTGGGGTCTCTTTCCTCTGCACACTCCTTTGACTGCTCTCTCAATGTCGTCTTCTCCCCCCCCCCCCCACACACACACACACACACAAAAAAAAATCATTTTCTCTTGAAAACTGCTCCCAAATATATTCCAAACTCGTAAGCGAGAAATGGGTCAGAGGCAGGATACGTTGTAGGCTTTAACAATGAGTCACAACACGTCCCAAACAAAGGCCATGCAATTCTCACAGCGAGATCGGCGTGCCGGCTGGGAAAAGGCAACGGGAAAGATGGGAAAAGGAGGCAGGGCCTCCTAAGAATGAACAGCAAGCCTCCTCTGGCGGGCTGGCGTGACGTGTGCAGTGGCACCGCCGCACCAAGGGGTCAAAACACAACGCCTCTGTTAAGAGCCAGAGGTCAACGGCAGCTGTGGGCTATATATATATATATATATATATATATATAGAGAGAGAGAGAGAGAGAGAGAGAGAGAGAGCGTGTTCTACAAAAAAATAAACTGTTTTGTCAGAGCGACTTCACCCTGTTGTTCTTCTATTTTACTACAGCACAGCCGCCCCC
>CM030177.1:16874680-16914680 GCA_017639675.1 Aplochiton taeniatus
AGGAGGTCCTGAGAAGATCTCAATGCGGTTTGGGCTTTTCTCAGCTCAGCCCATCCCTCGCCCCTTTTCTCCCAGGCTCCCTCCCTCCTTCCTTCCTTCCCTCCCTCCTTCTCCCTCTCTCCTACTTACTGTCGGTGGGGGTGGTGGTGTCCGAGTCGTTGCTGCTGCTGCTGGAGTATTTTCTCCTCTTCTTCCCGCTCTCCATCTGGTTAGGAAGACAAGAGAAAAAAAACACACAAGATGAACATCTAGGTGAGACCGCCCATCGCATTCCCATTTTAGGAAGAGGGCGCTCCCAGACCGGTCAGTTGTCCTGGGAATCTTTGAGGTACCACACCATCTTCCCTAGCAGTGAAGTGAAGATGCCTGGAGCCGCTCTGTACACTGGTCCTCCCACGTTAGGAGTTGGGAACGTGACCAGGGTAGAAAAGGAGAAGATGGTGGAAACTCACTGAAGGTGTTTTGAACCAAACATGGACGACAACAAGGCAAAATGGCTACCTGTCTATAGACAGGGTAGAGAAGTTCTAGAAGTTAAATATCAAGACATTCAGAGCAGTGGTGCTCTGGTGGTGGTGGAGGGCGGCCATATTTTATGTGGATATGCGCAGGATATATAGATATGCATGTCTAACACAGCCTCCCCCTTTCACTCACACACACACGTAATCACACGTACACACACACACACACACACACACACACACACACACACACACACGCTGGCCACAGCTCCAGGAAAAGAGAGGAGCCACTAGAGGAAAAGGGAGGTTATGGCCCTCCGTGAGGGAGAGTAGATTTATGTGCTCATAAAATGGGGCTTTTCCCCCTTCTATAGGGCTCTTCCTGTAGCCTTCCCTGGCCTCACGGTTTACTACGGGCTACTTCTATCTAGACACACACACACACACACACACACACACACACACACACACACACACACACACACACACACACACACACACACACACACACACACACACACACACACACACACACAGAGAGAGAGACTGAAGTCGGGCTCTCTCAATCTCTCAGCCCTTTGGTCTCTGCAGACCCAGGAAATGAAGTGAAGTGGTGCTCATTACATCACAGACATCCTCTTGTTTGGTTGACTGACTGACTGACTAACTAACTAACTGGCTAATTAGCTGGCTGGCCTGTTGATTGACTGACTAATTAACTAACTGGCTAATTAGCTGGCTGGCCTGTTGATTGACTGACTAACTAACTGGCTGACTAATTGGCTGGCTGGCTGATCTGTTTATTGACTGACCAACTAACTGACTGGCTAATTGGCTGACTGGCTGGCTGACCTGTTTATTGACTGACTAACTAACTAACTGGCTGGCTAATTGGCTGACTGGCTGGCTGACCTGTTGACTAACTAACTAGCTGGCTGGCTAATTGGCTGTCTGGTTGGCCTGCTGACTGACTGACAAACTAACTGACTGACTGACTAACTGGCTACCTAGCTGGCTGGCTGGCTGGCTGGCCTGTTGACTGACTGACAAACTAACTGACTGACTAACTGGCTACCTGGCTGGCTAACTGGCTACCTGGCTGATTAACTGGCTACCTGGCTGGCTAACTGGCTACCTGGCTGGCTAACTGGCTACCTGGCTTCAGCTTTGTCACTCCTCACCCACAACAAATTACTTCCTGCAGAAGAAATCACTTCACACAGGGTGGTATGTCAGCCCCCCACCGTGGCTGTCCTGCCCCCATCCTAAGCCAGAACCAAACTCCAGATTGAGACGTGTTCTCAGCCGCGGAGCACCGCACAGAGCGCTGGTCCTGTCTGCACTCTGCACCGCCTGCCAAACAGCTCAAACAGATGGAGCAGGAATGCATGGTCCCCCAATACCATAGAGTAAGAAAAAGCACGCATGAGCGAGCGAGCGAGAGCGAGAGAGAGAGAGAGAGAGCGAGCGAGAGAGATTGAGATTGAGATTCTCTCAAAATCTACCACTAATAAAGATAACCAGTGGTTAATTGCGTGTTTTATACTCCTTCCTCATCATCCACTGTCTCTATCTTTCTGTAGCTCTCTCGTTCCACATTCTGTAGTGGTTGCCATGGCGCTCTGGGCTGCATAACCAAGCTGGCTTAAGTTGCTCTGATGTGACTTCACTCACATCACGCATGCCTCCAGTCCCTGGCACTGCCTGTCTGTTAGGCCTGTCTCTGTGTCTCTCAAAGCCTGTTTGCCTGGACGCTTCATACTGGGCCCAATGAAACTGATCGGGTCATAGGAGAAACTGACTAGCGGTGGCTTTTGCAGCACTTTTCAACATTTGGAATCGGAATGTGGCAGGAGTCAACAGACAACAAATGATGGCTGCCCAAAACATGTCCTCTAGAACAGCGCAGGCAAGCACACGACACAGATCCAGAACATCCCGATCCAGTCAGTAGGAATACCTCTCACACACTCAAACACTGTGGGGCCTGTGTGTGTGTGTGTGTGTGTGTGTGCATGGTGGTGGTGGTGGTGGTGGTGGGGGGGGGGGGTCGTGAGGAAGGAGAGAGCTTGTTAGGGCAATCCAAACACAGGTCAATAAGCCTCTGGCAAAAGTGCTCCTCTCCCTCCCTCCCTTCCTCTCTCCCTCCCTCCCTCTCATGTTTGTTCCTCCTGTTTTACTGACAGTGCCTTCGTCCTCCGTCTCCAGTGAAAGAGTGACAGGCCTGAGAGTGGAGCGAGGGATGGGTTGGTGGATGGATGGGTGGGTGGGTGGAGGAGAGGGGGAGGAAGGGAAGGTGAAGAGGGACGCCAGGATCCTGCCAGCCTGTGGGCTGCTGGTAATGATGTGCTGTACCAAACCAACAGACAGACAGACAGCTGGCAGCACACAGAGACACAGAGACAGGATAGGTAAGCTGCAGATGACTGCAGCACCCCAGAGACTCACTCACACACACACACACACACACACACACACACACGCACCAGCGACCAAAAGGCTATTTTGGGATATAGAGGAGGAGGAGAGAAGTGAGAGTGGTAGGCTGCAGAGCGAAAGAGAGAGAGAGAGAGAGAGAGAGAGAGAGAGAGAGAGAGAGAGAGAGAGAGAGAGAGAGAGAGATGCAGTATAGAGGGAAGAAGAGCGGAAACGAGGTGGAGGAGAGAAAGAGAAAAGAAGCTGAGGAAAGAAATGACATGGCGACCTCCTGGCTAGTTAGAGGAAAAAGAAATCATAGAGGGAAAACTGAGAGCAGAGAGGCAAAGAAGAAGAAAGAAAGAACGAACGAAAGAGAGAACGAAGGAGAGGAAGAGAACATTAGTTACTAATTTGTTGTCACTCCATTGGCGCTTTGTTTACCAAATCAGTTAAATTAGTTATATTCTCAGTGTGTGTGTGTGTGGCTCAGAATGTGTAGGATGCAGCTACTGTAAACTGAAAAATAACACAGGCATAACTCAACTGGGAATGCATAAGACCTATCACACACACACACACACACACACACACACACTAAAGCGAGCAGACTTGGAGTGACCGGCACGGGACTCTCCGTCTGAATCCCTGGTTTATCCCTGAGATGAAGTTAGCTTGGAGCTCACTTCTCTTTTTTGTGGAAAAGAGGAGTTGAAATCAGCCTTAACAAGGACAGTGAGTGAGTGAGTGTGTGTGTGTGCGCACACACACGCGTGCACACACACAAGCAGCAGAAATCGAAAAGGATCTTGTAGATCACCTCCCTGGGCTCCTAGCACTGAAGCATTACCACAGGATTTACTGCCACTGCCACCATTGCAGTGGGGAACAAATTGAGAAGAGGAGGGAAGGAAGGGAAAAATAAAAGGACTAGAGGAGGCGGCAGGGGCCAAATCATTCTCTCTCTCTCTCTCTCTCTCTCTCTCTCTCTCTCTCTCTCTCTCTCTCTCTCTCTCTCTCTCTCTCTCTCTCTCTCTCTGTCTCTCTCTCTCTCTCTCTCTCTCTCTCTCTCTCTCTCTCTCTCTCTCTCTCTCTCTCTCTCTCTCTCTCTCTCTCTCTCTCTCTCTCTCTCTCTCTCTCTCTCTCTCTCTCTCTCTCTCTCTCTCTCTCTCTCTCTCTCTCTCTCTCTCTCTCTCTCTCTCTCTCTCTCTCTCTCTCAAAAGTGCTGACAAACAACTGTGGAAGCGATGCCAAGCCAGGGAGCTGAGTGGCTGCCAGCGCACACGGAGAGAGAGGGAGAGAGAGAGAGGGAGAGTGAGAGAGAGAGAGAGAGAGAGGGAGAGTGAGAGAGAGACTGATCCTTTTGCTCTCACCTCCCCTGATATCAGGAGTTCATTAGCTCCTAGAGAGGAGGGGAGAGAGAGAGAGAGAGAGAGAGAGAGAGAGAGAGCAAACGCTGCCACAGTTAGGACTTACAGCCCTTCATTTTCGCTGACCCCGACTCCTCTCCCCTCCCCTCCCCTCCCCCCTCCTCCTCCTCTCCTCTCCTCTCCTCTCCTATCTACTTCACCTCTCTCACCGTCTTTCCCTTCCCTTGCTTTCGGAATCCTGCTCGGTTGCCAAGTCGAGTGGCGGGTTGCCAGGACCAGTGCTCCCCCCCCCCGTCAAAGTCTCAGCCAGCATCACACTCCGTCCCGAGCGTCTCTCCACCACCTATCCCTTCCCTGCCTCAAGCTACATTTCCTCTGGGTAGCCTGGTGGTATCTCCCTCTTGTGCTTGCTTAGCCAAATTATGCTCAGAGCACAGATTGCCTTGCTGTCAGACAGTCAAGCTATGCACACACCAAGCTGAGGAAAGGGTTAAAAAAAAAAAATATATATATATATATATATAAAAACATATATATATATATATATAAACCAGTGCCGACGGGGGGGATTATTGATATGGCACTCCGACGGTTATTGAAGGGAACAGACACACTTCTCTCTCTGTTTAGCCTTTGCTTTTCTTGTCCTTAACATAAAACCGACAGAAGGGACATCGATGAAAGGCTGAAGTGGTGTTGTTGTTGTTGTTGTTGTTGTTTTTTTCTCCGAAGATTATCGACTCCGCTTCCTAGGCGAGCGGTTGGCTTTGCCGTAGTCAAGTGTCGCTAGGCGAGCGTGCGGCGGAGCGTTTCTGCTGCAGTTCACAAGGGCCAGCGTAACTAGATATGCTCCGCTAAACTCGAGGGCTTTGAGGCGAGGTGAAAAGGCCAACACTTTTCTGACAGCCAAACAACCCGTTACCTTCCCTTCGGAACCGCGGCGCGAGCTGGCATAGAAGTCATTCCGAGCATGTTTGGCCTTACGACATGATCTTATCTTGTCCGAAGTACACTACAAGTCTGTCACATGAAGCTAAACTAGCCGAAAAAAACCTTTCCCCAGACGACTTGCAAGCTGATGGCTTGGCCTAAACTTTTTTCGCCGCTGGCCGGTTCGTAGCTTATCCATAGCTTACTTCGGCTAAATTTCGTACAGTGCGTTTGTGTTCTTTTCTGTACAGTAGCGGACTGCCACACATGCTAAGCCCGGTTTTCGTTCAATTAGTCAAGTCTCGGCCCTAAAATCTCCATCTCCAGGGCCGCACAACTTTGAAGTACAATGTGATAGTCGTTCTGAGCAGCACTCCTGATAATTGGCAACATTAGCCCGGTGACGCTGAGCTACGGCAGTTTGCATTTACAAATGTTTTAAACAGGATGTGCCTTGGCGCGAGGCCAACTGTGTTCTGCTCTGCCCTTTCTCAGCCAGACTGGTAATATTTAAAAACAAACAGCCCCCCCCCCAAAAACAAAGATACAAAAGAGTTCTTCTGTATGCATTAAGTTTGAAAACATGTGCTGCTTTTTTCTGTGCACTCTCTCCGCTCATCTCAAAAGGTGATGTACAAAGCTGAATGTGACCCAGACCGCCGCTCTGCAATTATCCCTCAATAACGCTAGGTGAGTCACAGTCGCTCCGGGTGAAAACACCATTTCCCCTTCCCCACACACCCCCTCATGCACGCACGCGCGCACACACACTAACACACACACACACACACTGACGTCACCAAATGCTCGCTTAACAGCAGGAGACACAGGTGCGCTCTCCCACATAACCGAACGCACACAAACAGCCTCACACAGACACACTCAACAGAGCAGTGATACTGTACTGACAGACTCTGCTAATAAGCCTGAGTTGCCAGAGGCCATAGCAGGATCAACACACACACACACACACTTACATTTGATCTTATAATATAAACACACATGAGTGAACACTATAATGTATGGGGGCTGTTCTTATGATGTAATGGTGCACAGCCCCCCCCCCCTTCTGGTACACCTGTTTGCTGGCACACCTCCTCCTCCCCCCTCACCACTGCTCCAGGAAGTCTCACTTCTCACTGGATACATTGCAACACACAGGCTCCCGCTCAGACACATTCTGCTACATGGGAGGTGATAAGGGCAACTGCACAGCGTGTGTGTGTGGACGGGACATTGGGTGCAGTTGAGAGAGAGAGAGGCCCCCTAGCACGAGCCAGCTAGCCAGCCATCCATTCATCCCTTCTGTCACAAGCTCCGCCCCCCCCCCCCCCCCCCCCCCCCTGGCGTATCTGCTAATGCCATACTGCACACCATGTGAGGGACCATGCCCCCTTTTTCAGCCTATCAGCTGGCGAGGGCTTAGTGCACGTGCACACACAAGCCCACTCGCTCGCACACGTGTGTAGGAAATACACATGCGCTTTTCCTGATCTACTACACCAGGGGCCAAGACTCAGTGACACACACACACACACACACACACACACACACCCCAAGGGCCGTGATCCCTAAGTCGGTGATGAGACAGGCTTGTCTTGCAACTAGTAAACACAGACAGAGAACAGGTGGACGGAGAGAAGGATGAAAAGGGGGTGGATGGATCATGGATGTTTACTACACATCATGTCCAATGAAACCTCTCACACTTTCCTTTTTCCTTCTAAAATAACTTATGTTAGAGAGGCAGGTCTCATGGGAGGAAAAAAGGAAGTAGTTTGTGTGTGTGTGTGTGTGTGTGTGTGTGTGTGTTAGTAGATGGACAAGAGACAGGGAAGACTTAATTAGCGTGAATAGAGAAAAAGAAAACAAGGACGAGGAGGAGGAGGGGTGTGTGCTCTTCTGCATCCACACACCATGAGTCATCTCCTGTTACATATCCAGCGGGAGCACGGTGATTTTGTGCGCGTGTGGTAGGGGGAGAACTGCCACAACTGGGAACATTTAACAAGTCCCTAGATGATGCAAAGCTAATTGATTCAAGGCAAGAGAGCCAGTTCAGTTTTTTATCTCTATCCAGATATCAGGGAAAAGAATGCACAGTCTTACTAATGCCTCTTAAAAATAGCTAGAAATACGCTTATTCTGACAATTACTACTATATAAAAATACGAGGTAGTAAACAGCAAAAATGTCGGCATGGTGAAAGTCTGAAGAAACATTGTATTATGTTGTACAGCACTGTCATTCTGCAGGAGAAAACTCTGTAAGAAAAAGCGGAAAAAACAAGCCTGTTTATATTCTATTCCATGCAAATAGGAAGATAAGGAGATGCAGCATGTTCCCTCTACTCGCCATGAGCGACACCAGCGAGCTAGTCCCGCCCCTTGTTCTTTACGGAGAGTTGCAGGAGGTAAACAACGACCACTCCCCCTACAGTGAGCTGGATCGGACTAAATCCACTATAAGAATGAAAAAAGGAGTGAGGCGAAAAGCAAATGTTCGGATACCTAGTTTAAATGAGCATTCTTAGCCTTTCAACTCCGAGCTCTTCCTGGTGTTAATAAATGCAAGTGCACGTGCACTCTTCTAATGAACGAGCTCGCGCTATCACACAACCACCACACCATAGTAGGAAGGACTGGGCGAAATGCTCTTTTATATTCGGCGCTTATTAATGGACCCTAGATTATCATTTGCTACTGAATTTAAGTATTGCCTCTATTTAGCTTAGTTAGTTTAATCTGACTACAATACCGTCTATAGTGTAGCAGATTCGCAGATGAACAATTTACAGTACCCCAAACTACCGCTAGCGACACTATTTCATAACATGTCAAAAAACATTCACGTTACGTAGGCTGCATGGTAACACAAGTGTTACGATCCAATGCTGATTCTAATAACGTTACAATATACTTTTCTGATATAAAAGATGAGTGAATGGCATGTTTTTTACCTTGTTGCAATATCCCTACAGTTGACTAATCTATTTGCACTATAGCCTCCACATTTCCTAGCCTGTACAGCAAGACAACACCTTCCAAAAAAGTGCGTGCAAGCTACTGCCCTGTGCTAGCAAGATCGCTACTGTACTTCTTGTGGAAGAGATAGAAAGCGCAAATCTGAAACCTAACCCACCTTTTCACCTCGGTCACAGTCAGCTTCTTGTGGTGAAACGTCCTCAATCCTGGACGGTAGGCGATTTACAGAAATCAAGAGATCATTTGACGCTATCCACATGTAACGTTAGTTACAGTGGGTCTAGCGGTGGTCAAATTCCAGTGCCAGGCTGCTAGCACATTAAGCTAGTCCCCCTGAATATCCACGTTGGTGACAGGACTGAGCCCGTGCTGTGCTCGGCGGTGACAGCGCGCGTCAGATGCAATGGAAGGAGTCAAAATAAAAAGTAGCAATGGAGAAAATTACTGTTGCCGTCCACCAAGTAGGTATACTGCAGCTAGCTAGTGCAGATGTAAGAAGTGCAGGATTCAAACAAGATAATTCTACAAAAAAAATGGGATTTCCAAAATAATCCAAAAGTGGCGGATAATCCTGTGTGTTATCTGTCGTGCAGGTTTGTTTTTTCCGTCCGAAAGGCTAGTGCAAACAAAATAATGCAACGGTAATTTTAAAGGGCGAGTCATGAAAATTGTAGGTGCTCGGCTTCGTAATGTTCCTCTTCTAAATACTCCCTCCTCGCTTAGTTTGCTCCCCCTATGCCCGCTCGCTCCTCTATACGGATCTGTAGATAGACAGGCGGGTCTTACAACCGCTCAAATGAGAAGCTCATATCTTGTGCTTCAAAACTCTTTTGGCGCCATATTAATGGCGTACTTTCAATTCGCCTTCACCGACATGGCATTTTCAAAATGCAAGATCACTACGCCTCTTCGAGGACCTGAAAGGGATTGAATGTCATTTAAACCTGTCACATTGGCACTAAATAAATAACTAAACCCTGCTTATATGAAGGGGTTTCGCAGTGAATTTATAAGTAGGTATAAAATAAAATGAAAATACAAAATCGTGTTTGTTTGATATATTTTTGCATTAGGGGAGGCATACGGGTTACATGGGCTACGTCAATTTAACTGAAACATGTTGACAATTTTCGAAATACAAATACTTTATGCACATTGAAATAGTTAATAACTGACCAAGCTGTAGGCCTACGTGAAAAGACCTGCACCTGTATCCATACAATCATTGTTTATATGGGCTACAATACACACAGAGCTTAACAAATGCTTCACAAAATTATCTGTAACCAGCTTGTACTCCAACCCTCCCTGTCCCGACGGTGGGTGAAGTCCCCTTAGAAACCCGCCAATGCCCCTTTCCATGGTTGCTTGATGCTCTGGCAATTTATAATTTGCTATACATGCACTCATTGTTTATTTATAGCAGATAGGCTACCCATGCCTACGTGCTATACGGGGCTCATCCAAACAGTTGGAGATGGGCACATATATTTCACTAAACCGTGTTTGTGCATGCAACAATTATTTAACAATCAACGTTGTTGCGCATTTCTGCTCGTTGTCTTCTTTGCAGTGAAAGTGGCCTGTTTCTGGTGCTTATACACCTCTTCCTTAATTTGGCACACTTAAGGCTCTCTCTCTCTCTCTCTCTCTCTCTCTCTCTCTCTCTCTCTCTCTCTCTCTCTCTCTCTCTTTCTTCTAAATGTCCTAAAAGTTAGCCGATACCTGTTGTCCCCATGCTGTGCAATTCTAGTTTTCACTGGACTAAGCACATATTTGGTGACTCATCTAAAAGATTTGTTGCAAAGCCACTCAAGAAAGGGTATTATTATTTCAGCACCAGTGTATATTTCCACCAGAGTGAAAGGGGCACTCCGCTGGTTACAAACAAGCTTTCCTTCATTTCATAAAGCGGTCAACTGTATGGCTTGGAAGCTGCCCATTTATAACATACTTAAGAGTGCTAGTATTTCTTTTGAGTGTGTTTAAAAAGCAAAGGGTCAGGGATCAAGCTATGTGTCTGTCTGTGTGTGTGCGTGAGTGCGTGTGTGCGTGCATGCGCGCACGTGTGTGTGTGCGCGCGCGCTTGTGCGTGCGTGTGTGTGTGTGCATTACTGTTCTAGCTACTGGGATTCCCCCTGGTAATGGGCAGCCTCCCATACTGAGTATCACAGGACAGAGTGTTCCAGTGTTCTTAATTAAACATTTACTTTTACTCTATTTCTGTGTTCTAAACAAAACTTAACAAAACAACCGTTTGTTTTGCTTTCCCTCTATGATTCCATGTGTGATTAAACGGAATAGTGGTACAAGTTTACATATAAAGACGAAGCACTAAAGGTTTAATGTTTCTATTTGTAAAAATGTAAATGATAATTTTGCTTTGCATTAATTTCATCTGCCTTCTCACTAATAATTATAGTTTTAACAGTGCGCTGTTGCACTGGTGCCCTTTGTCTGAGTTTCAATCTGCACATTAGGATGCTGTTGCAACCTGCTCACACAGGACAGGAGAGGCATGGTCTTCATGTAAAAACAAGTTAGTGTCTGTGTGTGTGAGAAAGTCATAATTCAACCTCGGTTTTGAAATGAGTAATCACAGATATGCTCAATCATCGACTCATGGGTTGAATTTGTATATGCTGCCATTGTTGTAAATCATTTCCACTTCCTCCAAACAGCTCATGTAATTCTCCTATATTTACCCAGAAGTGTGGTTAAGAATACTTCAAATTGGGTTACTTGAACCCAATAACACTTTTGTGGCTAATTTGAAATTGTGTCTGAAACTTATTTTCGTGTTTCGACTAGTTTTCGTTGTAAAAAAGCTCACTTGTTGTTTTAATCATGCCCACAAGGTGGCCCTGTTCTAAAAACCCATACGTTATATTGTTCCGGTTTGAATGACGTCAGTATTTGTAGTCAGGAAAAGGTTTATGATTTTCCGCCACTACTAGAAGAATCATGGCTGAGCTTGATGTTGCAGAATTCATCGAGCAAAACAGGCATTTGGCCGACCTTGTAGAAACGTTCCGTGGTGTTTCAGAGAGTGAAAAACATTGGCAAGCCAGAAGGGAATTCATACTAAGAAATATTAGCGACTATGAGGACCCACACATTGATCAGCTACTCGCGTTGTCCATGGTTTGGGCCAACAATGTGTTCCTCGGCTGTAGGTGGGTAAACAAACGCACGTGCACTGTACGTTTACAATTATATTGCTTTCTTTATCTAGCTACTTTTATAAATGTTTTACCTGGTTTGGGCTAAATGTATCGTCTTCTTCTCTAGATACAGCCCCGTCCTTTTAGAAAAAGTTAAAGAAATGGCAGAGGGAGTTGTTGTCATAGATGCACCCATCTTCAAAACCAGAGACGAGATAATGAAGCAGCAGAAGGTAATTACTTATATAAAAGACGTATCTTGTTAAGAATAAAGATTCGACTTTTAACACATCACCCAGACACGTAGCATATAGTTGTCTATGTTTAGAGATACACATTGCCAATTGATTATTGCGTCCTTTTTTTAATCAAAGGCTCTTTCCCTACAGAGTCAATGAATGGAGCAACCTACCACGTGTATTAGGCTATTTTACTGTACAACCTGTTTAGATATTTTAGCTGTCGATTATGACAATGTAACTATGTACGTTTGTGAAGTCAATTTTATACAATAAATTGTTTTTAGTTGGCATTGACTATTGTATAAGTTTGGAGAAGCATGTTATCTAATTTAAGTTGTATCATTAGTTCAAGAAAAAGAAACTAGAATTGAACCTCCATATTTATAATTCAAGAGGCACTAAATTGTCTGAAGACACACATACTGTACACGTTTCCAATTGTTGTCATGGGAAGACAATGGTGTAATATGGGAAGGAGTCTGCTTATCTGTTCTGATTCCTCATCTTTATACTAACCCAAGACACTATGGGGATGAGAGTCTGCTTATCTGTTCTGATTCCTCATCTTAATACTAACCCAAGACACACATTTTGGTTTTTCCTGGCACAGCAAAAAATATGCTATAATTTCAGTGACCGCAGAATCATCTCAAAGTCTGAAAAATGTTTTATTATGTTTATACAGCATATTATTATAAGTATACATATTTTTTTCGGGGTAGGGGTAATTCACAAAACATTTAAACATATCTGTTCTTATAAGATGATATAAACCACTGGTAACACATTGCCTTTTGACGGAAATATCTGATTGAACGAATGGTGACTCCTGTCTCTTGTTCAGTAAACAGTGTAAAGTTCTTAATATCAAGTTATTTCGCACGGGTTAATCGCAAGTAGGCACCACATACGAGACAAACGCAGGCATGAAGCAAAACTAGGCTTGACGTCTTGGAAGTCACTTGTGGGTCAAAATTTGCACGAGGGAGCTAGCTTTGTAAATGTGATCCCTTATCTTTAAGCAGCTTTTCTTAACGGGGAACCGGGAGGAAGCTTCACCTTAATAACAAATAGCCTCACTGTTTTCACAGTAATGCCGATTTAGTAGTACTACTAGTATATAGTACTATTTCTGAGTGTCGTTCCGTGATCATGATCAGAAATAGAATGTTCTGATTTGAAAGGCATGGGTAACTTGACAAGAGGACAAATGTTGACATTTTATGCCGCAAATACCGACTGCTGTTTATAGGGTATAGTGATATAGGATTCTGTTCCAATTGTATGCAATCACTGACAACATGTCCTCCTAAACAACCCAGTTGTGCTCAAACCAAGAAATCATAAAAAAAAAAATCAAACCTAAACAGTAACAGCATCAATCCAACCAACAAAAAAAAAAAAGATATATTACAAATTATGTTAGCAATAACTTATTTCACATCATGCAATAAAAAAAGAACGAGACACACATTTCAGATAGATATTTTTCTCCCCTCAAATGTGTTGGCAAGCAAGTTAAAGTCCATCCTGATTCTGTGGTGTGTTTTCTATTTCCCCCCCCATGGTGGCACTTAAGTTTTTCAGATGACGTTGACTTTTCTTTATCCTAAATGATGTAAATGAAAGACCAAAGAATTCTGATATGAAGGAGGAGACGCAGGCAACGTGTGTGTTAGGAGTCCACCCAGCTCTGCTCGACAATGGCAGAAACTCTCTTCTCGTACTCCCTCTTGTTTTCCTGATACAGCTGGGCAGCCTGGCTGTTGGCCGGACTGTTAGGGTTGGGTTCATCCAGCAGGGACTGAAAGGACAAACACAGAAGACGGGTTGCTTCTTCCAACCTTCTGCATATACGTTGATTACCTACGGCATGCTCATTCTGACCATATGCAGTAGGTGCAATGTTGTTATTTATTATTATGATTTACACAGGGTCAACGCTATGACCCTATGTGTGACCTAATGAGCAGATTTGTCGCAACTTCCACTATAATTATGTATCTTAAGTAACTCCGGCAAGGATAATAAAGTATATTCAGCTTATGGTTAAATGTAAAAAGGAACACAGCTCTCTCTGACATATGGATGCTCTACTGGAAAAAGTCATTGTTATGATTAGATTAGATTACATTTTGTAATTGCCCACAGTAAAGTACAGTACAGAGGCAACGGAATTCAGTTTGGTATCTAGCCATAACGTCACAAAATGGCATAGTAGTGGGCAATCAGTAGAGGTATAACAAAATGATATGTAAAAATAAACCCACACTTGGCAATAAGCAAGACGAACTGACCTGGATGGAAGTCAGAATGGAGGACACATCATATGTGGGGCTCCAACGATTCTGAAGGATATCTAAACATATACTTCCATCTGCATACACTGGAAGACACAAACAAAGCACAGTTTAATCACAATTCTATGAACCAAGATATGAGGGCAACTTTGGAAAACTTTTGGAGGAGAAATCTCACCATTTGGATGAAACATTTTGGAAATAAAACGAACTGTAGGAGGCTTGTTTGGGTATTCTTCTGAAAATTCTATCACAAGCTTAAAGGTTCCTGCAGAGAAAGATAGACACAATTAATGCTACTAAAAATACCAGCCGCTCTTTCCGAATCAATCTAATCCTTTTGCGGAAGCCAAGATGTCAAGTTAATGGTGTAAGGCATGACTAATAGAATGTAGGGAGTACAAAAACTCAGCAGTTCTTTCAGGAGAAAAAAATAATTGCAGAGAGAAAAAAAAGGACAAATCTTGGAAAGTCAGTGCATGACATCAGATATCTGGCTATATCAGACACATTAATGATAATCGAGAAATTCGTATCCCAAAACAGCTGCATCATGCATTGTGCCAAAACAAGAGATCGGTATGATTGATTTTACTTACCATCTTCAAAAGGTGTTCCAACAGGTCTGCAGACAAAAAAGAAATGTGATCTTTAGGTAATAAAACAATGTGTTTTTTTCAAAGCACATATACTGTAACTGTAAAATAACAGTCAAGAGACATCCATCAAGAATAACAATGAAGACAGGATCGCGGGTAGTATATATTCCCAAATGTTGTAAGCATGTCTTCATTAGGAGTGCAAGTCACACTAAGAGATGGACAGCGCCAAAGAAAATGGGAATGACGGAGCATTCCTGGCCCTGCGGCACTGGCTCCTCTGACTCCCAATTAGCGAAACGATGTTAAACAACACGGTGGTGTCCGGCTCTGCTTCACGGCTCCGAAACTCCCTCTCTCACCAGGCGCACTGCCCCGTGTCCGGCTCCATGGCTCAGCCTGCACTGCTCACCTGAAATAACCCATTCAACCCTTCACTTCCTCTCCAAGCACAACCTATCCTCCTCTCACCAGCAGTTCTCAAACGTCGGTCTTCCCGCTCCTTTTTCGTCAGACAGTCCTCGATCTTGTTGTGTTATTTATTTATCCACAGCTGTTTAGTCTCCCTCCTTTCTACCCCATCAGGCCATCTTCCCGTCTGGCACCCTCCTTTTTCCACCCTCAATTAGAAAGTCAAAGCGCAACCTGTCTTCCTCCACGCTGCGGTTTCAACCGTAAATGTGTTACACAGCTGTTCGGGGAGCACTGGCAGCACCTACCGTTTTTTGCCATGTAACCATAAAAACCCCATCAGAAGGAAGAAGCTTTACACACCAAAGTAAAAATATACATATATGTATATGCTAACCTCTTATTCAAAACAACAAGTAAGAAACGCCTGGGGTGTTACACATATAGGTACGTTAGATTTGAAGAGTTTCGAGGAAGTTATTCTCACCCAAAAATAACTGCGTTCCACAGCATGATGTTGTTTTCTGACGGGGCTCCACTCACACCAGTTGGGGGGTCTTCTTGAAGTCTGGTGAAAAACAGAAGGCCGCATTCAGTTATGTTACTATTACCGATGTTGTTGACATAAAAGCATTTATTAGACTACAGGTTGGTCAATTAGACTTTAGTCCAAAGTATTACACAAACAAATATTTTGTTTTAACCACTGTTCCATCCATGTGTCAAAGCTTACGGAATAAACAATGTCTAGTGCATTTATTTATAGAAGTTATGGCGCCTGACTATTTGTTGGCTGGAATTCAATTTGCAAGTCCCTGCAGAAAGTCCCTGTGCAATTAACCTCTTTTTAATGTAATCCACCCAGCTCACTGCTAATGGATGCTGCATGGAGGAACTACTACACTAGTCTAAAACGGTAGGTCAATTAGTCACTACACTACTCTCTCTGCATGGTATAGACTTGCCTTATACCTATGATACCTCTGTGTAGATTAGATTAACGAAGTAATAATTATTCCATGTGTCCCTAATATTTAATACTTTTTTTTCCCTATGGTTTTTCAGAAACATTGAGGAGGATACAATAGTAGGTTCGTCTGTATCATGCAAGCATGCATTCATTAATTCAGATATCGGTTAGGCCATTCAATAATCCCATTCACGTCGGCAATTGATTGTGCTCATACACAGTCCAAACACAGCTGACCAACTGGAGACAGAGAGAGGGCAGAAAGGTTGAGTAAACAGAGTAGGATTACACTGTCATCCTATATGTCCACCTCCTTCAGCTACCTGGAAACAATGAAGTAAGCATTTTTTTATTCACAGGTGTTGGGTTTACCCACCCAGCGAGGAGGGAAGAGATGCCATATGGGTTGAACAACAGACTGATGCTTCTCAGCCTTTCTACAACAACTGACAGACGTGATTCGCTGCCTGGTATAATCCGGGTAGGCCGTTTCTAAAAACGTATCATGCTCAAAGCTAGCGTTATGGCCAGTAGCTTCCGTGGTGGAAATCATTTTAACGGAGAAATGCCGACAGTCATGCTGAGCGTCTTGTTCCAAACAAGAGTTAACGAACAAGACGACAACCAAGCAGGGGGTACTATCAACGAGCCAAGAGAAACACGCAAGCACACCTATAAATGCTGTGTAACATGCAGGTGGTACAACTGATCTTTCCAGAGTTCAATGATAGCCTGCCACCCGAACAGCATTTGCGATGGTTTCGGTGCACATCAGACGAAGAAGACTAAGTGTGGTTAACGAAGTAAGGGATGAGCAGTTTTTTTTTGATAACCCTAAATTGTTTGACTGCATTGTTGTTCACCGACATGTTGCAACAGTACGTGCAGTACCTTTCAATTTCTTCAACACTAAAAACAACCCGTCCCAGGCAAGGCCTAATAATGAAAACGCTGGACTCCTTGAAACAAACATTCAGAATAAGATCGAACTTTCTTGTTTAACGAGCGTCAAGATGGCACTGGCCTTTACATTTCAACATCTAAACACCCTACTTCCTCAAGGAAACTCATAATGGTGTTTTGAGAAGGGTACATTTATTATTTTGTTACACATAAGTCTGCTCGTACTCTACTCAAGACTCAATTGATGTGCCCTTATCAGCAAGTCTTTTCACTAGTACTGCGGACTGCAGCTAACGCTACGTTGCTAGCTTGGCTTATCAAATGTTAGCTCTAACTAACTACACAAAATAGACAATATCAGAACCAAATTTACCTTTTGAAATCTCTCATAAGCCGTCTTCTAGCTGGAGTCGACATAATTCAAAACGTAAAAAGTTATATTTCTATCATAAAACGTGTAATCGGCGTTATGTCAATTAATCCTTCCGCTGGTGCCTTTTCTTCTCCCCAAAACAACTAGCTAGCTAGCTACAATGACGTCATGTGCTTACACAGGGGAAAGAAAGCATTCGTTTAGAACAGTCCACTTTTGCAAAAAATATGGCCTTCTCTTTTGGTACTTAACAGTAGCCATGCACGACACCTTTTGCGATTACAATAACATTTGTCTCAGTTCAGCTTAACATGGTGAAAATCTAAGGCTGTTTTTTTTCATTTAGAGAACATGAACAGTTTGAAATGGTGTCGTCTTTGTGATAGCCAGGCTATGTGGGGATAGGTCTACAGGTTTAATAAACTTACAGTTTTGTCGCGCACTGTACAAGTTTGGTCTAGCTTAAAGTGTTATAGATACTTTAGTCATCATGATCACATGTTCACGTAGGCTACAGACGGTTGTAATTGTCATAATTTAAAAATATTATGAAGGAAAGAAATACATTTACATTTTTAAACCATCAACCTGCTTTTTTGATTTGGTAACTAGCCATTACAAGTTTCACCATTCATGCAGAACCCCTCTGTGGGGGTTTGTATGGGATGTTTTGAAAAACGTTTATTGGATCGTAAAGCATTTTTATTATGTTTTATATTTTATATGTTACCCGCCTTCTAAATAGGCCTGCTGCAAAAAGACACTTTGTCTCAGTCAGTCAACCATGTATGAATAATAATAAATATAAATTCTCTTTAAATCCAACTGTATATGGGCCAATATTCTAGAATGTTTTGGATTGTGATCCCCTTTCCGTGGTCAAGGCAACAGCAGTCTTTTAGAACATAATTTAGAGGTAAATAGAATTTGTGCCTGGAGGAATAATCTGTGGAATCTTATTTTTTAATCATGAAGCAGTTTTTTAGTAAGGATAGGCTATCAAGATGCCGGTGGCATAAGCTAATAACTTAAACATATCTATATCAGTTAGTCTTACTTAATGAATAAGACTCTGATGTGTTGTCGCGGATAGACTGTACAGAGAGAATGGATTTGTATGAGAACCTTGGTGTGGTGGGAGAGGGCAGTTATGGCACAGTGATGAAATGCAGACACAAAGAGTCCGGGCACATTGTAGCCATAAAGAAGTTCAATGACAAGGATGAGGAGAAATCCATGAAGAAGATTATTATGAGAGAAATCCGTCTCCTGAGGGTAAGGATCATGTTTAGATCATTGGGAGCAATAGATGCTCTCAATCTTCAATGCTCAAACTGTAAATCCTGGCTAGACGCCCGAGTTACTTCAGAGATCAGAGTTACTTCAAATTGAATCTAATTTGAATGGTATACATTTGTTGTCTGTTTGTGAGTATTTGTGAGTGTGCTCTTACATACAAGTTATAATTAGGCCTATACTTAGTTTACTTAAAGCCTGTTTCGACCCATCCCCAGCACAAGAATGCACTTCCAAAAAAACTTAGCTCCTGATACATTTTTTGGAGTGGAACTTAACAGCATCTTTATCCTCTTGCTTCTGAAAAGCAATTCCGCCACGAGAACCTGGTGAACATGATTGAGGTGTTCAAGCAGAAAAAGCGTCTTTTTGTGGTATTTGAGTTTATCGAGCGCACCGTCCTGGAAGACTTGGAGAGGTATCCCCGAGGTCTGGACAACAAACGCCTCAGGAGGCACGCTTTCCAGATCCTTCGAGCCGTCGACTATCTACACACCAGTAATGCAAGTATTACAACCGTAGTCATAGTCATACCCATAGCTATGTCGACATTAACATACAGATAGACCACTAGCTATAACAGCAAATAGTCAGTGATTTATTTGATATTGTATGAAAAAGAATACTGAGTGAATTGAAAAACAAAGGTTGGTCCAGCAAGAGCTACTTCACAGGACTCGAAATGGATTCAAATGGAAAAATAGAACTGGGAATAGAAGCTCCAGGTAAGACAGTCATGCTTGTTGTCAGAAGCATGGCTTTCTCCCCCAACAGATTATCCACAGAGACATCAAACCAGAGAACGTGCTGGTCTCCAGCTCGGGGGTGGTGAAACTGTGCGACTTCGGCTTTGCCAGGACGCTGGCGCCGGCAGGCGACCCGCTAACTGACTACGTGGCCACACGTTGGTACAGGGCCCCGGAACTGTTAGTGGGAGACAAGATGTACAGCAAGTAAGTCATGAATTTATTTTTTAAATTTTGTTAACTGAACTTGAATGCGCAAAGTTTATTTAAAACAAGAGCCGGTGCCTTGATTAACGTTCTTGTCGCTTGTTAGAGAGACTGACTGATAATCGCCCCCTTCCCTCCCTCGCTCCCTCCCTTGCTCTCTCCCTCTTTCCCTCTCCCTTCCTCGCTCCCTCTCTCTCTCTCTCGCAGGCCAGTGGATGTGTGGGCCATAGGCTGTTTGATCGTTGAGATGGCCACCAGCAATGCTTTCCTTACAGGAACCTCCGACCTGGACCAAGTGCACAAGATAGTCGGCAAAGTGGGTAAGTTATATTCCTGTAGAGGAGGAGTGTGTGTGTGTGTGTGTGTGTGTGTGTGTGTGTGTGTGTGTTTCTACTTTCATGTAGAGTTTTCCAGAAGGCCACAAAAACACAGCAGACACAATACTTAATGGAAATGGTGCGCTGCTGTAAAAAAAAATCTATATTTTAACCAATCACAGTGTTAGCCCTCCTCTTGTGAGAGCCCTGATAACTCTGGGATTTTTCCAGCTATATCAATAGGTAGAACAGGTCTGCAAGGATTGAATTTCAAAAAGTAGGTCACAGAAAAAAAAGGGCTGTGTAATTATTTTTTCTCGCTTCCTGAGAATGATATAGTGAATGTTCTTTTCATGATGGATAACAAATCAATATGTTGCTCTGGGGCTTATCGACGGTCAGTGAGAGATGTCACGCCTAGGAATACATTTTGTTCAGTCATTTGGCAACAGTGAAACCATTTTGACTTGACCTGTTGCATTCAGGTTTCTATATCCAGCCCCTAGCGCAGGGGAAATATCATTATCCTCTTTGGCTTTTACTCTGGACACGTGCCTAGATGCAACCTGAATGGAGAGGAAAAGAACAGCAACGGCTGTTGTGGTTGTCTTTTGAGAGCTTGGCGTTGAGATTAGCATTAAGACCACCTGACACTGACAAAGACAGTAATAGTACAGTGTCAGTGCGTTTCCCTCATGCTCTCTCCCCCCTCTCTCTGTAGACTCTTTTATTGGTCACTTTCTCCGGTTCATTAATTCTCTTTGGTGGAATTGGATACTGGGGTTGTTAGCCTCACTAAGCAGGCCCTGTGTTGTTGTCTCTGTCTCCAGTGATAAAGACTCTTTCTCTTTTCTCGGTAATGGCTGAGTGTCAGTGAAGATAGACTCTATTAGCTCCATGCCCCAAACCTGCCTGTCTGCCTGTGTCTCGCTGCCTGTCTGCCTGTGTCTCGCTGTCTGTCTGGCTGCATGGCTGCGTGGTAGAGATGTAATGAGGGTGACAGACAGCTTATTGCCCTCTTTCTCTCTTTCTCTCCCTCCCTTTTCTCACGCCTCTCTCTCTCTCTCTCTCTCTCTCTCTCTCTCTCGCCCTTGTCTCTCGGTACTCCATCCCCCTTTCTTTTCTTGTAATCTCCCCCTTACAGCTTTATGTTTGTGAATAGAGCCCATCCTCCAGGTGGCCTGCACAGCCTGTCCACAGCGTCCAAGTTGCTTTAACCCTTAATGATCCAATGCTCTCCATAGGGATTCTACGGCTGTCATGGAACTTTGTTCTCGTTAGAAAAGATGTACCCCAAGTAATGTACCCTCGTTAATCAGAAGTGCAGAGCCATGAGATTTGATGACTAATTGCCTCGCTACAGAAGTGACGCATTTGCGTATTCGATGGCGGTCATTGAATCGTGGAGCTAATTGAGGAACACAGTAGTATTTGTTGGATCACATGGACAAGCAGGGGGATGTTGTGCTCTGACAGACACAGCGGGAATTGAATCAAGCATCTTCGGGGGCATACTTTGACTTAAAAGAAAATATTACATTTGACATCCTTGCATCATTATTTCTAACATTGAATAATACACAGGGCTTGATTTAGATCAGTAATGATGATTATGCAGTCTTCAATGATCTGTTGAATAACATTGATGATGATGATGATTTTATTCGGTCCGATGCGTTGTCTCGTCCAGGGCCTCTCACGCGGCGCCAGCAGGATCTGTACCTGCAGAACCCCATCTTTGCGTTAGCCAGCCTGCCCGAGGTCCAGCCCCTCAGAGATCCCCGCAAGAAATACCACAAGCTCAACCCCATGGTGGCCGAACTGGTTGATGTATGTCTGCGGTGGGTGGACGGGTCAGAGAGCTGATGCTGTGGGTTCACACAACCAGATATTGAGAGTTGTTTTGTTTTTTGGTCCGTTGTTCTTTCAGACATGCCTCCAGATTGACCCTGCCGACAGGTCGACGTGCTCCTGGATGTTGGACCACCGCTATTTCACCAAAGACCAGTTTCCCGAGAAGTGAGGAGAACTGTAGAGAAATCTGGTCGTAGGAATAACTCCTATAGGAATAACCAGCACGGCCTTATCTGCTTATACACAGAGCTATGGGAGTGTAGTATGACAGTGTATCAGTAAAATTGCTTGGGATAGGGTTGATCTATAGTAGTGCTTGTTGATATTGTACAAGCAATTAGAATGGTTCTTGCTGAAGAATTTGCATTAATTCATAAAAAAAATGTACTAAAATGTATAAATATAATATTTTGTTTTACATTCTTATAAGTGAGAGCATTAGCCCATCAGTTTAAGAGTAAGAGCAATCACTCAAAGTGTCACGCCTCCACGGAACGCTGCTTTCCGTGGTGGATTCAATGAATTGTGAGTTTTTTTTTTTAACTATACCAAGTGTGTTTCTACGGCGTGCAATTGGATTCTAGGTTCATCCCAGAGATCCAGGCGTTGCTCCTGAAGGACGCCCGACTAAACCAAGTGCACGGGGGCCAGGGCGCGCCGTGGGATCCCCCGGAGGACCAGTCAGCCGCGGCAGCGCCCCCTGGCAGGAAATACGTGGGCAAGACACACTTCACGGAGTCTCGCTCGTCCTTCACCTCGGTAAGGGAGCTGGGTGACTCCACAGACCTCTTTGTTTCATGTTTAAAACGCTGGCTGGATTGTTTTTTTTTGTTTTAATATGTGGTACATTTGCTTTAATATGGTCTCACAAAGGACTGTGCATCCCTTTGGTTTATTTGTTCTGCTTTTTCCGCTGGCTTATCAATGTACTCACGCTGGAAGAGAGAAACTCGTCAAACGCACCCACGTCCACGTGCACGGGACCTTCAAAAGCCGGCACCACAGATGACCACAGGTGTGTGTTTGATTTAGGAGGCCGATAAGGAGCGACGTGGAGCGAGGGAGGACACCAAGCCGGAGCAGAAGCCGTCAAGGGCAGGGAAGAGGGTGGAGAGAGCCACGGCAGACAGCCCCATACCGGCGCCACTGGCACAGGCTCCTACTCCAGACCTCCTCTCCCAGGAGAAGACCTCCACAAACTCCATCAACTTTACCATGCCCCCCATCCACGCCTTCAGCAACAACCTCTTTTCCTCCGTCTCATCCAGCATGGAGGCTAACAGGAGCTACTCCAGGTTGGGGCAGTATTCAGCATCACAGCTCCAAACTCCATTTACTGTTTTACAAGCAAAACATTAAGCAATACGATGGTAAAAGAAAAAAGGAAGTTACATCCTCTAGAGCCTTTTCCACAACTTTAATTAAAAGGTAAAGTCTGTGTGTGTGTGTGTGTGTGTGTGTGTGTGTGTGTGTGTGTGTGTTTGTGTGTGAACAGAATAGACAAGGTGAAGCGCCGACCCAGCCCCACAGACCTCGCTTTGGGGAACCCTATGTTCACAGACTCCGTCTCGCAGGTAAACAAACCGTACACTTCATGGGACATTTAAAGCGAGCTAGGATATACAAGGATGAGCACAAAACAACAACAACAACAACAACAAAAAACAGCAAACATGCTAAAGGGGGATGACATTTTCGTGTGGTGATGTTTTGTTTGTGTGACTTTGAGTGCCTGCGTCGAGTGATTCCTCCTGAGAAAGGTAAACACAAAAAGAACAGGCCAGACCGCTGCCAGGCTTTTTATCATTGTTTCCATGTTGCAAATGCGATGGTGTGACTGACTCACTCCAGAACAATGTTGGGGGTAATGCTGCCAATCTTTGCAGGCACAGAACGCATTGGATCAGAACACTGCATCCTCTTCAAATTCAAAGAGCTTATGAAAATATGATATACGTATAGTCTGTATGGAAGGGCTTTTGCAGGACCTTGTCTGGTTTAAAATGAGTTTATCTTGTTTGGGCAGGTTTTCTCAATATCATTCCCAATGATATAAGAAAATAACAAATTATTTCCTGTGAGTCCTAAAAATAAACAAGTAACCCATCCTTTCTGTTCTTTTGAGGTTTAAGTATCAAGCTAATTGTTTTAAATGTATTGCTGATTTATAGCTCTAGGTTGAATGGTGTAAGTTAGCATTTATCCTCAGAGCGACTGCTATGTCTTGCAGGTGGATATGAGCAGTTTGGCCAAGAAAAAGCCAAAATCAGTCCGAGACGTGCGGTTCCCTGGACTTCCTATATATGGCCACCAGATGGAGCTGAAGTGCTCAGAGGGTAATTCTGTTGTCATGGTTTCCACCAGACGACTGCGGGTTTTTCTCCTGTCCAGCATTGCCTTTACTGCTTGGAAAAACACATTTGATTTACTTGAAGGACTTCTTACCCAGCAAGGCAAACAGGCAAAACAATACTGTCTACTTTCATCATTTCTGTGTAGTGAGAGTGACATGAAGAGACTGATGTTCTTTTGGTTCTGAGTGATTGAGGACTAGAACTCAGTGATCAGGGGGAAAACTGGGCACTAGAGATACTGATGGATGTGGTGTTTTGCCTTTTGCAAATTCTGCCTTAACAAACAAACAAACAAATTTCATTCTAAAAGCAATAAGAGGAGCAGGAGCAGGAGCAAAAAGAGGAGCAGGGTAATTTCTTTTTTTAAAACGGCATAATATTCTGTAAAAGCATAAAATATCATAATTCTGAGTGAGAATACGTGATTACACCTTTTATTTGAATCCCCATTTTCAGTGATGGCCTTTTTAAATGAGAGTAATTGCTGCTTAATTGTTATGGAAGATTCAATTAGTGAAGCCAAAACAAAATACTATTGCATCTGGTTTGCCAGACAGACTGCCATCTGCTCTACAGAAATGTTCCTCAATTATCATTACAACACATACTGTCATGTGAAGGATGCCAGTGTTGAGAGATAAAGTTAGCTTCACGCTTATGTTCAGATGCATATAATTTGTTACTGTTTATGTTGTCCCCTGTTTGTTTGTTTTTTCAGCTGCTTTTTCATTTCAAAGCCATACTTGTGAGAATGAATTGGTAGATAATCACTGGGCTACTGATTATCATTGGTTGATATTCACTTGTGTGAACCTAAGGCCCATCGCTATATTGAAAGGCTAATTCAGCCTTTGATCATTTGAGGATCGTTCCTCTTTGAAAGACAACATGGGGGCTTCTAGTAGCTATGCTAAAGATTGGGTCCTCAATTTGTGGGAAAAGTAGTCCAGCTGGGAAATGTCAAACAATCACATGAGAACACACTGATAAAATTAGTCTGTGTCTATTCGGATTGCATATATGTTTTACTGTCTGAACTTTATGTTGCCTTGCATTTTGTATGCTATATGTTTTACAATCTATTGTAGTCTGTTGAACATTATGTCTTCTCTCTACCAAGGCAATAATTTACAGATTGTCAGCTGCTCTACTAAACGAAGCACTAGTTCACTTGTTTTAAATCACATGTATAAACATATATCATGTTTTTTTTTTTTGCATGCCAGCACCTTTATAATCAAATCTTTATCGTTCAATTTTTTTTCCATCAGCAAGGCCAACCAAGAACTCCCGCAAGGAGCAGAGGAAGGGAGAGGATGCATGCTCTAGAATCCCATCATTAGTCCCCTCATTTGATTCCACAGACCTGGGGAAATAGATAGGTAAGGTTAAATAAAACTGAGTGAGATGTAGTACCATGGTCTCAAAGCCTTCTGATTGCTATATGAGACCTCAAGAACGTGGAAAAGGATTTTAAGTTTGATTGGTGATCTAGGTGGTCCTAGAGTGCAAACCTTCAATGAAGTGTTTGTCTTCTAATACATAAACTAGAAATACATTGAGAAGGATGCTTGCTGAGGTAATGAGGGCGCAGACAGTTAAAGAATGAAAATAAATCAAATACAATTGTACCTATTTTCCCACTTGTTTATGCATAACAAGGATTTACATTTGTTTTTGTTACCCCTCACAGGGTTTTCATTCAGATGCAACCTAATCTGGAACGTGAAGGAGTGCTCTCTGATAGTCCAACGCTAACTAGATAAATAAAGATTAAAATTTTTTGGGGAATTGTTTCCATGGTATAGCCTACCGTATTGTTCATATTTATTGCTTATGTTTTCTGAGTTATTAGAGGAGTGGTCGGTCTGAGCCTATATTCTCACCGGAGTGACCAACATTCACGTGCCAATTTCAATGCAACAACATTGTATCAATAAGTAACCTGGCCCTTGTGTATCAGGCTAAGCCAATGAAAAGCTAAGATTTTGTCTAAGGACCAATAGTAATGTAGCGTTCGTCACAGGCCTGTTGGTGCTATTTGTGTAGGAAGCGGGGTGGATTACACACAGGGTGGGACTCTGACGTCGGCTAGACCAGTAGACCTGCTCTTCCACACTTTTTTCATAGACAAATTAAATCTGACAACTGGACACATGTATTTTCTCAAACTCACCAAGTAAGACCGAGCTGGTCGTTCAGTGGCATTTTAAATTTCTGTCCTTTTAGAGAAAGAATTACATCGAAATATCTGCTTGTGAATAAGCACCCGTTTACACCCAAAAATGGACGAGAAGTTGTTTACGAAAGAAATTGACCTATGGATCGAGCAACTCAACGAATGCAAACAGCTGTCTGAGAGCCAAGTAAAAACTCTTTGTGAAAAGGTAAGTTATTCATTTAGTTGGTATATGCAAAGATGGACATGTTTCACCCCGCACCCTGCCTCTCGAGCATTCTTAAAATGGCGCCTACGGTGTACATATCATTGAACTGACAGTGTAATTCCTTGTAATGATGACTGATAATATCTGTCATGAGTTTGAGAAACAGATCTTAGAAATGTTGAAATGGTTACCGCTGTTGACATACATATATATGTTTTATTACATCACTTTGACAACAGGATTTAAACAACTTGTGCACAAGTCAATGAAAATACCAACATACCAGGTCTACCGCCTCTCATTCATACTGTCAATGCCATGGGTACCTGTGGCATTTCATTCTGTGGCTCGTCATTAAACCTCCATATGTACTCCTGTCTGGCGCACACAAGGGACTTCGTTAAAGTCCTCAGCAGAAAAGATCCTTCATTCATTAATCTCCCCTCATTGACATTTTCACTCAAAGACACGCAATTTATGGTCACTGGTCTTAACTGCGTTTCCCCCCTTTTGTTAACCAAAGTTAGGAAAACATGCTATTAAGGAAAGCAGAACGATAAGGATGCACCAAAAGTATCACTCAGTATTTGGCTAGTTTACACAGTTGACTGTTATTTGATGTTTTAAAATCATTCACTTAAGGTAAAGAGACCACATACAGTCAACAGGCTCAGGTTGTTTAAATGTCTCCATAGCTCAGATTAGTTTTCACAAAAAATGATTAATAAAAAGGTCACTGTATATTTGTTTTCACCTAGGCCTATCGGTTGTCTGCCTAAGTGGGGGCTAAATCTTTAAACACAGCAGTGCTGGTTCTCAGCTCTTAAAACTAGAACCACAATTAGCCCAAAGGCATACTCTCTATTCCTTTTACTTTTGGTTTTGCGGGTCTAACCATTTCTGTTTTCAAAGGAGAAGACAATAGTGTGTTTTACCCTAAAGCTGTACTGAACATTATACACATTAGGCATACAATGGTTTGGGCCTGTTTCTAAATCCAACAGAGTGATACAACACTAGTTGCATCCCTCGTTTGAATGTATTCAGATAATGTATTCTGCAGGGTCCGCAGCACAGGATAAAAATAGACATGGAAGTTATTGATTCAGAGTTCGCCACCGCAACCATTGCCAGATAGACATTGCTACGGACTACATGACTCAATGCGCCCTTCACACTTTAGCGAGGGAGGGTCGCCGCTTTGGAATACGGGGGCTGAAGAGAAATGACCTAAACATCGCCTTTTTTGTGTCTTTACTTTTCATTTCAACACGCACCATGGGTTGTAGGGTGTTGAGGAGAGATTCACTACAACTTCACTCAAAGATGGCAACAGTCACCACTCACTCCAAGACAACATGGACGGCTAGTCCAAACACTATTGTCCAAAATATCTCAGGCTTGTCATAAAAGCTTGAGTAAGCCATTATGAGAAATAGCTCAACTCCTACATCATGGGGTCAAGGTTGAAGTTCTTTCTGCATCCATTGCCCCAATGTTCGTTGTGATAGCTAACCAAATTGTTTGCTCTGAGTGATGTCATTATTTTACTGGTCACAGGGTTAGTTGTTGTCGCTGAGATAGGAACTTTCGAGCTTTGAGTATAGTGACAGTAATGTGATTATACTGCCGCTGACTGCACCTCACACCCGTTTGTTAAGTGGTTAGCTTGTTCTGTGACATCATGCAGCAATCTAGAACACTGTTTTGGTGTGGTAATGATGGGCTGGCCCTTTAGGTCAGCTACCACAACCTACCTTCATTCACTTAATACGCTTCCTAATGTATTTAATTACCGGTACAACATGTTCAAATACCTAGAAAACCTCTCCTCTCTTGTCAAGCATAGACATGTTTTGGTCCAGCCTAGTTATGTGTTTGTTTTGTGCTCAGTCATCTAGCCAGTGTGTCTGTTGTAGTGCTGATGGAGTCAAACGTATTGGTTTACCCCATTCTGCTTTTAAAGAAGACCATGTACATGTTCGTCATTTAGACAATTACACTCTTACCCAAAGCAACTTACAATGAGATTACAGGGACTGTCCTCCGGGAGCAATTTAGGGTTAAGTGCCTTGCTCAAGGACACACTAGGGGTGGTGTTCCCAGGTGGGATTTGAACTCATGACTTTTGGTCACCAGGTAGCGAGTTCATTGAGGCCATGTTCTCATTAACAGGGATGGCCTGGCCGAGTGAGGCCTATAAACACATATAGGATGAGGTCTCATAGGTTACATCACATTCAGCACGTTTTGAGGCAAGTTGCTGACAGGTACTGGCATTGCATTTAATTACATGTTACCATGACAAAGCATGACATGACGAAGGTGACATCATTCACCTCATCAAATATTTAAGCCATAGTCTAGTCGTCTATTCTGTCGAACTGTGACATCGTAGCTTTATTTTTTTTTCCTTCGCCCATGTTCGGCGGAAATTAATCTGGTCGGGGAAAAACCCGAACTGTTTTGTTTATTTGTTTTGATCCTCTGCATTCTCGAATGTGCCAGTTGGCTTAACTGTACAATTGAATGGCTTTTGAGCAGCTGTGGGTCGCCCAGCAGAGAGGCTTGTGGCGTCATGCCCAGGGTAGCAGAATGAAAAGGCCTAGCTGAAAATGGTAGCAAGGTCCCCCATAGTCCGGTATATTTGGAATATGAAGGTCCCTCAGCCCTGTGGCGTATAGTCCTTCTCTGCCTATCAAGGCCAGGTCTCTCTCTCTCCCTCTCTGTCTCTCTCTCCCTCTCTCTCCCTCTCTCAGTCTCTCCCTCTCTCTGTCTCTCTGTCTCTGTCTCTCTCCCTCTCTGTCTCTCTGTCTCTCTCTCTCTCTCTCTCTCTCTCTCTCTTTGTTTCTTTCTCCTTCCTCATCCGTCCTCCATCTGTTGGTGAGGTCTGCGTATGTTGGCTGAGGGATCAAACTTTCTCCCTCCACTTTGGACCCAAGACAGAGGCCTCTGCCCTCGGCAGTGTCTGCCTGTCGCTCTGTGGAGGGGATTTGAACGCCCCCTCAAAGCTTCTTGCGCCCACTAAACCCCCTACATCCCCTCAAACCGCTCTGTAAACATCCAGACTAAAGTCTGTCTTGGTATCCCACTTAAGATGTATTTCATGCACTAGAGAAAGACAGGTTTACTGTATTTTCTCCCCCCCCCCCCCCCCCCCCCGAGTTTGGAAATGAAATATATAAAGTGAAAGGGTCGAAATGTAGAGAGAGAAATATGTTTTATTGGCAATAAATAATCTCCGGCGGCCATTTAGTCACAAGGCAGTGAGCTTAGTGTTTTTCTCTGCCATGGGTAATGTAGTAGCTACTGTTCTCCGAGAATCACGTTGATTCTAGGAATAGCCCAGGCAAATCGCCTGCCTGCCAACTGCAACAAGGGCCTCTCAGTGCATTCATGTACTGGTATAATTGTGGCGATGGTGCTGCAGAAACATGAAGACAAGATGGGATTCGTGGACTATTGAGTACCAGCAGAAACGAATTCTACTGTGAAAATAAAACACAGCCCCACCCCATACACACACACACACACACACACACACACACACACACACACACCATCTATTATGTAAGTATTTATTTTTGTATAACTTTTTTTCTCTTCTTCTTTTTTCACCAGGCCAAGGAAATCCTGACCAAGGAGTCTAACGTGCAGGAGGTAAGATGTCCGGTGACTGTGTGCGGGGACGTGCACGGCCAGTTCCACGACCTGATGGAACTCTTCAAGATCGGAGGGAAGTCGCCCGACACAAACTACCTCTTCATGGGGGACTATGTGGACCGAGGTTACTACTCTGTTGAAACCGTGTCATTGCTGGTAGCACTAAAGGTAAGGGGGCCTATTTGGTCGACAGACTATTTTTGCAGTCCATGACTTGTACATTTTATATTAGAATGTTGCATTTCGTTCAGGAATTGGAAATAGACCAGTTCGTTTGGGTTGAACAATTAAAAAATGTATTGGAAGATATGGGAGTTGACTAGTCTTCTTGTTTGGTTTGAAACTCAAATAATTGACTGTAATGTAAATATATTAGTATTATTTGCTTATTTTTTATATTTATTTTCCGCAGGCTTGTTTTGTTTTGTTGTAATTTATACATGTTATGCCTTTTAACAAGGCACTGCTCGAAAAGAGACCAAGTTCCAGTTACTCCTGTCTAAATAAGTAACAGAATAGTGTTTGTTATTCAGTGATAGTTTGGATTCATTGACCGGTTCATTTTGTTGTGGTTGTCACTGGTATTTAGGTCAGGTACCGTGAGCGCATCACGATCCTCAGAGGAAACCATGAGAGCAGACAGATCACCCAGGTGTATGGCTTCTACGACGAGTGCTTAAGGAAATACGGCAACGCCAACGTGTGGAAGTCCTTCACCGACCTGTTTGATTACCTGCCCCTCACCGCCTTGGTAGACTCGCAGGTACAACATCTCTCCCATTGGCTCTCAATGAGTTCAATGCTTGCCATAGATGCACACTACCTACCGCAAGGAAATGCTGTGCCATAGTATTAGGCCTATTTCCAATGAATCAACCTTAACAGTTCATTAATCATCAGATCCTATTACGTCGGTAGAATGTCCATTGTTGTGGTTGTTTCTTCCTGTTGTAGATCTTCTGTCTTCACGGAGGACTGTCGCCGTCCATAGACACGTTGGACCACATTCGAGCGCTGGATCGCTTACAGGAAGTCCCCCACGAGGTGCGTCCCCCTCAGTGTGCATCTCAGAACCCTTCTTGTCACCACCCTGCCTCACACAACGTGCACTGTTTACCGTTTCTACTCTGCCGCTTTGTGTTTCAGCCATGTGTCGTGTCGGCTCCTTTACAGTAACAGTTGTGCTCAGCTCAGGCTTTTTCTGCTACTCTTCCATCACCCTGTCAGAGAGGGCACAGTGGCTCTGGCAAACTGGAGTGCGGCCTTGTCGTTGTTGTGACCTTGTCGTTTGCCCTCAGGGCCCGATGTGTGACCTTCTGTGGTCGGACCCGGACGACCGTGGCGGCTGGGGGATTTCCCCCCGGGGCGCCGGCTACACTTTCGGCCAGGACATTTCCGAGACCTTCAATCACGCCAACCGCTTAACCTTGGTGTCCCGAGCTCATCAGCTGGTCATGGAGGTTAGACACCTGTTACTGATAGATTAGATAAATAGAATGGAATGGTTATGTGACTTGTCTTGGTTTGGCAATGAAAAACCTTATTTTATATTACAGCAGAATGCTCTAAGTTGTTGTATCCCCCCCTCCCCCAGGGCTACAACTGGTGCCATGAGAGAAATGTAGTAACAATATTTAGCGCACCAAATTACTGCTACCGCTGTGGCAACCAAGCTGCTATCATGGAACTAGACGACACCCTGAAATACTCCTTGTAAGTACCGTAACAACGCATGAGTTTGACTCGTCCAGGGGGGGAAAAAATCATAATAGTTCACATTTACTAGCAAAAATAAAGCTAATACAGCTAATAGTGTGCATTGCAGTTTGAAAAACAATGATGCTGACATAAATACAGCATGGATCTGTAAATATGATTTCTTTTTTATTCAGCCTTCAGTTTGACCCGGCACCTCGGCGAGGGGAGCCCCATGTCACACGCAGAACGCCGGACTACTTCCTGTAAACTGTACCCCTGTCCAGTCCTGTCCAGTGTTGCCGTGACATATTATGACCCTCAGCAGAAAATAACATGATTGCTGAGGGAAGGGAAAACGGGGGTAGGACTACACATTAACGGCCATTGCATATTCTTCATACAAAGAAAGCGATTGAAAATACCTGTGTAAGGACCAAAAATGTGTGTGCCACACTCATTATGGGGCAAAGGAAGATCTAAAAGTCAGTCACCCACCACAACATGTCTTGTTCGTTTGCGAAATTCTCTAGCAGCCCTGGACAAATGTGTAAGTTCCTTCAAGGACTTCTGGTGTGCTTGATTTCGTTTGCTTTTTCTGGTGTTAAAACGGACCAGGCAGACTCGTAAGAGAAATCGAGCACACATCTAAGTATTTCAAATACACTTTTCTGCTAAGACCTGACTTGAATCTGTTAAGTGTCAACAAAGGCGTTGTTGCCCTAATTATTAATCTACCCAACTGTTGCTTACCCATGCTGTGGCTTATTTTGTGAATCTCTGGATTTCCACATAGTTTGTTTGCACTTTTGTAATTCGAAGGAAATGTAACATAAGTGAAAATAATGTCTTTCTTTTTTATATTTTAGAAAGACCCAATCAGCAATGAAATGTTAAATTATATTCGTTTATAAAACTATCAGGACAACCTTTTATACAACTGTACCAGAATTATTAAAAAGCATTGTATTGAAACACATACACACATACCACATCTAATCTGTCTGTATTTAGATATCCATTTCAACAATAAAGATGTTACTGGCTCCTTGTTGTCAATTGTCTTCATTCACTTATTTTTTTCTAACTTGTGATATTGACTGTTACAGTAACTTTTAATCATTTTAATGACGTATTTAGTCATTAACACGTTTCTTCAATAGGCCTACAGGATCATAGATTTACTGATGGGACACCTGACGTAATTTTTAAAATTTTGTCCACATTTCTCCACCACTCTGAATAGATTTAAAAACCACTCAGTCCTGCATTATAGGCAACTTCAACATTAAAAAGGGTTGGACTAGCCCACACTAAACAAGCAGTTGGAAAACAAAAACTGTCAAAAAATAATAAGTTACATACCGGTAAGTCTTTATGCAATGATTGCAAGCTTTCAATAAAAACAAAATGTTATTTGACGTTCTCCTTATTTTCAACCAGTTATAAGAATGTCCTTTATTTGAATTATTTTGACGCTGAGAGAGTAAACAGGGAAGATATATCACTAGTTATTATCTCTGAAAACCATATCGTAGCATGTTTGGAAATGCAGCCTGAACGAGGGACTAACATCGTGCGATCTGGTTGATACAGCACTATGAATGTAAAACGATGTAAATTAATCACAGCTGATGAAGGCAAATATTTACATTCTGAGCAACTTGAGGGCTATTTCAGAATTGTACCTTTTTTTCTGACTTAAATGTTCTAATTTATGTGATTATTTAATTAACTACACATATTATGAATATGATAAAGCAGTACCACCTTGTGGTGACGGATAAGTAACGGATAAGTGCCAGTTTTGGGGAATTTTACACCACCTAATATTTATGGTAAAAGCAAAACAAAAATACCCAAATATTTAAAAGACAAATATAAGATTTGTAGGCAAAATACAATTTAACCAGAAATATATAGTTTAATAATCAATTTCCAATAATCAAATTAAAACGTTTTACAACAGAAATATCAAAACCATGAGAGCATTATGTCCAATAACTGTATCCTCCAATAATAATGCTTTGAAAATAAATGCAACCGTTGCAGCGTCCTTTGTATGTATTTGGTTCCCATCTTCATTGGATTGACAAAGCTAAAGCGCCTCTTGCTCGCGTTTGTCAGGTTTGACAGAGAGAGACTTCAACTAAAGTGGCTGCCTGTGTTTTCGATTCGGCCCTGTTGACGGTCAACATTGTGTCGCTGGAACTTCTTTGAAACATTCACAGTAAGTATTAGCTTAATGATATCTTAATACTTAAGTGTCCCAATACATATAGTAATTAGTAGTTATTTTGAGTGGACATCTCCTTTGTTTACATTTTAATTTGAATATGGTTGCTAAGAGGCCTTCTGCTTGTAGCGCAGAATGCTAACGTTGCTAGCTAGCTAACGACGTTAGATCAAGGTGAACTAGCGTAACCATACAGCTAATGTTAGCCAACTAACGTTACTGGTGTTTGCTATCATGCGACCTATAAGCTATACCAACGAACTAGCAATATGCATGTTTGCGGAAATGCACAGTTAATTTAAGCACACCAACAACCTACCTTTCTATTTATCTATAATTTATCGTTAGATATAGCGTGTAGAACGTCGTTTAACTTAATAGTTCTAAATAGCAAGAAGGTCGGTATGGCAGGGAAAGAGAAATCGAAGACAACAAGGCAGCTAACGTTAGCTAATATTAGCTAGCTAGAATTGTATTACGTCGTTAATGTTTCTACTGATTCAGTAAACATTTGTGTACCGTCACGGGATTTATCGGTAACTAGGTAGATAGTTGTTAAGACAACTGCTAAGCGACTATCCGTGTTGACCAGATTCTAAACCACATAACTTGTGGAGCTGATTTAACGGTATTTCTTTGACAAACGAGGGAATTATTTAGCGGCGGGCAAAGGAAATTATTAGGCATATACTAACGACGTTAGGCATATAGTTAGTTTAAGGTAACGTCAAGTTTAGTGATACATATCAAACTCTTGTCTCCCGTGTTGTCTATCTAACGCTTCAATGTGTAGCTAAGCTAGCAAATAGGTGAACGTGAATCACATGAGAATCTTACACGTGTATGTCTGTTTTATTTATTTGTATTCAGATGCCAACAATAAAACTGCAAAGCTCCGATGGAGAGATTTTTGAGGTGGACGTAGAGATAGCCAAGCAGTCTGTCACCATCAAGACGATGTTGGAAGGTATGCCATGAAAGGCCATACCTTATATTGCTTGTTTAGTATAACTGCTTTTCTAGCACTGTGGCAATGCTGTTTTTAACGCGGTCGATTTGTTCTGACCAGATTTGGGTATGGATGACGAAGGAGACGATGAGCCCGTCCCCCTTCCCAATGTGAACGCTGCCATCCTCAAGAAGGTAAGGGCTCCGACCTCGCTGGTGCCTGGACGAGACCCCGGGCTGATGCTAACTGCCCCGGTGCTTAAGTACCCGACTAGCACAGACTGGGGGTGGTGCTGTACTGCTTTTGTGCATTGCACCTAAACTAGAACTGCCTTCAAATGTTCTGTGAAACAACTATTCTTTGAGGCAGAGACAGTAGGCTGTGCCAATGTTGTGAACAGGAGGTCTTCTATGTGCCAGGAAAGGGGGTAGGATTAAGGCTTCCAACTAAGCTTTAAATTACCTCACTTTCATCAGCTCGCAATGCTGTCACTTAGGACTTCCTTGAGCTGACTTTGCACACCTTAGTCATGGTTTGTGGCGTTTCAAATGTTGTTTAACAGCATTCCTCTCTGCTCTGTATGACTGGGTAATTTCCCGCATGGCTGAGTTTGACTGTTGGCGGGACTTGGGTGCCGTGCGTTTCAATCTCTCAAACTGTTTGTGTGCGTGCTTGTCCAGGTGATCCAGTGGTGCACCCACCACAAAGACGACCCCCCTCCCCCCGAGGACGACGAAAACAAGGAGAAGAGGACGGACGACATTCCCGTGTGGGACCAGGAGTTCCTCAAAGTGGACCAGGGCACCCTGTTTGAGCTCATCCTGGTGTGTACCAGAATACTCCCAAGTGACTCAGTAGCCTCCATTCAGTTGGCTTTACCACAGAGTCTTGAAGGAAAGGATTTGGTCATCGAGGGAAATTATTTGCAGACATTTTAAAATCCATGTTTTTGGGACACCACATGGGCTTTCTGGGTATTTGAACTATTAGAGGCTCGATGGAGGCCAAATCATTTAACTCTCTCTTCTAAGATTAGGGGTTGACATTGCTGCACCTTGTGTATTATGTAAAGATAAACATGTTGCTAGGCAACAGCAGTCTCAGTAGAACGGTTAGGCATTTGAAAGTAGCCTTAAATGCAGACACAAATATAGTCTAGAGTTTTGAATAAACACAAGAAGATTTACTTACAAGGAAATACATATATATATATATATATATATATATATATATATATATATACTGCTTATTTTATATTTTTTAAGAGAAGACACTTCTCACTGCTGCTATCCAGAACTACAACCATTTTGATTAGAAATCTGTCAAGCATCAGCTACTAAAGGGAAATCTCTTGGCTCTCGAATGTGCGACGCTGGTTCCTATATCCAGGGGTTGCGCAACTCTAACTCCGCAGTCCACAGAGAGCTGAGGATGTGTCGGCACGGTAACAGGAGTCCGAGATGTTACCTGAGAGTGTCCGACCCTTTGCTCTGTAGAAACATGTTGGCTAACTTTTTAGCAGAGAACAACATAATGGAGGCAGGCTCATTTCTCTCATGGTTGAACGCGTATTCCCATTCTATCAGGTGTTTTTTTCTGACCGCCCCCATCTCCTCGTTCTTCTCCCTGTTTTTTTGTATTCAGGCAGCAAACTATTTGGACATCAAAGGCCTGCTCGATGTCACCTGTAAGACTGTGGCCAACATGATCAAAGGCAAAACCCCCGAGGAGATCCGCAAGACGTTCAATATAAAAAATGACTTCACAGAGGAAGAGGAGGCCCAGGTAACCCATCGTTTGTGCCCGTCTGGTATCTTTCCCTAGCCCTTCCTCCCTCACTTCCTCTTCTTTCTTCTCTCACTCATCAACCGCTTCTTTTTTTTTGGTTCATGTTGTTTATATTTGCCTTCTTTCCTCCCTACCACCCGCACAATCAATTCTCCCGCCGCTTCTTCACTCACTCTCTCCTATTCTCCATCCCAAGCCTTTCATTTCCTCTACCCCTAACAATCGTATGCCTCCATTTGAATTGTAAATTGTAGCCAGCCCCTGGCTATCCCATGCCAGCCTTCTTTGTAAGGGCCAGTGCTCAACGTTTGCAATGAGAATGCTAGAGACTTTACTTCTAGTGCTGTGATATTCTGCTAAGTCGTTAATCATAGCTCAATAAGTTGATTGCCAGGCTGGATTCTTCACTGCTTTGCCCGGTTGACCATAGCCTCTTTATTCTCCTCAGGTACGCAAGGAGAACCAGTGGTGTGAAGAGAAGTAAAGTAGGACGTTTTTACCAACACTACCACACTGAAAGGATTGTTCCAGAAAACTGGTTGCACTGGCGCTGTTCATACTTGTTAATATTTACATTTTAGGTTTTATTTAGAGCGACAGAATTCTCCCATGCCTCCCTTTCTCTGTTGTGTGTTCTTAGCATGGCCATCCACATTACATTGTATTTACATAACTTTTTTTTTTTCTTTCTCTAAATCTTAAAAGTAGGCACCGCACCTCTCCAATCCCTGGTTTTCGATTGCTATAGTGTCTTTTTTACTGGACATGTTTTTTTTGTTTTTGTTGAGTCAACTGAATGAAATAAATGGCTTTTTGACAAATGAAAAGAAAAGCAAATGTTAATCTGTTTTTGTAAATGCTGCATCTGTGCTTACCCTCCTGGAGGTCATGAAAGGAAGAAACGCTGTTGTAGGAAATTTGAAGTTTTGGGTGAAAAAGCAATTGCAAAAATTTCCTGTACTGGAAGTTTACTTGTCAAAAGAAGTGTGTGTGCTTTCACTTGACTTTAAATATTGCTTTGGACTATTACTACTATTGTATTGAATCGGTAAAATTTCACAATTCTTTGCTCTGAAAATTGCATTCAGGATTATTCAACCATTATAATTCCAGGAGTAAATAATAAAATAACATATACTGTATGCTTCTTCGTGCAATTGTGTTTTATAACATACCGAATTTTAATAATTGAACAGTGTCTATTTGTAGTACAAGATACCCAACACAATGAACATACTTTGACATTGAAAGATAGCTACAGAGGACAGATTTAAAATATTTTTAATACATCAAACTAAAACCAGAGTATAACATCAAAGGCAGATTGCAGAAGTATCTGTGTTGAAAAATCCACGAGACATGTTCGCTGCGGTAGAGCAGTCACTGTTCACCTTCGTATGGTGATCACATAATTTCTAATACAACAGCGCCCTCTGCTGGACCCAAATAGAAGAAACGGATTCTACAGGTTGTAAACCCACCCTGATAATCTCAAAGTAGACTTTAATGCGATAAACAGTAAAGTAAAGCCTTTATTTAGCATATGCATTTTGGTACACCTAGTTGTAACATGCACAGATTGAAAAAAGAATGATTGAACACATCTTCGGCAAAGGAAATAGAAAACAAATGCAAAACTTTGCACGAAATGCATTTCCTGTATAGGGAAATAGACACAGAAAATGTATTGCTTTTAGAAATGATGACACTTAAAAGAGAGGCCTATCAAAAACATTTTTTCTCTATTTGTTCATTTTTTTCCTTTTTGATTTTTTTAGATAAAACATATAAAAGTTTAATTATATAGGGAATTCCACATTTATAAAACTATACAACACAATGAAATATATAGTACCCATTTGGCCTTTACAGAACTGCAGAATTTTCAGTCAGATGGGGCTATCTGGAGATTGATGAAACTCTCTTCAAAGAAAGCTTCTCATATGGCAAAGTAATTCATTCAGTGTGCACACTGGGGTGATAGACCTGATCCTTTAGCAACCGCTGTCGAAACGTAAAATGAGTAATACGTGTGTTTTAAGTGTTTTTTCACCAAACCAGTCGGAGCCTACACCCCCTGCATGTACAGTGCCTTTCAAACCACATGAAGCAAATGTTACGAGCGAGCGCCGTTCAGAAAGATGTCTGGAGCTAGGAATGACCTGGAAGTGCCTAAAGTAAATGTAAAAGATGTAACACTAACGCCACTCACTGAACGGATGGTAAGATCACGTTTCAGTGAAATAACACAGTCGAAAAGACATTCATCTCACAAACCATAAAAAAAAAAATATATATATAAATACAACATAAGCTAACGTTGTCTAAAAACCATTCAGTCAAACGGGGAACAGGAGAGACACCATTTTAAAAACTCTTTGGAAATGGATGGATGAGTCTGACAGAGAACACCGAGGTGGCCACACCCGTTCTGCGGTCCTCTAACCCTCCTGGACAGCCTGCCGATTGGTGTGGTCGTTCCTGTGTCGGACTGGCTGGAGGGAAGGATGGGGGAGGGCTGCGGTTCTGGAGGCCGGCCTCTTGGTCTGCTCCTCTGCTGCTCCGGATCGGGACCGGCGGGTCCAGGCAGGGGGCTGCTGGTAGCCGGGTGTTTGCTGTGTGTGTGTGTGTGTGTGTGTGTGTGTGTGTGTGTGTGTGCGAGTGAGTGTGGTGGTGTTGGGTTGATGGAGATGAGGATGGGCAGGGGCTGTGGTGTCGTACGGAAGCTGCCGGTGGAAAGGGGGGACAGACTGCCGCTGCATGGGAGGGAGAGAAAGGGGGCTTAGCTCGGGGAGAAAAGCACCGCAGCAGTCAGACAGGGGGCCTGACCAGACAGACAGGGGGCCTGACCAGACAGACAGAGGGCCGTGCTGATGTGAGCCCTGCTGGGCTGTGGGGACAGGGTGGGGGGGAGGGACGGGGGACGGGGACGGGGGCAAGGGGCCGCGTGTCCCTGCTGCCGTCACTACGACTCGGTCAGAGCCTTGAGGGAAAGTCCTGCCGCCTTGGCCGGCGAGAGTGCGCCGTGTGTGTGTTTGCCGGTGTGTTCCAGGAGGGTGTGTGTGTGTCTGCCGGACTGTTCCAGGAGGGTGTGTGTGTGTTTGCCGGTGTGTTCCAGGAGGGTGTGTGTGTGTCTGCCGGACTGTTCCAGGAGGGTGTGTGTGTGTTTGCCGGTGTGTTCCAGGAGGGTGTGTGTGTGTCTGCCGGACTGTTCCAGGAGGGTGTGTGTGTGTTTGCCGGTGTGTTCCAGGAGGGTGTGTGTGTGTCTGCCGGACTGTTCCAGGAGGGTGTGTGTGTGTTTGCCGGTGTGTTCCAGGAGGGTGTGTGTGTGTCTGCCGGACTGTTCCAGGAGGGTGTGTGTGTGTTTGCCGGTGTGTTCCAGG
>CM030177.1:16919680-16924680 GCA_017639675.1 Aplochiton taeniatus
CGTGGTAGCTACCACAGTGAGACGCTGTGCCCCGCCCCCCCCACCCCACCCCCCACCCCTCACCCAGCCCAAGTGCAGGCTACCGACATGCAGCGGCTACCCCCGGAGGACAGAGAGGCCCCCCGTCCTAGAGCGCGGGCCCAAACACACACACCCACACACACACACAGTGAGACACACACACCCACACAGTGAGACACACACAGCCACACACACACACACACAGTGAGACACACACACCCACACACACACACACACAGTGAGACACACACAGCCACAGCCAAATAGCCACAGGACAGGAGAAGAGAGAAGAGAGTGGATCTAAAGAGCGGATTCCTTGCCCCCCCCCCCGCCCCCCTCACACACACACACACTCTCAGCCCGTTAAATAACGTCTGTCTACGGAAAACACAGGGGAGGATGCAAAGCTTGCAAACCTGTTCCTACACACACAAGGATGTGCTTGCTTTTGTGTGTGTGTGTGATTTTGTAGTTGTTGTGTTTTAACAGTCTATGATTCTCTCTCTTGAAATGTGTTAGACTATTAAACCATTTTCTGAATATAAATATGCAATATGTGTTCAGGCGAAAGGTGAAACCACAGTCGATACAATTTCCTAAATCCACCACCTGTCCCTTCCTTAGGAGTTGTGTCTGCGTGTTCCAATCAAAGCCCAGAAAAAATACCCCCCCCCCCCCCCCCCCCCCCCCCCCCCCCCCCCCGGCCCCCCGCCAGCCCCCGAATGCCCCGGAGCAAAAGCCAAGGCCACCCCCGCTGTTAGTAGAGCAAAGTTTGGGGTAAAATGTGTCCCTACCCAATCGGCTTTACTGTTTTCCCCCGGGACCCCTCTAAGGCCCGCCTCCTGAAAGAGTTCAACAGCAACTTGACAGGTCAGCACACAAGCACAGTTAAGGCAGCTAGCTTCTACTGGACACACACACACGCTCGCTAGCTGCACACAAATGGGCACACACCATCCCTGGCCCACGGAGCGCTAAGCTAAACTGTCGCGAGTCATGGGGGCTCCGGGGGGTAACTAGTCAGAGGGGGGGGGGGGGGGGGGTACTGCGAGTGGATGGGTAGCGAGGGCACAGCAGTTTTAGGGGGGATAGGGGGGATAACGCTTAACGGGCTGAGGGTCTTGAGTGCGTATTTGATGAGACTGTGTGTGTGACACTACACATGCCAGTATGAAGGTTCAGAGCCTGTAAGTGTGTGTGTGTGTGTGTCGGGCTGAGGCTCTTCACGTTAGTGTGTGACAGGCTGAGAACATGTTGTTCCTGAACCTTCGTCCTCTACACAGCCAGCTGGATACAGAAACCACGGTCAGTGTGTTCCTTCATACGTGTGTGTGTGTGTGTGTGTGTGTGTGTGTGTGTGTGTGAACGGATGCTCAGCGTATTTTGTGTCACTGTGCGCTAGCATTAAGAAATGACGGAGGTAACACAAAAACGGTCGAGAGTGAATGTGTGTGTGTGTGTGTGTGTGTGTGTGTGTGTGTGTGTGTGTGTGTGTGTGTGTGTGTGTGTGTGTGTGTGTTTGAAGACGCCATATATATTTTAGACGTCACCGACGGCTAAACTCTGCCTAGGCCGGCTCAGCGTTGGACAGACGGTCAGGGGGGAGCCCAGCCCAGCCCTCCACTCTCCCTCACAGCGTCAGCCATTAAGCGGGCTGCTCTACTCTACCAGTCCCACAGACACTAAGTCATGCAGAGGGAACGCGTGCCTAACAACCCCCCCCCCCCCCGACCCTGGTTGATTGACAGGTTTCAGACGAGGGGGTGGGGCATGCAGCAGGAAGAGGAAGTGGGGAGGAGCAGGAACAGGAAGTGGTTGCTTACGTAGTTGTCCCGGGCGGACCAGCTGGGGTAGAGCTGCATGTGCAGCTGCCTTTCCTTGCGGGCCAGCTCGTAGTACTTGGCCTGCTCCTCGCGGGTCAGCGCGTGCCACTGGAGACACACACACACACACACACACACACACACACACACACACACAGCATTAGATATCATACTTCACAGGTGTTGTGCTCTGGAACCTGCACATTTCTACTCTGTGCTTTTACGACAGACTCAAGAACCACTCAGTGGAGTAGAGTTGAAGGTTACTCCAAAATGATATTAACATGTATTGAAAGTATTTTTGTTTTGGCAACAATTTACCGTCCATGAAATGTCCTATAACAAGTCTTCATGTGTGTGTGTTTGTGTGTACTATTATGTGAATGAACACTGTGAGTGTGTGTGTCTGCGTGTGTGTGTGATTGTGCTTGTGTAAGAGTGTGTGTGTCTATATCTGTTTGTGTGTGTGTATGTGTGTGTGTGAGTGTGTGTGTGTGTGTGTGTGAGTGTGTGTGTGTGTGTGTGTGTGTGTGGGTATGAGTGTGTGTGTGTGTGTGTGTGTATGTGTATGAGTGCGTGTGTGTGTGTGTGTGTATGTGTGTGTGTGTGTGTGTGTGTGTGTGTGCTCTCACCCTGCGTCCCAGGATCTGGTTGATGGCCGCGCTCTCCTTCAGGGTGCACTCAGCGATCACCTTGGCCCTCATCTCCTTCATGTAGAGCATGAAGGCGTTCAGGGGCTTCTTGATCACCGGCTTCTTGGGCTCCTTCTCCCTCTTAGGCTCCGCGTGGGGCTTGCTGAGGGACACAATAACACACACACACACACACACACACACACACACCAGTAAGCTTAGGCTCTACTTCCACAAAATGTTCCCTGTCTTCTAAGATAGCTTTTTTTATTTAACCTTTATTTAACCAGGAAGTCCCATTGAGATAAAGAATCTCTTTTCCAATGGAGACCAAGAAAGCAGCTCTGCAGTCATTAAGAAATGCATGTTAACACACACACAAACAACATTCTAAAAAGAAGCCACAATCGCAAGCTTCACCGATATACACGATCATTGGCTACACATAGATGAAGTCAAATCGAGCAATTACAATTCTCTTTCATCTGATCATTTACTGATAAACAATGGATTAGCGATGCTAACAAGATGATTTTTTTTTCATTTTAAAACATCAGTTTATTTACAGTTCACCAACGTCGGGGAATACTTTTCAAAATGTCAGGTTCCTTTTCTCCATCAAAACTACAAATCAAAATGAGAGTATAAGTGTGCCGTCAAGGTGAACTGTGCTAACAAGATGCAAGGAGCCACATTTTCCAAACGGGTGATTGGCGTGGACGGCTGGGTGATGGAGGTAACGTACGCGTACATGCTCCTGTCGTACGGGTCATGCTCCTGTTTGCCTGTGTGAGGCACTATGGCCGGGTGGGGGATGCCCGTGGGGTGCATCCCAGGGGGGCCCAGCATCAGGGAATGGGAGAACCTGGGAAGAGAAACAGAGAGAGAGAGAGAGAGAGAGAGAGAGAGAGGGGGGGGGGGGGGGGGGGGGAGAGAGGGAGAGAGTGAGAGAGGAGAGATAGAGGAGAGGGAGAGAGAGAGGGGGGGGGGGGGGGGAGATAGAGGGAAATAGAGGGAGATAGCGGGAGATAGAGGGAGATAGAGGGAGACAAAAGAAAGTGGTGAAGAAGTGACAGTGAGTGGTGAGGGGAGATAGATGGTATTGTGGAGACAGGACGCAGGTTCATGGCCTTAGGAACAGGCCCGTCGCCACTAGGTAGCGCCATAGACACACACACACACACGTAGACAGCAGCCGGTCAGCGTTGAGCTACTTTGCCATTTTAAAAATTCTATTCCTTACAGACTATATTCATAATCGACAGCTAACCTGTTGTCAATTGCACTATGAAATAAAAAGCAGAGGAGCAAGCAACACTGTAACTTTCAGGCTCTTTCTGTTCCCCTCTCTCTCTATCTCGCTCTCTCTTCTCTCGCTCTCTCTCTCTTCTTTCGCTCTCTTCTCTCTCTCTCTCTCTCTCTCTCTCTCTCTCTCTCTCTCTCTCTCTCTCTCTCTCTCTCTCTCTCTCTTGCTCTCTCTCTCTCACCGTGGGAGGTACGTTCTTTGACTCCCCGACAGAAGGGAGTGTTTTGACGTATGTCTCTGTCCCTGCACAGCGACTCGGCAGCTAGCGAAAGACACACACTCGGGACAAACTGCACAGAGGCAAGCACACAGATGTACACAACCTCTTTCCTGTATGAGGGCCACAGCAGCCAGACCCCCCAAAACCAAAAATCACAAGCCAGCAGAACCAACACAAGCCTTGGGGAGCGCAGAGAGAAGCAAGGGGCAGTGTCCAGGCTCTCGGCCCGGACAAAGGGCTCTCCAGGTCGGGCTAGGCGCAGGTGTGAGCATGGAGGAGGGGGATGGAGGGGATACAGGGGTTGTCACGGATACATATGAGCAGCACAGAGAGAGGTGGGACACGTTGGCCACAAGCTGCGGCCGGCCGGTTGGGCTCGAACACGGCTGAACTGGGCCGGATCAGACCCAGGCCCGGCCCGGCACGGCACGGTACGGTACCTGGAGTAAGAGGAGGTGGCGGGGAGGTTGGTGGAGTAGGGCTGCCGGAATCCACAGGAAGGCAGGGGGTAGACAGGCGGACTCTGCCTGTGGTGAGGGTTACGGAGGTTACAGGGGTCAGGTGCTGGACAGATACGTTAGCCGGTGTAGACCCAATGAGGAGATAGGCCTGTCAGGGCCAAACCTGTCTGAATACTATTGGATACTAAATACTACTGGATACTACAAAATACTACATACTACTGGATACTAATAAATACTAAATACTACTATATATTCCTGGATACTAAATACTACTGGATACTACTGGATACTAAATACTACTGGATACTACGAAATACTACATACTACTGGATACTAATAAATACTAAATACTACTATATATTACTGGATACTAAATACTACTGGATACTAATAAATACTAAATACTACTATATAATACTGGATACTAAATACTACTGGATACTACGAAATACTACATATTACTGGATACTAAATACTACTGGATACTACTAAATACTAAATACTACTGAACACTACAGGATACTAAATACTAGT
>CM030177.1:16934680-16939680 GCA_017639675.1 Aplochiton taeniatus
ATCTACTGGCCGCAATCACATCAAAGAACGAAAGAAGAAGAAAAACGTCCCATTAGACCTATCCAAACCTTTTTCATTTAAAGAAAAGACGTGGAGCTTCAGTCGTCCAATTTCACTTAAAAGGAGGGTCTATTAGCATATTGTCCTCTCCTTTTATCCCTGCGTCGTTTGAACAGGAATCCCACGTTCAATGGACGAGTTAATGGTGTGTGGAGCATCACAGGGATGTAATGGCCGCCTTCAACCTTGACCCATGACACCCGGCGAGCAGCACGGCCCCTTCATTTACCACACAAGCCCCCCTCCCCCACCCCCACCCACCCCACCCTCCATCAAACGCACTACGACTAATGTATTCTTCACTTTCAAAAAAAGAACAACAACTCCCTGAGTGGATGAATTCATTCCGTTTTTTTATTTATTTTTTTTTTTTTTGGAAGTGCGGAAATGAGATGCTCTTTTTGTTGTGTGGAGGACAGGAGTGCTTTGAGAGCCACGCTGTCTTTAATCTCCTGCATCGCGTCTGGAACATTAAACACCCCCCCCCCCCCCCCCCCCCCCCCCCCCCCAAGTGCAGCCCGATGAAGTAGAGACAATCGCCGGGAATTAATGGCCAACGCACCTTCTCTGTCCCAGCCTTTCGAGAGCCTGAGAGGATTACAAGCCGTCCCCGTGAAGTGAGCACTCCAACGGAGCGACGTCGATCCCAACCCGGGGCATGTTGGTTTTCCCTTTTATGATGCTGTCCTCGACTGAATCCGTCCGTGATGATACCTACAAACTGCTTATGCAGTATCGCGGCCGAAACTCAATCAACGACGGCGGCCTAATCACCATTCCGTTTGAACAACTTTTGATTCCCCGACCCCCCCCCCCCCCCGACGGAGCTCCTTCTCCGCCACGCGGCATCCACCAGGCGGGACCGTTTCCCGACCAGGCTGACTACCCACGCCCCAGACAAAGGCCATTGTTTTGATCAGCACTCCTACAACAAAGGACTTTGGCAGACAGGGGCCACTGGTGCCTGGGCCCCGTGTGAGTCGCTGGCTGCAGTCCGGCTGGTGGGGGGGGGGGGGGGGGGGGGGCAGAGATGAGGTGATGTGCTGTACCGGGGGCAACCAGTGGGGAGACGCACGCACGCACGCACGCACACTCTCACTTTCAGCACGCCCCGCTCTCATACACACACACACACTCTCACTTCTCACTGGGAGAGAGACATTGGGGTTTGAGGGGGAAGGTACTGGGAAAAGACTCGGGTGTTAAAAAAATAAAAAAAAGAGCGTTAAAATTCCCCACACCTGTTGCCTGAGACCGTGAAAGCAGAGTGATTGAGGTGGCAGCTCTGAAACTCTCTCACACTCTCCGGTCCCAGGCTGGGCCGTATTGCACACACACACAGCTCTGCTCTTTCTGAGTGTGCACACGGCTTATGACTCCTTTAAGGGTTCGGTGATTCAGCCTGAGAACCCCCTTTGAAGACAACGACCAAGAAAAAGAAAAAGTTTGTTTTGAAGTTGCACTGTTTTGAATTTGTTATGTATGTAGAGTGTTAGGGATTTGCAGCAAGGCGTAAGAGTATGTGCATGTTGGTTTCCGGTGTGTTGGCATGGTATGCAAGTTGGGGTAAATGTGTGTTTCTGGCATTCCTGTATGGCTAATCACCCCTTTGATAGTCAAAAGACAGAAAGACAGATTGGTTTATTTAACACACATTGCCCCCCCATCCACCCCCCCAACCCCCAACCTCCTGCCAACGCCCATGCCCCTCCTAACAGTTACACCCTGACTAGGTGGGACACTCACACACACACACACACACACACACACACACACACACACACACACACACACACACACACACACAGACTTGTCAGCCAATCACCCTGAGTTAGAGACCAATCTGGAAGTCATTCCGCTCTTCAGTCTGACCAAAATGAGCACCACTTAGTTGGAGGTTTGGACAACATCAAAGGCCAGGCAGACATAACAACGCAGCCATGTTTAAAAAGACCCCCCCCCCCACCCCACCCCACCCCACCCACCCACCCACCCCCCCCCCCCCGCCGCCCTCCCCACCCCACCCACCCCTCTCTCTCTTCCTCACACACACACCTCTGCCGCCTACTCCCCAATCACTCACTCACACACACACACACACACACACACACACACACCTCCGGCCCCTGCCACCACACACCGCTGGGTCCATCTGTGCTGTGCCTGTGGTCTCTGGCTGCATCACTCTGGCCGGGCAGCAGTGAGAGGCCTTCCAGGCCCTCAGCTCGGCTCCTCACCACTGGGAGCTATTTTGGTTCCTAATTTGACCTCTGTGTGACGGTATTTAAAACTCTAGAGGTCTTAAGAGATCTGTACAAAGCGTGAGACAAAACTAATCACTTTTTACCACTCCCAGACGATCTCTGGGAACAAATGAACACCATTATGAGGACAGAGCAGAGACACACAAAACACTTTGAGCACTTAAAAAGTCTTGAATGACCGTTCTTTTTTTACATAATGAACGTGGTTGAGCCGTTAATACAAATCCTCAGTGACATAAATATCGCGAAAGAATCGGAGGAAATGAGAGGACCACAGAAGTCATAAATCATATTGGGAAAAGGCACACTTCCTAGCCGTCAGGGCTATCAAAACAATAGATGGGACGTTGAAACGCCACCGAAACATTTTCGTCCGTGCTGCGGTTGTCGTACAAAGATCCAGAAACCAAGTGGTCAGGGATGAACCCGTGTGTCCCAAAAAAAAAAGACACAAAAAAAGAATGACCTTTGGGTAAATCCCCTCCTACTGTAGGGTGTTACGTACAGGAAACGCTGGCCCAGCGTGGAGACTCTTCTGGATGTCAGATCCCACCATTGGTCTAGCAGACACCTTTGAGCCAGTCATAGTGGGAGCCCTCCTGTGACTAACACACACAGTGAGCGTCCACTAGTGTGTCCACTACAGCCAAATGTTTACCCCCATTCATTTTCTATTCATAGCCAATTTTCTCCCTCCAAAACATTGGACATTGTCAAACATCAGTAATTTTTTTCTGTAAGATGTCCTATCCTAACTTACGAAAAAAAAGGGCATATCATTTATGATTTAATATTTTAATTATATATATATATACTTATTTAACAAAAGAATTGCGCAGCCTAGACTTCTTTGCCGACATGCCTACCAGCGATGATTTCTGTGAGCTTGGACATTTGATGAGTGAGGAGTTGATGAGCTGCAGGCGGACCGCCTCCCTCAGTGTAAGCCTACCTCGGCCGACCTCTGCCCTCACCCAGCAGCTCATGGAAGACGATGGAGGCCAAGGGCCTACATAGCCTACTTCACACTCTGACAAATGAGGTCACTCCCACATAGCAAAGTGACGAATGTTTGCAGCTGCTATTGGCAACCGTCAGAAGTTAGCAACTACTTTAGCTGAGCACACGAAACATGAGGTTTGGATAAAAGTGTGTGTGTGTGTGTGTGTGTGTGTGTGTAGTGTGTGTGTGTGTGTGTGTGTGTGTGTGTCAGCTTCTATTAATGTGTGTGTGTGTGTGTGTCAGCTTCTCTTTGTGTGTCTGTGTGTGAGTGTGTGTGTGTGTGTGTGTTTGTCTGTGAAACTATTACCGTAATAAATAACAGAGCAGGCAGGTAAGTGTTCTGCGTTTAACAGCGGCTGCTGAAAGAGAAAAGCCTTTGCTATAAATTGTAGGAAAAAAAATCACGACAGTCAAGTCTTCGCTTGACCAGCTGGAGTCAGCAGGCACAACTATAGGATGGACAGTGAAAGGCCTTAGGAAATTAAGGAATATGTATGTGATTCAAAGTAGACTTTTACTTTGAACCCCCCCCCCCCCGGCCCTACCCGAATCGATTTTGGATCCGTAACAATACCCGAATACCGCCAAGTGAAAAATGCTTTGCTTTTTCAAGATGTTGTGGATGCTACAAGTTAAAGCATTTCATTATTATTATTAACTTACACTTCAAAGTGGCATTTTTCTTAAAGGGTATTACAGTGTATACCTATAGCGCTGGTTCATAATCTAGATATAATCCAAACAATAGTGATGAAAATATTCAAAATATATTATTTAGATGCTTTCCATGTGGGCTAGTTTGATATATGCTAAGCCGGCATATGTGCCATAATACTTATTTTAGTTAGTTGAAACAACTAAGCCAAAAACATTATATACATGACCTTGGTGTCACCTTAGCCAACCTTTGTACCTTCAAAAGTAGTATTTGTCTCTAAAACGGTACTAAAGTATTTGGGGTGATAACACTATAAAAATACTTAAAAGGTCTGAACGAGCTATGCAAACAAAAATCCACCATACAACTGCATTACACAAGCCCTCTAATCTTCATATACACACGTGTGTAAATACACGTTAGGTTAAGCGAAGAGGCTCCGTTGAAGTGTCTACACACACTTCGATACGACTGAGAAATGAGAGCTGCCGCACAGAGGACCTTTAGCACGTCTTTGTCGGGATCCACGCACTATTTACTTTGTTACCAAACCCAGAGGGAGGACAGGACGTACACGGAAGAGAGAGAGAGAGAGAGAGAGAGAGGGAGAGAGAGAGAGAGAGAGAGAGAGAGAGAGAGAGAGAGAGAGAGAGAGAGAGAGAGAAAGAGAGAGAGAGAGAGAGAGGGGGGGGGGGGGGGGGGGGGGGGGGGGGGGGGGGGGGGGGAGAGCACCACCAATCTGATCTCTGCGTGTTCTCTCCATGTGATCAATGGTCAAAACAGGGCCAGAGGCCGCTGGCCAATCAGGGCATTCCTTTCCACTTCTCTGAGGAGGAGCTGGAGAGCTTTGCCATCAATGGCTTCCCTCCATCAAACTACCACTGAGGGACACGGATCACTGTCATTAGGACCTAGCTCAGCCGCGGGCCCTTCATTTAAAAGACCGGCTACGCTAACTGCCTATTAGCGACGACAGGCAACTCCGCAGCCATCAATAGTCACCACTGCCATTTTTG
>CM030177.1:16944680-16949680 GCA_017639675.1 Aplochiton taeniatus
GCTGCCAGGCTGCCAGGATGATATTGAGCAATCGATCAACGGTACAAATAACATAGGGAGCTTTCTCGCTGTGTAATTTTCGACCCAAAATAAAAGTAGCAGGGCTATGCCCCCTTCTCTATTCAAACCTTGATATAGCTCGCCTTTCCTCATTCCTCTCTCTCTCTCTCTCTCTCTCTCTCTCTCTCTCTCTCTCAGTATAACGGATGGACACACAGCTCCCTCACTGTCCTTATGCTCTCCCCCAAACAGTCTCCCTAGTCTTCTGATCACCCCTCGCCCCCCCCCCCCCCATCACGTCCACAGTCACTCCTACAACCCCTCGGTGTCTTGGACAAGCCATGTCCTTTATTTAGGCTGTGGTCGGAGGAATTGTTTGGTGATCGTATGTAATGTAAATACGTGGTCACACATGGTAACGCTGTTCCCTCGGACCCACCGGCATGTGCGAAGCGGGGAGACACACACACACACACACACACACACACACACACACACACACACAACCAGCAGCAGCTGCCTCACCGAGTGCTGTTATCCCTGCCATCCCATAATTGCTCCCTGCCTCTCTCCTCCCTCTCTGCCTCTCAGTAGGTCTCCGTGAAGCCAAGTCCCTAACCAGGGGCAGCTCCAGAGTCCCAGCCCTGTGTGGCTGCCAGCCTCCTACCACCACAGTGTGGTCCTCTGATGGGACAGATCCAGTTACCCCCCCCCTTCCCTCCCCTTCCCTCTCCGACGTCTTTCATCGTGCTCCAACACAAACACGGGCTGGAGGCCCAGGAGAGACCCGGGCTCTAGTGAAGGCCAGGCCCCAGCCGGAGCTCACCGCTCCTGGGGAAGGATCCCTGCCTCCCTAGCTCTCGGGCTACAGGGCTGACAAACGTGAGCGATGCTCACCACCACACCGGGGATAAAGCAGAGGTCGGGGCCTGGAAACGACGCTCGCTACTGGGCTTCCTTTCAAACAGGCCTACCCTACCAACTACCAGGAGATAACCCTAACCCTAACCCTACCAACTACCAGGAGATAACCCTAACCCTAACCCTACCAACTACCAGGAGATAACCCTAACCCTAACCCTACCAACTACCAGGAGATAACCCTAACCCTAACCCTACCAACTACCAGGAGATAACCCTAACCCTAACCCTAACAACTACCAGAAGATAACCCTAACCCTAACCCTACCAACTACCAGGAGATAACCCTAACCCTACCAACTACCAGGAGATAACCCTAACCCTAACCCTACCAACTACCAGGAGATAACCCTAACCCTAACCCTACCAACTACCAGGAGATAACCCTAACCCTAACCCTACAAACTACCAGGAGATAACCCTAACCCTAACCCTAACCCTACCAACTATCAGGAGATAACCCTAACCCTAACCCTACCAACTACCAGGAGATAACCCTAACCCTAACCCTAACCCTACCAACTACCAGGAGATAACCCTAACCCTAACCCTACCAACTACCAGGAGATAACCCTAACCCTACCAACTACCAGGAGACAACCCTAACCCTACAAACTACCAGGAGACAACCCTAACCCTACCAACTACCAGGAGATAACCCTAACCCTACCAACTACCAGGAGATAACCCTAACCCTACCAACTACCAGGAGATAACCCTAACCCTACCAACTACCAGGAGACAACCCTAACCCTACCAACTACCAGGAGACAACCATGGCCACAGCCGACCTGCTACACACGAGGTTGATTCACTGAACAATCACGCTAAAGGAGTAACGCGTCTCCATGGCTCTATTTTGCAGACCCGTACAAAGTTTCCGTCAACCCTTGCTGCGCCTTGCTGGGGAGGAACTGTGTGTGTGTGTGTGTGTGTGTGTGTGTGTGTGTGTGTGTGTGTGTGTGTGTGTGTGTGTTGTTCAGGTGACAAGGAGACTTCATTTTTATTTTCCATGGTAAACCACAACAGACCTAACCTGATTAGCTCAACTCAGCAACCCTGCGACACTTAGTATTCTCAAACACCCACCCACACACACACCCCCACACACACCCCCACACTCCCCCCCCACACACACACACACACACACACGCAGCAAGTTGAGCTGCAGAAATACAAATACTTCAGTCTTATCAGTGACGTCCTGTAGAGGAACTCCCTGATGATCGTTGTGTATGAGAACGTTTCACACTCCTGAAGACAGAGCTGCATTTGAAGCGCTCTCAGATCGACTGGCAGATTTACAGTGGGTCTGTGAACTTCCCCTCAGAGGACCAAAACAAACAAAGTATTCGACAGTTAGATTGCAACCCCCTTTCTAACTCAAAATTAAAGTCAAAAAGCTCACCAAACAAAAGGAGCGTATAAAGTGATTACTCTTTCAACAGCAGAATTATGACTAAACAGGTTATTTACAATTGGACGGCCGCAGTAATTCGGCATTCCACACGAGTTCCGAGTTCTAAAGCGAACGTTTCGAGCTGAGCCGAAACTCTCTGGAGACGCTCTGGGCTTTTGTCCCGGGGGCGAAATGAACCTCCAGGAAATCCACAGCCATCTCCCTCCCACGATATCCCCCTCGTCAAAAAACGCTTCCCATCGGCACCGACGTTTCCTTAACGACCGTCTAATTGAAAGCACTGTTCCCTGAGCTGGCGGCGATTAACGAGGGAGCTCTCCGTGCCGGGAGGCGTCACCGTTTTAACGGGGGCCCGAGCGGTGACCCGTTGACGGCGAACAGCTCCGCGTGCCACAAGTGCTCCCCCGCGGTCTTGGGAGGCGCCACGGCGACGCCACGGCGACGCCACGTCCTCCTCGCCTGCTTTTAACGAGGACAAGATTAATGGCTCCAGGACCAAAAGACGTACTAGACTCGGGCCTGATTTGTAAACAATCAACCGAGAGAAACAGGGGAGCAGAGAGAGAGAGAGAGAGAGAGAGAGAGAGAGAGAGAGAGAGAGAGAGAGAGAGAGAGAGAGAGAGAGAGAGAGAGAGAGAGAGAGAGAGAGAGAGAGAGTGAGTGAATAAGGAGGGTTCTTTGGGGACTGGGGGGCTGGGGAAGGTCGGGTCCTCTAAGGTCCTGAGATGAGTACACTCTGACAGTGCCTGTTGTAAATCTCCTGTTTACTGGGGAGAGGAGGAAGAAGCATCGGGACTTGGGGGGTTGGGGGGGTTGGGGGGGGGGGACGGGCTGGCTGGCCCCAGGCCGTGCATTTGTTTATTCACCAGCCACAGTTGTTCTAATGTAGTACTAGTCCATTCGCCAGCCATCTTTTTCACCAGGATGGACGTCCACACACACACACACACACACACACACACTTCCAAGTAGGCCCCTCAGCAGTTTGAACGCACTACTCTGAAAAAAAGAAAGTAAAGGATAACAAACAGTACAGTATGAGCTGTGAGCTGTTGTTTTGAAACGAGGCGGGCGTATTCCTGGAGTGCTGAAATGGTTAAGGTGCTGCCGCGGTGCTTCTGCCTGGGTGAGGTGGGGCAGGTGCACGCGCGGTTACCGGCTGCTCACTGTTTACCTCTGCCTCCCTTCCGCCAGTGCTCTGTCGCTTTAGCTTTTTTCTCTCTCTCTCTCTCTCTCTCTCTCTCTCTCTCTCTCTCTCTCACACTCCCCACTCCTCTCTCTCTCCTTCTCTCTCTCTCTCTCTCTCTCTCTCTCTCTCTCTCTCTCTCACACTCCCCACTCCTCTCTCTCTCTCTCTCTCTCTCTCTCTCTCTATCTCTCTCTCTCTCACACTCCCCACTCTCTCTCTCTCTCTCTCTCTCTCTCTCTCTCTCTCTCTCTCTCTCTCTCTCTCTCTCTCTCTCTCTCTCTCTCTCCTTCTCTCTCTCTCTCTCTCTCTCTCTCTCTCTCTCTCTCTCTCTCTCTCTCTCTCTCTCTCTCTCTGTGTGTGTTTGCCCCCGCTCTCCCCCCAGATCCACCAGATAAGGTGAGAGAGAGAGAGAGACATTTGCGTTTCTTGCTACATTACTCTAGTCTAAGCCATGTCACCCCACTTAAAACGTGCAGCACCGCCCACGTATTGAAACACACACACACACACACACACACACACACACACACACACACACACACACACACACACACACACAGGATGTTTCCAACGCCCCACCCATAACAATGCTTGTAGCCCGAATCTTCATGCACACAATGAACACAAATGTTTTTTTTTTTTTTACCACTGAGAAACAATCTGTGCTCCAAGCAGTGATGGTTCATCACGCTAAGACATTGGGCCGGCTTAACCTTGAAGTGATATGCCCCAACTTACCCCTAGTCAGGCGAGATCATTGATATCTATTTTAGGTACGTACGTCTAGTATTGAGTTAGTTACGTGGCCATCGTAAAAGTAACCTAGCGATATAGTAAGCTTGAGGTAACCGTTAGCATGGCTCCTGAAAGTTACTAAATACTCCTTAAAAAAAATCCAAAGCTGTGTTATTTACATGTTAGAACTTCAGTATTTCTCAAGTGTCGAAATGAAAATGTGAAAGCAAGGCGTTGTTGTTATTACATATAATGTCAATATATATATGCTTATGTCACCACTCTACTTCAGATGTTAGGTCCCTCAACCTACCAGACACAAGGTGAAACAAAGGTTCCACATTACAATAGCTCCAACCGTCTATCTGCTTGAATAACAACAACGTCTTGCTTTTACATTTTCATTTCGACACGTGTGAAATAGAGAAGACATAACATGTAAATAACAGCTTTGGATATTTTTTTTTCTCTTTTGGGAGACATGCTAACGGTTACCACAAGCTTACTATATCACTAGGCTACTTCTACAACGAACATGTAACTAACTCACTACTGGACGTATGGACATAAAATGTATATCAGTCATGTCGTCTGACTAGGGGTAAGTTGGAGCATATCTTACTTCCCAAAATGTTGAACTATCACTTTAACTGGTCTGTAGCAGTCGAGCAGCCTCTACTCCACTGGGATCAACTCTATTCCACCATACTCTACTCTCCTCAGCTTTACTGTACT
>CM030177.1:16954680-16994680 GCA_017639675.1 Aplochiton taeniatus
CAAGGTGGACAAGAAGGACGCCCTCTGTTTGGGGAGAAGTCACCATGATAATCACACGAGATCAAATGAGAGCCGAGGGGGAGGGGGAGGGGGGCTCTGTTACGGTCCACTCACCCCACACTGACAGAGAGGGAGGGGGGGTTGGGGGGCTATTTTAAGCAATTTGATAGCAAGACGGTGTGTCTGCTGTGTGTGTGTGTGTGTGTGTGTGTGTGTGTGTGTGTGTGTGTGTGTGTGTGTGTGTGTGTGTGTATGTGTGTGTGCAGTGCGTGCTGCCCCTACGGCCTCAGTCCAGAAGTTGGTTAACAGTAGGTTGAGAACCAAAGCATCTGCAACGTGCATATGCCTTAGGCCAACCAGCCAACCAGTCAGTCAGTCAGTTAGTCAGACAGTCAGTCAGTCAGTCAGTCAGTTGACCAGTCGACCAGTCAGTCTTTCACCTGGGTGGAACATCGCACAACTTACAAAGACCACCATTCTGTCTATAAAGACCTCACAGACAAACACCAGGGAATCAACTCCTGGGTTTTCTAACACTATTACACTGCTGAGTGGCACTGTTGTAAAAGAGATGCCGTTCTAAAACACCTGAAGTCAATCAAAAGGGGATTTGGAGGACTATTAAAAAAACAAGATCAGCCTCCGGACCAGAAGCTAGAACCCGACTCCACCTTGCATGGAAGCAACTTTAATGGGGGCAGATTAGGGGGAAAACAAGGTGTATGCTTGATAAGTGGTGTGTGGTGCGATCAAGCGAAATATCACTTCAACAAACATGCTTCCTTTGCCAACACCTGTCTTTAACTTTACCCCCCCCCCCCCCCCAACCCTCTCCTCACCGGAAAAAAAGTATATAAATAATGACAGTTATAAACACCGTAAGGGGATTCAAAAGGTGTTTTACCTTGGAATATTTTTCTAAAAGTTTCCGCCTGTTAAAAACAGGCTGGTGGTGTGTATGTTTTTCTTCAGGCTTCTTCACGGCCCGCTACATCAAAGCGCTGAGGACGAGGACCTCTTATCGTCGTTTGTATTTCAATCTGCCGCCTCTCTGTCACATCCTGCCTTCTGCCCTCTTTAAAGCTCTCGGACTCACACCTGAGGCTCACATCGAGTGCGGCAGCAATACACCTACACAAACACACACGCACACACAAACACACACACACACACACACACACACACACACACACACACACACACACACACACACACACACACACACACACACACACACACACACACACACACACACACAGCCGCCGACAAGGATGGAAAACCAAATAAACCAGTAGATCTTCTCTCACTTAAGATCTCTACACAGTATATGAAAAGGGTTCATAACTGTTATACTACGTATTTAAGTTAACCAAAGAATGTTATAGATCGATCCTCATAGCCTAGGAACAGCAGCTACGTATCAAAGCCATCTCCCTGTGTCACCATGCTGTTCCACAAAGATAGCGTTGAATCTAAAGGCTAAAGAATAAGGCTGACTAACAGCTGCTCAGCAGACAGGCACAAACACAATTGGATTCCATCAGTGTCCTTTCACGCATTAATGTCACACTTACACATTCACACAACAATTAGGACACGATATCTGAGTCTGGTTACAAGCATTTAGCCGCCACGGCCAGGAAGCCTCCAGAGAGAGAGAGAAAGAGAGAGAGAGAGAGAGAGAGAGAGAGAGAGAGAGAGAGAGAGAGAGAGAGAGAGAAAGCAGCTTTTCTTTAAAGCCCTGCTGGCGGTTCATTATCGTGGCCGCTCAGAGGAGTGCGGAAAGGAGGGATTACCCCTGGGCCTAAGCTAGGGCTCCTGCTATTGTTTAACCCCTGGGCCTAAGCTAGGGCTCCTGCTATTGTTTAACCCCTGGGCCTAAGCTAGGGCTCCTGCTATTGTTTAACCCCTGGGCCTAAGCTCGGGCTCCTGCTATTGTTTAACCCCTGGGCCTAAGCTCAGGCTCCTGCTATTGTTTAACCCCTGGGCCTAAGCTAGGGCTCCTGCTATTGTTTAACCCCCGGGCCTAAACTAGGGCTCCTGCTATTTTTTAACCCCTGGGCCTAAGCTAGAGCTCCTGCTATTGTTTAACCCCTGGGCCTAAGCTAGGGCTCCTGCTATTGTTTAACCCCGGGGCCTAAGCTAGGGCTCCTGCTATTGTTTAACCCTGGGGCCTAAGGGGCTGGCTGAACAGGACCCCGGCGTCAACACCACTCCATGACGACAAACACGCGCGAGAGGAAGTGTGAACTCCGGGCCGGGGCCACGAGCTCTTTGCCCCGGCGAGGGGAGAGGTTGGAGAGAAGGAGAAGGAGCGAGAGGAGGAGGAGGAGAAGGAGGAGGGGGGGTAGAAAAAGAGGGAGGGAGATGAGCTTACGCTAGTATCCTCGTCCTTTTTCCTGCTTTCGATTGACAATGATGGCCAAGGAGAATTGTGTCTGTGTGTGTGTGTGTGTGTGTGTGTGTGTGTGTGTGTGTGTGTGTGTGTGTGTGTGCTGCACAATGAAGTTCGAATGTAACATCTCTCCTTTTTTTGCGCCGCTCTCTTTACCCATTCTCCCTCTGATCGGCCTTCTCACGATTTGTACACATGTTCACGCGATCATTCCAGGAGCCGACAGGCTGACAGGCCTTGGAGTGGGGATGTAGTTTTACTGAAACGGCCTTGCGGGTTTCAGAGAGCTGAGCCACGATCGTAAAACCACATGTCCCACATCACCCCATCTCCCCTGTTTGGGCTGGGGATAGCCTCTACTCTGATTCTCGTGCCGCTCTCCTTTTATTCTCTCCCTCTATCTCTCCTCCTTCCTCCTCCCTACTCTTTCTTCTGCCTCTCATTTCAAGTCAAAATGGCAACGGGAGCAACAAAAATTAAATGAAGGAACAGATTAAGAGAACAGACCTGAGAGGAGTTTGGGCGATGATACAACAGAGGGGACAGAGAAAGGACAACGAGAGGACAAGCATGGAGACAGTGAGGACAGTGACATGGCTGTCTGGATGGAGAGACGCGCGTGCTGTGTTTTCTCTTCTAGAACCCCCCGCCCCCCCTGCCCAGGGGGGTTGGACTCCCTCAGAAAACACACAGCTCTGCTGATCCCCCCCGGTCTCAAACACTGACGACGGCTAATCCACACACCACGCCTCGAAAGCCGTCCCTTTACACTGAACGGGACCCGTGCCCTCGGCAACACACACACACACACACACACACACACACACACACATACACACACACACACACACACACACACACACACACACACACACACACACACACACACACAAACACAAAAACCTTGGGCAGAGAACGCAATGGGAAATAATCTGCACTGTCTAGGATTCCCACAAATGGCTCTCTGGGAATCCTTTTCATTAGATGAACCACTGAAACCTACATGAATGAGTGGGGGCTACAATGCCCCTAGGCAGACTTTTAATACCGGTATTAGAGCTAATCAAACTATCCCGGCCTCTGGGTACTCTCGCTCATTGTAAAATGACTTTTGTAAAGAGAGACGTTTTAGTTTTTTTACGTGAAATTCTTTCATAGAGTTGTTAACATAATTCCATAATAATAAGGGGTGTGATTTGGCAGTCTAGGGAACGGAATCTGCTAATTACACAATCTGGTTAGCGGGGCCTTTGAACTCGTGTAAGAAAATCTTAAATCTTCCCCCAAATAGTTGAACTTCATTTCCCTGCTAAATATTTTAATACTATTCTTAGACGTACAATCTTACAAGGACAAGGACATACAGAACGCTCAAACAAAAAATGTACAAAGAGGCCTCCAAAAATGACTCCGACATACATTTCTGGTTGATAACCAGAACACATAAGCGCATGCAGATTATCCACCCTTTGAAAAGAAAAATATTTAAAAAAAACACATAAAGGGGAATGGAAAATGTCCCACAGAAAAGCTTTCCTCGATCAAAACACCAGACCTAATGCTTCCGTGAGGAACGGAACGCCAGAGACGTGCCTCAGACCTCACCTGGCGCTACGTGAACATCACACACCAACTGGGGAAAAAAACACACACTGCGTCAGATACGGCCTCTGTCTTGTTTAAACACCGTTGCCACACTTATGTTTGCCTTTAAGTGTTTCTCTGCTCTCCGTAACCCCCCCCCCCCACACACACACACCTCCCCTGTCTTGTGGATTCCCCATCCCAGCATAATCACCACCTTTCCCAAGCCTTTCAAGTCGTCAGGTAGGTTGGCTAGATACGCTGGCTAGCCCTGCTCCCTATCCGGGGCTAATTACAAGCCAGGCTGCAACAAGCAGCCATTGTGTGGAGCCTATGAGGACACAATGGGAAGAAAGTGCCTCTTTATTTCCAAAAAGTGTCTCTGAGAAGCGATCTCTGGGCCGCGCTCCGGCTAATTAAGTACCACAGCTCAAAGAAGAAGGAAACAATCCTTCAGAACGCTGTAAAAGTGGCCTGCCTCTGAATGAAGAGTCACTATTACCCATGCGAGCAGGGCGAGCACTGTGATATCATATCAATCACATCAATTGTGCTGCCATGTGGACCAAAACGCACGTCAGTTTGCAACACACACACACACACACACACACACACACACACACACACACACACACACACACACACACACACACACACACACGCACACACACACACACATACACAGACCTATATATTTATACACAAACCATAGTTATATACTTTTTGTACAAATCATTCCTTAACCCTTGAAGGTTCTCTGATGCATATAAAGAAAAGAAAAAAGTGCACTCCCTGACCCACAGACATACGTGTACTTGGTATTCTTGGTGACACAAAAGGGAGGCCCACTGTGCTCGACCTGCTATTGTACAAGAACTTCTTTGAGCGAAACTCAAAAGGTGGTCTATAGCACATACTGTACAGTGAGGGCAGGCTACCCTATGGATTAAGAAAGTACAAGAATGCTAAACTTTCAAACGATTCCCCTAAGACTACGATTATGAACTCAATTTTATGATGTTCATAACAATACGTACTGCTTGTCTGAGTGGAGAAACTTTACCTGTTATTGTGTTAGATATTAACAACCATATTTACGCACATTTTGTAGTGGTTACCACATGTAACCGAAATATAAAGTGGAACGAATTTTAACAAGTCTTGTTTGTTGTGTCAATAACATCGATCCAATCCCAGCTAGACGCAGTTTTAAAGTACAAAAGAAGCACAACATTACTGGGACAGGGGTCAGGGTTGAGAGGTTAAAGGTGATGTGGACTTACAGATGGGGAGACTGATCCATTGGGGAGGTAGGGATCAGGCAGCATCAAGAACGGATAGCCCGGGTAGCCTGGCGTTTTGTACATTCCTCCATCTTGGTGTTTTGACACTGATAAAGAGACACACAGGGGGGGGGGGGGGGGGGGGGGGGGGGGAAACAAGAGATTTAAGATTAGACAAATCTGGATGTGATGTTTGACAATCCCCTTGAAAATGGCTTCGTTTTCTGCAGATTTTCTTTTCACTTTCCACACATGTGCAGTATAGGCTACTTAAGGAATCAAACTATCTATCTATTTATCGGTGAAAAAAACCTGCTACATACAACAATAAAACATTGACCAATGGTTTTAAAATGTTAATAATTTCCCCAAATACATTTTGACCCCAAAACTGATGTTATAAAGTTCGTACACTGTAACAATATAAGAAACAAACTTAGCCGTCAGCTATGGTTATCTTTATGGAATTATGTTTCAACAATAATAAACTTTAGGGTAAGCCTACTGACAGTGTTCAGAACATAGATTGATGATAGCTATGTTGGCTTGAACGACATCAAAAGTAAACATTTCTTTAAAATGTCCTTTAATTGTACGCAAAAGTAACTTTTTCTGGGACTTTTATAGGCCAACAATAACATTGCATTTGAATACTCTGCTCGAGCTAAATTATTACCAGCGTCGAGATGCTCCCGGTGTTTCTCGGAGTACCCTCTCTGTTCGGATTGCTGTCCCCGTCTGACCGTCTGTAGGTGACAAAGTTAGTTTGGACTAGTTCATATTTGACATAAAAACGAAGTTTACTATTAACCAAAAATCATAATTTTACCAACATCCCCGCAAACATGGCTAAGCCAATACACTCTCTAACATACTCTTTCAGCAACCTACCGCGGCGCTTGGACTTTGATTGATTTCCGATTCGTTCACCAAAGAAGACTTCAGGTCTGCTAAGTCCCTCTCTGTGAATTCATTTTCTTGTATTTTCTCATCTTGTTCTCCTTCATCCTTAAAAGATATCATTTCATCATTTGCTCCGAGATCATCTCCTCCGCCGCTACTGAGCTGAGGCATTTTGCTCTCAAGAAAAGAACAGTAAAAACCAGCGGCGGCGCTCCTTTGATGTTGTGGCTAAAGGGAAACTTTATATTAAATCCCCTTAGTTTGTTTCTCCGCTCAGGTACGGACAAAGTATAAAACAAAACGAAAGTTGAGCTCTGTTGTGGAATGGTTGCACAAGTTGATAGTAATGTTCCCCGACAGGAAAGAAATAGTGCATTTCAGCTCAAGACAAGGCTAGCGCTCCCAACATCAAAGGAACCGACTGGGTGATTGACAGATTCAATGACTAGTTGGGGGTTGTACAATTGTTTCAGCAGAGGGTTCCGCTCTTAAAGAGACATCACCTTAGTGCTTTTGGCATTATTCATGATTTTTAACACTTCATCTGGGAAAGTTCTTGATTTTAACAAAGGCAGAATTCGCTACATAGAATATAGCATGGTTGAAACGTATTAAGCTGGTTGAAGTCGTAATAGCGCGTGGATAACTAAAGGTGTTAATCACATCGTTATTACAGGACAGCCACCCACAGTTATAGGCATGATACAACTGACGTTTTTGAATGGTTGTTTTTAAATTTAGAAAGGAACAGGTCGGCTACTTATTGGGATATCCTCACCCACAGCCAACAGGCCATCAATATACACGCGCACGTAGCCTACACTAGGTTGAGCGTGATAACTCCAAGTTATTTCGCGGTTCTTTAAGAGCTACATGTGTAGAGGTAGGCTTTTACAACGTAGATGCTTGTTCTGACACAGAAACATCAGCCCAGACAAACATTCAAATCTAGGACAGAAAGTCTGAAGAAATATCGGGAAAACAAGTCAATCTCATTAATAAAATACACGGCGTGTTTCATATTTAGGCTAGAGTCAAGCTTTGTAATGCAGTCTCAAAAATGCCCAATATGTGACGCCTGGAGGAGCTATTAAAACGTGTTGATGTATGGAAAAAATAACGAACTTTACAAAAATAAGGCAGTTCAACAATGTAAAGAACAAGTTCTGACTTTAAAAAAAAAGTGTTTAACTCTTCATGCATTTTTCATGCCGATACAGTACTGTAGCATGTCTAGTCGTCTGAGTTTTTAATTGAGAAATATTTATACACTCCCATGCTGTGACTTGATATTTGACTTAATCTGTTGCCTTGAATGAAAATGATGAACCACAGCTGGGAAATAGAATTAAATACAAACAGAAAATGTGCCTAGTATTTGCATAAAGCTGCATATTTATACAATATCACCCATGCATATTAATAAAAAGATTAAAATGAACAGTTTTAATGTATGCAAATCTAAATTATAAATGAGTTGTTTAAACTCCTTGTTTATTCTCCTTGATTAAATATAGACAGCTGTTTTGCTGCAGAAACAGTTTTCCAACATTGCTATCTGCTTCATGGATTCTGAGTTCTTGCTTACAGTCACCCCCACACCCCCTACTCTGTACACACCAATACTAGTACACTTCTCTAGTTCTTGCTTGCTCACACTAGTACTAAAATTACATGTGAACGGACTTGTATTATGTTTCCCTAAACTACCCAGACTTTTTTGTTCTGTTTATTTGGCCAGATTTTGAACTCAAACTGTGTCAGCCAGGGTTCGTATCAGATCAGCTACTCTTATCAATCTGTGTGTTTGTTTTCATGACTCACTCCCTTTTTCTGTTTCAAACTTCTGTCTTATCTGGTATGGTCATGGAAAACCAGAAGTCAAGTTTCAGTGAATTATACATTCAGTCTTACCTAAGGGGCAGGAAACACCAAATATGGGCAAAAAACGGATGAATAGATCACCTGATAGCTAATTTGATAAAAACAAAACAAAAAAACTACTGTCATTAACACTCATAAGAGCAACAGTTTGTGTACAGAAATAAAGGTGCAAAAACATTTTAGAAACAAAATCTATTAACAATAATTATATGTTATTGTTAAGTAGGGTGCAGTTTCAAGGATCTTTACGGATCAAGACAGATAAAGACATAGCGTAAAATATCAAAATCATTTTTCAGAGTTGATGAGCATAAAGATAATGGATCTTTATTTAGCGTTGTGAATGCAACAACAAATTAACCAACAACAAAAATATCAACAATAAAAATTAATTTTCCATTGCATTTTTTGATCTGCAGTGGAATTTTTTTAAACACGTTTTTATGGCACGAGGGATGAAAAAGCAGTTCCTTCAACAACGAAAAAAGATATACTCTGACTTCTAAATAAACTTGAAGCACATTAAAGCAGCAAACTAATTAAATCATATCCTTTCATTGGGGTTAGGCCACATCCAAGGGAACAGTTCCTAACTGGAACCACTTGTGTGCTTTTTATTGGTAGTTTCCCTCCAACCAGAAACATGCTGTCCCAGGAAACATCCAGCCGGCAGTATGGAGTCTAAACAAATCTTTTCAACAGGCAAGTTTTATGTAGCTTTCTCCATTACACGTTGATATCATCTTTGTAAGAATGAAATGCACTTTAATGAGGATGTGGAGCTTTTTCACTGTAGCGATTTTGATATGGTGGCCAACTTCGTCTGATAAGCTGTGTAGCCTTTCGTAGATAAATGTCTGAACCGGCATCGATGAGGACATTTGAGGTATATTGGCTGAGGTGTCGAAAATGATATCTGGTTCATGACAACAGCTCTGAATTGCGTGAGTTTTCATTACAAAAATTGAATGACCCCGAGGGTTAATGTTTCCCTCCAAATTTGCAAACCATAGCAAGTATAAAAAAGAGCTTTACTGACAATCTCATATAATCACAACATGTAGGATGTGCATGCAAACACACTCTCTCTCTTCCTTACACACACACACACACACACACACAATCACACACACACACACACACACACAGACGTAGACAAAACAAGTTGTATAGTTTGTGCCGCTGTATGTACCCTGTCCTCTTCTACCAGTAAATTGAACTGGAATCAATATTCCCTCAACATAATCACAATATAACTTCACATTATTCAGAAGGAAGAAGGCCTTTGTTAGAGTTCTAATGGCTAAACATATTGTGGGTTGTAGCCAGCTCTCTTCCCTAGCTTTGAGGAGGAGGAATAAGGCTTGGTCCTCTGTCCAGAGGTTACTGTGCTCTCAACACACTCGCAAACAAACACACAAAGCACGTTTTCTCCCTCCACACACAGACACCCACACAAACACACACACACACACACACACACACACACACACACACACACACACACACACACACACACACACACACACACACACACCAAGGGAGAGACCTGTTGTAATCTGGGAGACAGGAAACAAAAGGCCTCGTTAATGCAGAGACTGGCAGGGTCTCTTTGATGTGGAGCCAAGCCATTCACTCCTCACAACTCAAACACACACACACACACACACACACACACACACACACACACACACACACACACACACTCACACACACACACACACACACACACACACACACACACACAACCACTCTCACACACACACAAACCCTGATGCACGCAGAAGCACACAAGTACACTATATATCCACATCAACACACACACACACCTGAAATCCACTCACATTTTCAAATAAAACGTTGGAAAAAAAGTGTAATCTCCTTTTCCTCTGCCCCAGAGTGGAAGCGTGCCTGCTATTTAAAGATAAATTAGATTGAACCAACGCTACACATTCACACTTAGATTTACCACAGGGCTGCAGGTTGGCTCAGTGGAAACTTTCACTCCTGCAAGACAACCCCCCCCCCCCCCCCTCTCTCTCTCTCTCCACACACACACACACACACACACACACACACACACACAGACACACACACACACAGACAATCTATTCCTTCCGTGCTGTGTGGTAATGCTGCTGTGTGCTGTGTTAAGGGATTACAAGATAAGGCGCAGTGGCGCTACAGAAAACTACGTCCGGCCACTTTAAGAACAACTGAAATCAAAAACAACACACAGAATCCCCTCTGACATGCTAGCTGTGTCTAGAATATCAGCACCTTCTCAAGTCTAACACGACAATAGAGGTCTGATATCAGAGGTATGATAATAGAGGTCTGATATCAGAGGCCTGATAACAGAGGTATGATATAAGAGGTCTGATATCAGAGGTCTGATAATAGAGGTGTGAAATTAGAGGTCTGATAATAGAGGTTTGATATTAGAGACCTGATATTAGAGGTCTGATTTTAGAGGTCTGAAATTAGAGGTCTGATATTAGAGTTCTGATAATAAAGGTCTGATATTAGATGTCTGATATTAGATGTCTGATATTAGAGGTGTGATAATACAGGTCTGATATTAGAGGTTTGATATTAGGTTGCAACTATCTCAATCTATCACAGGACAACATGGTGTCTACATGCAGCCAGAGTACATGAGAGTCTGGAAAGACAGACATCACCCCCAGGCCACAAAGTGACTGAGGAAAGGATTGTGCCTTAGCATTAACAATGTTGGACATCTTTGGAATAATTTGAAAAGGTGCAGGTGAGTCTGGTTTGATTCTCAGACAATCAATAAGCCTCTAAAGAGAAAGATCTCTTGTGGAAAAAACTAAAACCTCCATACAAAAAATTATATAAAAAAATTATTGTTATTAAGAATCCAGTTCTTATGACGACAATTCACTGAAATTGACACACACAAAAAAAAAATCACAAAACAAAGAAAAAGATTTCAATTGTATTTAGAGGCAACTTTAGGTTCCACTCCGTTTAAAATGCCCTGCATACACATACAGTGACAGACCAGAGTGGGCTGAAGCAGGCTTTGGCTTGGTCTCCTGGCAGGTCTATTAAACGTGTGCGTTCACAGTGGTCTCTTTCTAGTGGTGAGTGGGCGGACTGGAGTCCTACAGTTGACAGTTAGCAGCAGATTCTAGGCTGAGAACCCACTGATGTGGCCTATGGTGGAGGATGTGGATTCTCGAGACCGTTCATTGTTTAGGTTTGGAGAACAAGCGTTTCCATTCGGCCGTGTGTCCATCTATCAGGAACACGGCACACGCATTCACGGGCAAAGGGATGGGTGCAGAGTAATGTTTGCTTGCACGCACACACACATGCACATGCGCACACGCGCACACACACACACATACACGCACGCACGCGCGCGCACACACACACACACACACACACACACACACACACACACACACACACACACACAGACAGATAAGACCAGCCCACTCACAGGAATATAAAGTGCTAAATTGATAGAGAAACTCCAAAACAATAATCTTATTAAGTAGGCTGTAAGTGCTGACATGAAAGGGAACAAATATGAATTCGCAAGATGGACCCCAGAATTCTCCCAGCTCTTATCCGACATGAGAAACCAACCAAAAAAGACAACGGGAAAGCACCGTTAAGTAAAAAGCCCTCCAAACAATGGAATCAAGACGAATTAACAAGAGTCTTCCCAGTGGTCAGAATGGATTTTCCCTCCCCTAATCCAAATCACCACTAACATTTACAAGTGAAAGGAGAAGGAATCACTGTAGTGGTGAGATTATAATAAGCACAATATAATGAACAAAAACACGGCTAAAGCTCCTTTGGTCTCTGTGTTACGTTTTGTTACCATCGCACAGCATTAGGAGAGCGTGCCAAGGTCAAGTGTAGGCAGTGTCGTGCGGGGGGAAAGAAAACAACCCAGTTTCCTTTAATAAGCTGGCAGCGGCCTTGGAAACCGAGAGAGAGAGAGAGAGAGAGCGAGAGAGAGAGAGAGAGAGAGAGAGAGAGAGAGAGAGAGAGAGATAGAGAGGGAACGCTCCAAGATGCTGGTACTAATTGTCTGCCAAAGGAGAGGAGAAGACAGTGAGACAGTGGGTCCAACTTGACTTCTCGTTGAGCCACTCTGTCACTGGTGATCCGAGCGAGAAATAGTTAGTCAAGACCCACTAACTACCTTAGCCCACTAAGCTAGAGCCTGGTTTAGGAGACAAGGCTTAAGGTGACAAGGTTTCTTACCCATCTTGTGAACAAACCCTCTTCATTTCATTGGTGTTAAAAAAAACTACTTTTTTGTCAGAAAAACTAAACATAAATAGAAAAGGAATCCAACCCAAGTCTAACATAGCCCCCCCATTTTTTTTAAGTATGCTTAGGCAAAACTATGTTTACAAAGTTGAACAGTTACAGTTTTGAAGTACCATTTTTCACGTCAATTGTGGTTTTGAAATGTTCATGCTTTCTTCATTTTTGCTGCCGTGGCAGATGATATTCGAGAGCAGAAAACAATGATATGAATTGGAGTCGGCCAGTTAAACCAAACGCACACGTTTTTTTTCATTTGCCAACAGAAGTCCTGCACGGCAAAGTGAATTAGGCTGACCTCTGGAGGAACAAGAGGGCATTGATCCTCTGACAACGATGAAAACCAGTCCATCAAGACACGGTAACATTGATAAATAATTCTGAAAAAGGGAACGAAAAATGAAACGCATTGCTAATTTAGGGAATTCTGATCACACATACATATCAGCTTCCTCCATGTCATATGGGTATGATTACTGAAAGAGAGAATTTGAGAAGTTCGTATTTTCTATGGTACTCTAAAACTTTATAGATGAATGACTAAAGATAAAATGGTTATTGTTCTGCTCATGAGTATTCTCCAAACGAGCATGTGCAAAACCAGAAGCCCCATGATTCATTATACCACACTTTGAAAAATGATTTGCGTCCATCTGGGTTTGATCCTCAGATTCTCTGCAAATGATTTCAATATTTTTTTTTTTTGTTCCAACCGTAGAGGAAAATGTAGTATATGAAATCGAAAACCGTAGGATTTACGAGACATTTTACTATGGTTAGAACACTAACATATTACATACTCACACATCATTTTTATCATGGCTTCTGTCATATGAAAAATTGAAACCAGAAGAATTATGCCTCAACTCTCCCCAAAGAAGTCGAATAGTCTTTTGTTATCCATCTTCTATGTATATATGTTTTCTCTGAATGAAGCATTGGTTTGTTTTACAATAACACTTTGACTTTCAGTGCTATTTGGAAAGCTATTTATAAAAAATTTAATTAAAATAAAAAAAGATGGAATTGTCCCGACCTGGTCCGTTTATGTACATTTTAAAGCAATTATGACATATTTCTCAATGCAATGATCAACATTTGTGTCCTAGTTACTACAACACCATAGAGCCCCATAGATTAACATAGGATATCTGTTTTATTCATGCCGTAGGGTCCCAAAGGGTTAACTGATGTATACAGTATACATGTCAAACTAAAACAAACTATTTTCCAGTGACATGGAGCCTCTTTGCATCTGCGTTGGGGTGGGTAGGCTGGGTATCTGAGAGCGGGCCCTAGTAATCTTTTTCTCTGCAACTCTCGCTCCTCTGTGTGTGACACTGGGGAAGGCGGGGTTAATTACTTTAATCCAAAACAAATAAACTCTTGGCAACCCATAAAAGGCTGCGGGAAATGGTCTCCGATTGAACTGACTTTAGAGTCCCAAAACCTCAGGCTTTGATGGTTTCGACTTGACTCAGAGCCCGAACACAGATTGGAGATCCTGAGCTCCAAGTGGAGCTTAGCTGACTGTTCTCTCTCAGGTTTTTCTTTGAAATAGAAATACAGTACATGGTATTGGTTTTGTTGCTTTTGCTTATGTTTCAATCTGAGTGATTTTCAAGATGTGACCTTTCCATCCAAAGTTAAAAGTCAAAAAGGCTAGCTTGCACACTCATTTAATTTTTTTGTATTTTTTTTGGTCCATATACTGTACTTTCCTGAACTAACTCAATATGAAACGCATCCTCTGTCCTGATTTGAGAAACAGGCTGAGGAACAATTCAAATTGACACGTGTATTACTTAGAAAGCTATTCCGGCAACATAATTGTTTGTCGTGATGTGAGTGAACAAGCAAACACTTTAGAAAGGTGGTTCACAGCTATTCTTGTCATAACAGAAAGAGAACGGCCCTATAACCATGGACTAGAGTTCCCCTGTGCTTCTCTATATGAGTGTAAGAGCTGGTCGTGAGGGAATTGCTTGACACAGTAAATATGAATACATGGTGGGAAAATACATTAGTCTCCCAGTCCCTAGCTTTGTTGTGCTCCAAGTCCATGACCCTGATTCAAAGCGATGTCACTAAAGACACCTCTACACAACATCATTTGTCTCGGTTTTCAAATGGGGGAGATTGTAGGTCTGCCATTTCATAAGCGGTAAAAGTGTCACCATCAACCGACATTTTCGTTCTTGATTTTCTTAAAACATAAAGCGAAATATAAATAGTGCCTTGTTGTCACCACTGACCTAAGTGAAATATAGTTAACGGTGCACTTATTGAAGAAAGATAGCAAAATGTCAATCTTAGTTTTTAGGTTTTTGTTTTTGCAAACTTGTTTGAGATTGGCAACAAACATTTGTTTGGGGCCTGTGAAATTACAGTTGGAGCCAAAAACTGAGAGTATAAACTGAGATTTTTTTTGCTATATTCTAACCACAAAAAACTAACATATCTATAGCAGTTCAAGGTGACCCCCATACCCCCATGTATGTTATAACACATTTTTGAATTGCAAGATATCTCATTAATAAATATAATTATTTCTTAGAATTGTCTGTAATTATTTAGGATTGGTGACAACATATGGACCTTTGTCCAGAGTTAATATGTTTCATATTACTGCTGGTGATGAAGACAGGTCGTTTTATTACATGGCTCGTTTAATATACAGTATGTATGTGTGTCTGAAGGCTGAACGTACGTTAGTCTGAGGTGCAAACTTGGCATTTAAGATTTCCTGTCAGAGCCCACCTTCTTGGAGGTCCCACCTTCTTGTGTACTCCAAGCACAGAAAAGACCAAAACTACTTTTTGTATGGTATGATTGCTTCACATTGTTTCCACTGGAAGAGATGTGTAGATATAGATAATCTGTTCGAAAAGAGTGGAATATTACTCTATGAAATATTACACAACACCTAAAAGCCAGAAATATTAACAGATGGCGCCGCACTGTTTCCACATCTTTCTTGCCTAACTTCACACAGCTGACAGCTTCAACTGACACTACATTTTGTTTAAATTAAATACAGTTAATCAATAATGATGCAAAGTATTGGCAGAAAAAAACAACTGGACATTGCTTAACGTGGACCTTTGAACAAAAGTACCATGCCAAATTATAAAACACTAATTTGGACTGTATTACTCGATCAGTTCCTATATAAAGATGCAGGTGCACCAAGACCTGAACTGCAACCTGACTTGCCCGGGTGCCGTGCACGGCATGATGAAATTAGATTCCCTTGCCTGCTCCTTGTCTTGGGGGTGTGTGGGATTGGGGGGTAGACAGAAAGGCAGAAGACAGACAGGCTGTTAGAAACACAGAGACAGACAGACGGACGGACAGACAGACAGACAGACAGACAGACAGACAGACAGACAGACAGACAGACAGACAGACAGACAGACAGACAGACAGACAGACAGACAGACAGACAGACAGACAGACAGACAGACAGACAGAGACACCGTGCCATCCTTTCACCTCTTTGATGTTCAAGAGCGACCCCCCCAGGGCTAGAATATGGAGAATTTGTTGATTACGGGATCAAGTATTCAGTACACATGTTGATGTTGGGTTGTACTCAGGCACAGGCCTTATTCAAATATATAGTCTGGCTGTTCAACAGCACCCCTGGCAGCATTGGCAGTGGTCTGTGCCTTTCTGAGCCAAACCCTGGGCTTTCTATAGCGTGTTTATTAGAGGCAGATAGAGGAGGAATAGCAGGAGCAGGGTTTTTTTCTGACCAAGCTCTACTTCATTTCTTTAAGACCCTTTGCACATTCCAGTTGAGTTTTGTCAAAACTGCAATATAGGAACCAAAGTACAGTTTAAGACAGCGGTGAACCATTGGCCAATGGGATTGAAGCAACACTGTGTCTCCAGAAAGAAAAAAAAACCTTCACCTGTTGTGAAGTGACAGCAGCAGGTGACTTAGGTTATCAGCACAGATCTCCCTAGATACCGAGAAAACTGTCTGTTTTCCGGCGTCTACATGTGCTTGGACTGCGCAACACTCTATGTATGTTTTATAGAATCTAGATAAAGATCTCTGCTTCACTCCCACTTCTACTACAGAGCAGAACACACACAGAGAGGCAGGGTGTGGGTAAGCAATGCGAGAACAGCCCTGACCACAGTCGAGCCTTGACATTCTCTAGAAACCTCCACCTATTTACCCAGAGATCAGACAGGAAACGAGCGTCTTTCAGTTTTCCTATCATGCCAACACCGTCTGTGTTGCCAAGACGACATAAAAATATATATATATTTCTTTTTTCTTTTTACCCAAAAGACCTTACATCACTGCTAAGAACAGAGGAGGATGGGAAGGGACACTGGGAAAGCTAATGTGGTAATCTCGTTCCAAAATGGCTGATTTTGAACTCCATGTGTGAAAACAGGGTACAGGTACAGGGTACTGCTGGAAAAGAGACCTAGTCTCAGTCGGTTACCACGTATAAATAAAAGAAAAATTATAATAAAATACAAAAATAACAATCCAATGCAACAGGTTTGTAGCCCTATAGGAGTGCCAACCACAAGAACGTGTAGGTGCTGATCCTTTCTCGTCACTCACTCCTAGAATCCTATTTGACTATGACCTCACCATCAATGGACAGTGCTGGAAAATTGTGCTATCCATGAATAGGACTTATTACACCAGTAGTTAATTGTTTGGCTTTATGGCTGCGTAACATATCACATACTGTGTTGAAATGCAAGGCGATCTATGTTTGCAAGTACGGTAGAAGAACAGCTACAGTTACAGTTTGTGGGCCATATAGCACATGGAAAAAAACATGGCTTTGTATGATAAGGGTTCAACACACCTACTGTTTAACTGATGGTTTGATCCAGCCTTACATTTTGATGTCTATGATTGATTACCATGCAAACGGTTAAATGTCCCCCTCTTGTCAAACATTTCCACTCACTGATATCCTGCCCAACGTGTTTGAGCGTAACCAAAACCTTTAAGTCCACGGTAACCACTGTTCTGCACAGCTGGAAGTAAAACAAAATTAAACTGGATGGAAAAAAAGAGGCTTCATGCATCAAGGATCCAGTGAAGTCACTGACTCATGATGAGCATGGTTGGGATAGAGCGTGTTGATTCATGGGCAGAAGGGAGGAAGTACTGAGGGAGGGAAGACCCCATTTGAACCATTGGCCTGAAAAAAAGGCATGGATGACATAGTGCTTTATTTATCCATGTGCGATAAATGATGGCATGTTTATGATTTATTTTATTTACTTTGTAGATGCAGGCCGTGTTTGATTAGCATTTTCTCTTGTTTGTCGTCTTTGGGAGGGGGACGTGATTGGCAGTTGGTGACGGCTGTTTGATGTGAGCGTTGGTTAGCTTTGAACTTGAGGATGAAAGGCGAGCATCCAGATATTACTTGAGGATAATCTAAAAATGAATTTGGTTGCATCTGAAGGCGACCGACAGGCGACAAATGTGTCGTTGAAATGTTATTCAAGATGAAACATAACAAAGCAAATTAAACTTCACTAAGTGCTCTTCAGGAAATATCTTGGCATATTTAGATATGATTAAAAAATACAGTGAAGGATAATGAAAATATATTTTTTTTTTTGTCACAGCCTTCTTATTGAAGGTTTTTGCTGTTTAGGCTCCAACTGTTTAAGACAATTATAATTTTTATTTTTCTATATTGTTGCTTTTAGTATACATTTGTACATAATATCTATTAATATTAAACACAAATAGTTAATACTGAGTCAATCAGTAAGTAAAGAAAACTTTGAATTTAAAAATGATCTGCACATTGAAGGTTCAGAGAGGTATGAAAAAGATATACTTAAAGGTAAATTAAACTATAGAGTCACATCGTTTCTAGAGAATACAGAAAATAACTTTGAAGCTGCTTAAATTAAATCCCACATGAGAATGATATGCCAATGTAATATTAAAAAGAAACCTTATTTTTCATTGTTCATTAAATGTAAACCTTGCATAAGATTTTACATTTTGTTAACTCATTCATTGGTCCTTAAAATTATTGTTTCTATAATATCTGTTGTTTAACAGTCCAAACAGCAGAAGATAAAAAGTGTATGTAATTGTGTAGCTTAGTATAAATAAAAGTGAATTCTCAAATATATTTATGAATGCCATTTTTAGATAATAATAATTTTGTAACCAAGTAACCCATGTAATTAAGTAACCGAAATACAAACCTGGTTTATGTTCAAGGTATAAGTTTAGACTACGTTTTTCTGGGAGATGTCGCATTTTCTACATCTCCCTCACATCGCTTGTTTGATTTACTTTCTGCTCAAGAAATGTATTTCTGACCACGCAAAGAAAGTAAGTTTGTTGTAAAATAAACACAAATAATTAAAATAAAATAACACGAACTGCACATAAAAAATTAAGATGAAGCAATAGTTTTGTTTTATCACATAGTAGCCATATATGCTGGCTTTGCTGTGCAGAACATCACCAACACTGCCATCTAGTGGGCTAATGCAATATTGTTGTTTGTGTGTTACCAGAGAAAACTTGACAACATTGCTAATACACAGGCCTACTTGAGAAACGAAGGCACCCTTATAAATTCAAGCTCTTGCGCCTATGTTACCCAGTTTTTCTTGCTGCACGATACCTCTAAGCCGATTAATTTACATCCTCAAATAAATGTTTCAATTTGGAATGGTTCCTTCAGCCCTCACTTTGAAACCGCTCAATTCCCTCAAAGCAATATACAAAATAATCGCATTTAGAGAAGGCCTAATGTTCCCTCAACAAAAAACAACAGCAACATCACACAACAATTTGATCGAACAATTTGATTTGATGCGGGTCAGAACTCATCCTGCTACACACCATGAAAAACAACATAGTTTCATAAACAGCAACAAACCATAAAAAAACAGGCAAGAACAACGTGTTTACCAGCTGTATAAGCCGACTTTTCAGACTTATTTTGAAGATTGAGCTACAGGCTTGTCAAAAAGAGGCCGCGGGAGAAAAGAGCGAACAGAGGCTATTACCAGACTGTGAGTGCAACGGCATTACTTTGGCAGAATTAGTCTGTTCCATTTGCATTACCGGAGGAAAACAACCACTTTCCTGCATTTCTAGGAACACCTTGGGTACAAAATAAACACTAACTGCAGTGTTTTTCTAGCCTTTAAATTCAAAATATGCATGCAATATTGTCAAATGATTGGCTTGACAGATTAAATAAATTGTATGTATATATATATATGTATATATGTATATACATACATACATACATACATATATATATATATATATATATATAAATATACATTTTAATTGAATTGAAAAGATGGATTTAGTCTGCCTAATATATGCTGGAGGTCATACATGAACGCTGTCAATGTCAAGCGAAGCATGGAGCATGCATGCGACATTCCAAGCTTTCACTGGCAAGTAATCGCCAACTGACTTGGAACATGTTTTGCTGATTATAGACCTCGCCTTTCGAGTATTCATGTAAAATGTAAAGCTGGTCCTCAGTCAGTTGATGACAGGATTGCGGCAGTTCGTGCTCAACAGCTTCTGTTGCAAAGACAGCTAAAGTAATGCAAGAGGCGTGGCCGGCTAGATGTCTGCGTGACTTCTAGCGTAGCAGTAGCCCCTCCTTTCACCCCTCCCTTTGTCCAGTTGACGGGATCCTTCTCAGGCAGGATTGGCAAGCACAGACAGAGGTATGTTGAAATTGAGTTCCCTTGCCAAATATATGGTGCTAATGTATCACTACTATCATGTGATGGACTTTGACCTTGAGTTGGGTCTCTAATCCAGCGCTATCAGTGACTAGGGGAGGCATGGCGGGAGGGAAGGATGCTCTTCGGCAAGGAGCATTGCAGCTAAACCAACGAGTTAACGTTGCAGGAACAAGGCCTCAAATGCGCCTGCTACGCTAGCCCTCCTAGCTAGCTGGCTCGCTAGATAGTGCCTGGTGTCGTTGTATGACGGTGTGGTCAGCATCCTATTATTAGGTTGACAGAATAGAAAAATCGTATGGTTTTGCTTTGTCGCTCGACCTTCACAGACCATGGCTAACTTGTAATAGATAGGCTGTGTCAAATCAGCCTATCTACCCAGTCAGTTAGCTAGCTTCTAGCCAGCTAACCAAATCATGCTAAGAAGAGGAACCTTGAGCATCATCATCAGTGATGCTGCTACTTTATCGTTTCTGCCACCGTGTTTCATAACCGGTGACAGGTAGCTAGGCAGAATAGAAGCTGGATGGCATTGGTCAGCACTTTCACATGGGCAGTATGAAATTTGCAGATCAGGTCAGAGGCTTAACACAGCAGTCGTTCAGCAACTGTAACGTTAACTTGAACATTTTGTCTTCTTTTATGGGAAACCTAATTATTATGTAATTTTATTGTCTTAAAAATAAAATGCCAGGGACACAGTAAATCAGAAATCTGTCGTAATTTATACTATGCAGTAAATGGTGTTCCTAGATTTGAACTGGATTTACATACATTTATTAACTAAAATATCATACCTTCTGCCTGTATTTGTTTTCTGAAGCCTAATGGTAAATGCAAGTGTGTCAAAGACTAGCCTTTTTTCTGTCTGTGTGTGTAAATTGTTCATTGGTTGTGAGTCAAAGCTTGACCTGTGCATGTTGGGAATTCTTTTTTGCACTCTCCCAGTGGTTCCTGAAGGAAGGAGTGTGTTGGCCATTGTAGGATCTCTTTCTTTGTCACTTGAGCCTTTGCACAAACATTTTAAATTTCAGCTAACAACACATCTAGTGAAAGGGTTGTGCAATGTGGGGTTCGGGCTTGCTGTAAGGATCGACTCTCTGTTTGACCCTTGCAGTCATCGATGACTTGGTGTATCAGGGTGCAGCCGTAGTCATGAATCGAAGAACTGCAAAGTTTTACTGATGAATCAGAACGAACACACACACACACAGAGAACGCAGGGAGAATGGTAGTCAGGCAGATGGGGGCTCTCAGTGCGCAAAGCGCATGCCTGGCTCCCCCACCCTGCCAGACCCATCAGTGACACCTCCCCTCCTACCCCCTCTTCTCCCAGCAGTTGTGTGCTCTCCCCCAACCCATACCAGCTCAGCCCTTCATCCCATTGCCTCTAATGTATCAGTAAAGACCCATGCCAGTGCTAACAGCTGTGTTTGTCTTTTTACCCTTGCTGTGTCACACTGTTACATCTAAAGGATATCTACCTTTCTCTTCTTTGTCTTTCACATTTCCATATATGGTTGTTCTCTGTTTGTTGCCTCTCTCTTCTGTCTCTCTCTTTCTATTCCCTCTCTCTCACTTTCTTTCTTGGTTATTGGGCAGATAATGGCTGTTCCTCCTACCTACGTTGACCTTGGCAAGTCCGCCAAAGACGTCTTCACCAAGGGCTACGGTGAGCATAGAGGGACATTTACCTGTACTCATTCCAATTCTTACTTGGAAGCATTCTGCCTTTGCTTCCAGCGTGACTCAATCTGGAGTGCCTGTCTCAAACATAACTTCTGTCATTTGAAATTAGCCAAGCCTTCAGGTAACTGCTTTTACGCACACTTTGGAATTTTAGAGCTGCTATTCACAAAGGTTGAGCATTTCTACTCAACCAATCAGGGATAGCCTGCTAGTGGACTATGATAATCAATAAGTCCTAAAGTAATCTTAGAAATAGCAATCACGACTTCAATCTAAAAAATGATTAAGGCGTTGGGAGATGCCATCGTAGCTTTGCGAGACCAATAGAAAATCATGTTACTTGAGAAGTTTTCCTTTTTTTTCACCCATTAGACTAGTCTACTAATTTGCTTTGTTACTTCTGGACGAGTTGACTGGTAAATTAGGCGCAACGCCTGTCTGTAGATTCCAGGTTTGTAGTTGCACCCATGGCTAGCTGAAGCCTATGTCTTTGCCACATGGTAGTCTAAATCACCCTATATCTGTCTGCATTAAGGCCTGGTAGAAAGCCTAGACACGGGAATGTTTTCCCTTTTGGGTTGTGTTCCTGCACGCATGGAGAGCTACACACCGTCCCTGTCCCCGTCATGCTTGTGCCGAGGCGGGCGTTTCCTGGGTGGAGTACCGCGTCTGGAATAGCAGACAAATGAGTCATCGCTTTGGGCCGCTATAAGAGTGATGCGCTGCGATGGGTCAGTCGTCCCAGTAGACCCCCAGTCCAAGGTGGAAAGTAACCCTTCTACGAGCCAACAGAACCAAGCGGGCTCTTGTCGTGTTGAAATAATCACATTGTTTGTGCCACAGCGTGGAGATTTATCGATGGCCACTGGGAATGGGATTGTTCCACTCAATAAAAACCCCAAAGGGATTAGTGAATATGGTAATAATTAAGAAAAGTGTGTAATGAACTATTTCATTATTAGTTTAACACACCCAGTGGGGGATAAAAGGTTTGTTGTTCAATGACCCCATAAACTGTGAGCTGAAAACAGAGAATGCTGGAACGGAGTCATCCCCGTGTCATCCCCGTGTCATCCCCGTGTCATCCCCGTGTCATCCCCGTGTCATCCCCGTGTCATCCCCGTGTCGGATGAGCATAGTGCACTCAACTGTCAGTGGCGGGTGGGCTAACGGTAGAAAAACGGATATAGATTGGCATTTCATACAAAGAGGTTCAGCGTTCAGCAGCAGCACTACTACTGATGAAGTGAGTGGATTGATTCCACACGCCGTTCAGAAGTCTGGAACGGCTGCCGTGGCAACTTAGCGAAGGAAATACACGCCAGGCCTGCAAGTCGCCATATCGTCTTCTCAGAGGATCACAACAACATTCTATTCATTGGAGGTTATGTCATCATTGAATCATCTGTTGTATTTTCAGGGTTTGGTCTTATCAAGCTGGACTTGAAGACAAAGTCTGAGAATGGACTGGTAAGTGTTTTTGTGTGTGTGTGTGTGTGTGTGTGTGTGTGTGTGTGTGTGTGTGTGTGTGTGTGTGTGTGTGTGTGTGTGTGTGTGTGTGTGTGTGTGTGTGTGCGCGCGTCCACTGCCTGTCGGCACAGCGCGGCCCCACCACGGTCACCCACTCGGAGCCGAGAGGCTCTTCATCTCTAAGAGCGCCGCAGACAGGCTCATAATGAAAGTGGCTGTTGTTATCTAATCTCCTGACCCTCAGCGCTAAACTGTGGTCTAGTGGTCCGCGGTTCCCTAGCGAGCTCTCAGGAAAACGGTCCACTCCTCTGTTAAACGGCCACACTCTCTTCTTAAGTGAAATGGCAAAGTCATTCCCAATAGACTTATGAGACCCGTCAATCCATCAAAAACACATTCAGTCCGTTCAAACCCGGGTAGTAGCTGGAACTATTTGCATCTCCACACGGTCATATCCTCTTACCCCAAGTTTGGCAGGAATCCTCCCCGTTGACCTCTGCCTGACCTCTAGCCGCCCCCTGATCTCCGACCCTTTCCCCCGCTAGGAGTTCACCAGCACGGGCTCAGCCAATACGGAGACCAGCAAGGTGGCGGGAACCCTGGAGACCAAGTACAAGTGGGCGGAGCACGGGCTGACCTTCACGGAGAAGTGGAACACGGACAACACCCTGGGCACGGAGATCACCGTGGAGGACCAGGTCAGCCCCCCCCCCCACACACACACACACACTGCTACAGTTCTCTGGGCTGCTCTGGCCTGGAGCTAGACGTGATCAGACATGGAGGCCTGCTCATTATTTGTGTTGATGGGATATTCATTTATTACCGTCTGTCTCTCTCTCTCTCTCTCTCAAATTGTTTCTCTCTCTCCGTTTATTTCTCTCGCTCTCTTGCTTTTTCTTGCTTGATCTTTTTCTCATTTTCTTTCATTCCACCCTCTTTTACACACTCTCTCTCTCTCCCTCCCTCTCTCTTGTGCTTCTTCCCCTCAGTTGGCCAAGGGCCTGAAGCTAACGTTCGATTCGTCCTTCTCGCCAAACACCGGGTAAGAAACGGGGCGGGCCTCTGTTGTTTGGAGCGCGAGTGACGCAGCCCACCAACCAACCGGTGGGCAGCGTTTCTCTCACGCACACTGTGTCACCCCGCCGACTCTCGGTCTTTTCAGCAAGAAGAGCGGGAAGATCAAGACGGGCTACAAGCGGGAGCACCTCAACCTGGGCTGCGACGTGGACTACGACATCAACGGCACGGCGGTCCACGGCGTGGCGGTGGTGGGCTTCGAGGGCTGGCTGGCCGGGTACCAGATGACCTTCGAGGCGGGCAAGAACCGCGTCACCCAGAGCAACTTCGCCGTGGGATACAAGACGGACGAGTTCCAGCTGCACACCAACGTGTAAGCGCACTTGTTTCGGAATCCAAATGGTCCGGTCTAAGGGACCTGTACGGGGTCGCCTATGCGCGGGGTCGGTATTCTGGTGATACTTAATAGCCCAATAAATGTTTTTCTAATTGAACATACCACAGTCTCTACTTAGGAGGGAGAAAAATACTTATACTGACGGATGACCAAAACAAGGATAAAAGATAAGGTCGCATGTATGTGGGAAGTGGTGTACCTTCAAAAAAAAACGTACAAGGTTGGTAGCCAACTGAACTGCTGAACGGCGACTTAAGCTTTCGAGCTTGGCTAAACACTAATGAACTTGGCTGGTGCCTCCTCCCAGAATGGCTGTTTGTCTGGTTGGTTGGTTGGTAGTGTGTGTGGCTGGACAGGCGCTCCTTGGCCCGCTGCCTCCAAGGTGTTAGCTAGCTAACGTCTCCGTGGTTATTTCTGTGCCCTTTTCACTTCAAGAGGATGGGATTTAGCTAATGGCTCTGTCTAAAGAGGAGGAGGAGGAGGAGGAGGAGGAGGGGGAGGAGGGGAGGGAGGGAGGGAGGAGGCGGGCGGGCGAAGGACTTGGAGAGGGAGAGGGAGAGGGGGGTTAAGGACATTGAATCAGTATTCGGGCTGTCTCTCCTCCGGTCTGTTTGTCGCCGTCTTTGAAGGGTGACCTGTCACGTCAAATAGCTTCCACAGCGGTGATCTACTCCCTCGGCTAATCCTTGGGAACGGCTGCACACCAACGGTCAGGAGGCCAAGTAGACAGTGCTCCAGTTAGCAATACCATCCCGTAGTCCTAACCACACTTCAGTCCAACAGCGGTTATCTTCACCCATGTGTAATCTGCCACGTTATCTCGGCTGCGTCGGCTAACCACTCTCCCCTGACCCCCCCCTCCCACCCCCATCACACCCACAGCAATGATGGAACAGAGTTTGGAGGCTCCATCTACCAGAAGGTCAACGAGCAGCTGGAGACGGCCGTCAACCTGGCCTGGACCGCGGGCAACTCCAACACCCGCTTCGGCATCGCTGCCAAGTACCAGATCGATGCCGACGCTTCCTTCTCCGTAAGATGTCCGCCATTGTTAAGAAAAGAGAGCGGGTAGTCTGCCCTGGGGGATGAAATCATATTTCAAGAGCAAGGACTCGAGCCATTGTCGATAGTGATTTATTCGCTGAAGTGGATAACACTTGTTGCAACATGCCGTGGGGGGAAGGGAGACTTTATACCACAGGCTAAAAGGTGTGTGTGTGTGTGTGTGTGTGTTTCTCTCTCGTTGCTGATATGCTTGTGTGCTTCTGTCACCAATAGGCCAAGGTGAACAACTCCAGCTTGGTAGGCTTGGGCTACACCCAGACCTTGAAGCCAGGTAAGTTAACGGGCCAACATTATGGTGTTGCCTCACGGCCGAGCTCTGTGCTTGGGCCAACATTATGGTGTTGCCTCACGGCCGAGCTCTGTGCTTGGTGTTTATGGAAAAACTCGGAACGATTTCTTTAAAAAAAAAAAAAAAAAAAATCATATCTGTCCTTTTGGTCCGCAGGTATCAAGCTGACCCTTTCTGCTCTCCTGGATGGGAAGAACCTCAACGCCGGAGGCCACAAACTCGGCCTCGGCCTCGAGTTCCAGGCATAGACCCGGAAAAGCCCCCAACCCTCTTCCAAATCCCTCAGAGATATTTTATGAGCTAGCTGATCCTCACAACCCTGTGTTTCCCCTAGATGTGTGAAGATGGAAGTCGGCGAGCATACGAAAGGTCAAAACAGGCAATTGTGAAATTGTCACTTTTAAACGTAAATATGTAAGGGAATGTATTTTGAAATCGGTTTCAACAGATTTAGAACAAAGTCTGAAGTTTGAACAAGTAGAAGCTAAAACCGAACACAGAAAAAGCTAGTTGTTACAACATGTTCTGTAACTGTCTTACACATTTTAATTTCCTGACCCTTCACTACATTCATGCAAGACTTTAGCTATGTCTTTCTTTGCTTCTCAATGCTGATCAAAGGGAAACAATTGAACATAAGGTATTTCAGACCCAAATGTCTTATTATTTCAGTAAGTGGTAAAGTGGCTATATTTACAGATAAACAACTGGATCACAACATTCCCAACTAAATGGTAAACAACACTGGAAAGCTTTCTTATTTCAACGTACAATTTGATACCTTGGAGACGCAACCTTCCCTGCTTTTTTTCATAGTCATATTTCTAAAGTCATAATTCATAATTCTAAATAGTCATAATTCTAAATAGACTGAATTGTGACAGCTTTTTAAATATTCAACTAGGCCACGCACACTCCAACAAGAAGGGAAATGTCTGTCTAAGGTAATTTTATGGGATGTCTTGGTTGTCCTTTGAGTAAGCTGCAGGTAGTAGCACTGAGAGGCTCTGTTGTGTACATTCAGTGTTGTGTCTCACCTGTCTTCTGTCTGTGCATTTGGTGTGAATTATGTATTTTGTTTTTGGTACATCTAGTAAAAACTATTGTTTTACCTGGGTCCTGTATTCATGCCTGCCTGTGAAGATAACAAAAGGCAACAATCTTGCCGGATTTTCAATGGGGGTGGTAGCCTGTCCTGCACACAAATCAAACCCTTTCAATAGAAATGCTCTGGGGGAAAGAAATGAACAATTCAGTAACATCATAGTCTTCCAATGTTGGTTGTTGGAACAGAAATGTGTACATGACAGTATTTTCCTCCCTGAAGAAAAATAAAGAACAATATCTTGAGACAGACTCTGAACAAACTTTCATTTATGTCAACAACTGACTGAATGTCACCTGTGCGTACACACACAAGTGCACACACTTTTTATATAAGGTCCTCAGAATAAATATAAAATTATTGAAAAACACACTAAGGCTTTCTAATAGTTTAGATGTTGCATTGAATGGTGGGACAGCTGTTTCATGTTAACCTCAGTGGTTGCAAGGCCATTGTCTAACCCAGTGGTAGTTGATTAGCGCACCCTGATTAAAGGATTGAAAGGGATGACTCTTACCCTTGCATCAACTTACTGTCTGCCTTGCATCTTCACCTTGACACTCAGAGTTGATATCTACCAGTATGTTGGCAGGAAACGCAGCTTACTCTTTTCTACGCAAGACAGTAACCACGCCTCTTATCAGTCACGTACCAAGATGGCGACATGCAGGAAGATGGGACGTAGCTGTGGAAATGTTTTTTTACTTGCTATGTTTATTTTGCTTCAATTATTCATTCGTGGTTGTCCCTCACTCCCATTGCCAGGTATATTTATCAGGAATATTAATGTGAATCGTTTAAAATGTAAATGTATTTGCTTTAATTTATCTAACCTTACATAGTCAGATTGGCTAGCTTAGCGTAGCACTGACAGATATTTAGCTACGAAATGCGTCGATTAGGGTTAGGCATACTCTTCAATTTAAGATAACCTAATATGGCATAAATCATACAAAAACGGTCTGACAACGATACATTCATTAAATTACCATTAACCAATTATGCCATTATTTTATTCCATCTTGTTTAAATGACTGGCTTGCTAGCTTGAAAAAAATCGTGTGTCATTATTTTCATTTTAAAATGAATTGGTATTCTCATCAATATTGTGTTAGTATTTCTCCGGAGCCTCATTCTTAGGTGTTTTACTTATATTTTAAGAACATAAGTTAAGGTAGTTATGCTAACTACGTTACTAGTCGACTCAACAGTCTACATGGCAACGGCAAAGGTCGTCATCAGCGTGGGGTAACAAACCAAGCCAATACAGTGGATCTACTACTATGGCTAGGAGAAACATTTTGTTTTGACATTTTGATATTTTGTATATCAAGAATAACCTGCTGTTTTGACGGTTAATTCATTGCTTCTTGACAGCCCCGGATCACCTTAACTTTATGCTATGTCCAATATTACCCCAATCGGAACGGATCAATCTTGTATGATTCACAGCATTAGCTGGATTTCTCTAATCTAGGTAGCTGCTTTCTTTGGTTGTAGGTACATTTGTGTGATTAGAAAAAGAGTATCGCATAGAAGCTAACCTCGATGATAACTGTACTATTTTTGAGACAGATAATACTATTCTAGGTTGACTCAACTACAAACTAATCAATTTGATTAACAGTTTGAAATTGCCACGTTGTGCAATTTTCTTGACTGCTGCTTACAGTGCTTTCTTTGTCTCTACTTTGCGCCAATCACGTTTGACTTGCCTAATTATAGTGACTGCTGCTTTCGTGTCCTGGTACAGCTGTTCTATTCATATTTCAGTTTTTTAGGTAATAACGGCACAGTGAAGTGATTCATTACTACCTAGTCTTTTGAAGCTCACCATTGGCTGTAAGTTACGTAACGTTAGCGCCCCCAATTTCATTCTAGAAGGCTTTTTCAGTTAAAACATGTGTGTTTTTTTCTGGGTCTAGGCAGGGATATTTTTGGGGGCTGGTAATTTTGTTATATATAACCATTCAAGAATCGGTTACAGCAATATGCAGGCGTCATAGATCACGCTCCTTAGCAGAAAATTGAGCTGAGCCCTTAACAAAGTTTGTGCTACAATGCTCTCCTTCTTCTTGTGTATATAAGCATCAGTTTTTCAGGCAGTAGCCCATGGTCACGGGATACTCTCTTTCATTCGAGTAACCTGATACTTGTAGCCAGATTTTCCCTATTGGCCCTCACCTGTCTTACTCATGGACTGGCTAGTCAGTGAATTGACGTTGACTGTGGCTGGTTCAATCATGTCATTGATTTGAGAAGCAGCCATGATCATGTGATGGGGGAGTTGGTCTGAGACAAACAGCCCTCTCTTTGGGTGCTGAGTTGACTGTGTCTATGTGCAACCTAGCACCTTACAGAGCAGGGCATTTAGGTAAAGGTAGCCTTTGCATACAAATAAGGTATTCTGACTTGCATTAGACTCGGGGGTTATTGATCAACATACAATGTTGCAAATGTTTCTTTAGATGATGTGCTGTTCATAGCTTATTTATCTCTTCTCCCCCTTTTTCAACAGGTTCAAAGGATCCGCCCCCAGCTGTGGCAGCAGACACGGCTAAAGTCCCAGGGGCCCCCAGTGATGATGATGTAATGAAAACAGCAGGGCACCCAGAGACAGCAGCCAGCATGGCTGTCAGTACAGCTGGTAAGACCGACGCAAAGGAACTGAAGGAATCTACCATCGCCAACAAAGACATCCCCACTACCCTCACTGGAGGGTCTACCACGGCAGAGGAACCTAAACGTTCTACAACAGTCGATGAAACCACAACCGGTAGGGGTGATGATGTGTCTGTCATTGCCCTCTCCACTGACATGGGAAAAGGGTCTACAACTGGTGCCCATAAGGATGCAACAACTGGTATCGACAAGAATCCAGCGACTGGTACCGAGAAGGATCCAGCAACTGGTACCATCAAGCATGACACAACTAGTTCCGAGAAGGATCCAGCAACTGGTATCGACAAGGATCCAGCAACTGGTACCATCAAGGATCCAGTAACTGGTACCGACAAGGATCCAGCAACTGGTACCATCAAGCATGACACAACTAGTTCCGAGAAGGATCCAGCGACTGGTATCGAGAAGGATCCAGCAACTGGTACCGACAAAGAGGACACACCTAGTACCGACAAAGAGGACACACCTAGTACCGACAAAGAGGACACACCTAGTACCGACAAAGAGGACACACCTAGTACCGACAAGGATCCAGCGACTGGTATCGACAAGGATCCAGCGACTGGCACCACGAAGGAGGACACGCCCGATGCGGATGAGACAAAGTCGAGCAGCGAAGCAGGAAAGCAAAAGAGCCCCGTGGCGCCCGGTGTGAAAGCTGCTGTCGTCGTCAACACCCTCTCCCCCGCCGAGCCGGACACCGAGGCGGAGCGGCCCGAGCCCGCCATGTTCACCCCCTCGAACTTTCTCGTCGGCGAGGAGGCCGGCCCCGGGCGCGCCGAGACCACGGACAGCTACGAGGACGATGACGAGTTCGACCAGGTACGCGGGGGTTCCCAAGACGACGTCCAGGACGATGGCAACGACGAGGACGAATTCGTGGACGACCCGAGCAAAGACCTGGCGGGAATCGGCCGGGTAGAGGATTCTGTGAAGACGGAGGTGAGGGTGAAGGGGCACAACATCTACGCCACGCAGGACGAAGACTCCCACTTCTTCTTCCACTTGGTCATCTTGGCCTTCCTGGTGGCTATTGTGTACATCACCTACCACAACAAACGCAAGGTCAGCACGTTGGTCCTAAATCCTCACCTTTCTTTGACTCGCTTTTTAGTTTATTTTGAATGGCATCAAAAGGGTAAAAGAAGCACAGGAGTCGTCTGCTAATCACACACAGAGCGTGTCTGAATGAAAATCTAAAAATAGTACATGATGGCACATCCAACACATTTTGAGAACAAGGTCGTACTAATTAAAACACGTACAAGTGTGTCACCGAAATTCACCAAACTTCTATTGTTCATTAGTCGTTTGAAAAACCCTAACCCTACGCTCTAGTGTGATTTGGAACACTTGTAAGGAGCTTCCTAGCGCGAAGCAAAGCCACCTACTTCACTTGACAATTGCATCTGAAAAAGGCGCGAGGGCTGTTTGAAAACGATTTACCTGTCCACAAGTCATGTCTGGATATAGATCACAGTTATCATCTGTCCTTTTTTTCTTCTTCATCTAACCGGTTTGGCTCTCCCCGCCCTCTCTTTCCAGATCTTCCTGTTGGCCCAGAGTCGCCGCTGGAGGGAGGGCCTGTGCTCCCGCACGGTGGAGTACCACAGACTGGACCAGAACGTCAACGAGGCCATGCCTTCCCTCAAGATGACGCAGGACTACATCTTCTGATGGGCCACGTGGAAACGGACCGGACCGGTCTGTCGGCCGGGTCCGCTGCAATGCTTACTTTGCCTCTGAGCGTGGAAACCCCTCCCGCTTCACACTTAAGAGGCTAAACTTTAACTTTGGGGGGGGGGGGGGGATTAGTTGTGACTGAATGGAAGCCACGGCTACTTAATGCATTTTTTTGTTGTTGAAGTATGACTGTGTAGGATGAATATATATTTTTTGTTCAACTGGATATTGTTTCTAGCATATAGGTTAATTATGAATAGTTTTTGGGGTGAAAGTTAATTGTCTCTTTGGGAGATTTGTTTCTGCCTGATCGTCTCCCTATAACACCTTAGTGTCTTCTTGCACACGGTTTAATTTGTTTTATGCTTATGGCAGAAACTAGCCGGGGCCTTTGTGATTATTGTGTTTCTTTGAGCGGTTAAACCTTGCTGATCAGTTAAATAAGGCCTGTAGTCTCTACCACACAAAGCATTTGCTTGACTAAGCACTTGCCGTATGCATTTATATAGCATACAATGTACGTAGTCGGTGCAACAAAATCTTTTTTCTATATCGTCTGATATCAACTATAGCCATGCAAATGAGGAAGGGATATAAATTACATCAAGACTCACTATCGTAAGAATGTTCATGTGTGGAGAGTGGGATTTATGAACTTGCCTTGGATTTACTTTCTTCATTAGTTGATAGATACTTTATGCCCATATTTTTTTTGGCTATATTCGAATCCCAGGGCTGGCCCTTTTTGCTTTGCTTTTATGACTTCAATGAAGTCCCCTTCATTGTCGATGTTACTCATGTTGACATTTAGGGCATAGATCCCCCACTGGGCTCCTATAACAATGTCTGGAAAACTTTGAGGATATACAATTGGGCTCAATTACACATTCATTCAGTTTTGGAAAGCTGAGATGCACAATATTGAAATATTTAAATAAATCCATCGAAAAAAACGAACATGCTATTTTCAATGGTTGATCTAAAATGTCGGTTTTCCCTTCTGAATGAAGGCAGCCAGGAGGAATTTGGCCCGACCTCTGCTGGGAATCTTGTTGACTTTGCACTCTTAAGCGGCATGCATGTAAACATTAAAATGCTATCTGCAGGCATTCACTTTAACAAAAATAAAATAATAATAATCCTGTGTGGAGGCGTTTAAGCTCATCTTAATCACCATTCCCTGTGTGCTCTTTGTCTTGAGGAGCACAAAAGAAGTTTGCTTCTTTTTTTGTTACCAGTGCATAATCCATGGAACATTTGGGATGAATGAGAATACAGGGTTGGTTGCCACTGAGTATGGGTCCCACCGGAACGAGCATTCAAGCCAAATGTCAACATCTCCGACGGCAACCCAGAATCCTCGCCGCTCTTTGCTGCTTTCTTGTCCTTACATGGGAGGTGGTAATGGTAGTTAGTTTTGCTGTGTCTCCAACAAGACTTTTATTTTGTCATCACAACAAGCGTAGAATAGGAGAACTAAGAGATGTCGTGCATGGGATGGGAATAACAAGTTGCCTTGGTATAGAGGAAGGACACTGCTCCTTGCAATCAACTGTAGAAACTACATCTTTTGTCAATAAAGCACAATTGTGTATCGAATTATTGTCTCTTTTTCTTTCTCCCCAATCCATCTATTTTATTTAAATGAAAGTAACCAGATGTAATTAGATACGAAGTGTGCCTGTTTTTTCAAGCCATAGTATTTTCCCCCTCTTAAATAGTTGGATTGTTCTACCTTTACCGTACATGGTCAGTCAGTTCAATTGGAGGGATGTAGTGGTGTGCACTGCAGTGCCATTACTTACAGGAAGGTATCCTGGCAAGCTACCCTTCCATTTTCATGATCAAAATGAGTCTTGACATTAGTCAGAGTCTAATTTGTTCTTTTTCCGCAACATCATAGAAAAGTCTTGTCTCTGAATTAAATTATCACATTGCTGAAGTTTGAAGCATTCTGGGCTTGTATTTGTAAGAAGAAAATTGCTGATCCATGGTCACTGTCCACTGTTTATAAAACAGCTTTCCTGCTTTAAAACGACAAAGCCTCGATGCATCTGATGTCCAGATATACCTCTCCTTATCTGAATTTGAAGCAAGAGTCAAAAGATGTAATCACATTACCTCTGAGTGTGTATCAAAAGGTGGTGCTTGCAGTAAGATCTTTCTTCCACTGGAGGGCAGTAGGTAATCATAAATGCACACCATGGACCCGAACACCTGGCAATGAGAAATCGTGTGTATTACATTTTTGTTGTATATAGAGATGCTTTTGTAATTTAAGTAGTAAACAAGTTCAAGCATATAAGGTAATGTGACTGAGACTTTATTTGTTTACAATCCCAAAACAGCATGATATTAGATGAATCTGCATAAATTCTGTGGCTGCTCAAGGTCATTGGAGGACTTAATCTCAAGGCAAGAACTCGGATTTAAATAGCTCGCTATCGGCTTGAGAGAAAATACATTTAATCAAACTGTATGCAGTGGCAGAAACAGCATTAAGATCAACTGCAATCCATCGCCTTCATTGGAGCATCAGGATTTGTTATTTCCGAATTTTGTGCATCACATGGAATGTTTCTGCTGCAATTTCCCACCACGTAACTTCGAGGTCCGCCTCCTGGCTGACATGTCGATATATCGAGCGAACCCCGGGCCGGAGTACACATCGTGTAGTCTAGTGCCAGGGCTTTCAAGGCAGATTTATTCAATTCATACACACTTGAAGCTTAATAGACACAGAGAGGTGAAGGGAGTGTCCATATTGACAAGCTCATGTCAGGGGTCATGTTAGAGCTCTCTAGATGTTTACTCTTGTATAGTGCAAATGCCTCATGGCTCATTTCCACCGAACTGTCTACTTCGGTTCAACTCAGTTAGGCCAACATATCGGAACGGTCATTTTCGCGTTTCTATTGGCTAAAGTTGAGGACAAGAAAAATAACCGTCCCGTTCCGTGCTGTTTTTCGCAACCCCTCTGTTGAGGTTTCTAAAGCACACTAATCCAGGTGGAGAGCTAGAAACACTGCACAAAGAAATCAGCTAGACTCAATGCACAATGCAAACAACAACCCGTGATTTTATCCGATGAATTGCAATGGAGACTAAGCACCTCCTGACGATGGCAGATCGTTTTTATTTGATAGTTATGTTGCTATGAACCCCTCCAATATTTTACGATCTTTCTGTTTGTGGTGGAAACACAAAACAGATTCAGGGTAAGGTACAGGTTGGCACAGATTAGAAAACGGGCTCTTATAAGTGTTCGGTGGAAGTGTAGCTTTTGTAATATACCTTTGAAGCAGTAATGATTTTACATAGGACCGAGTTTTAATTTTTACATGAAGGATATATCTACTCAAAAACATCCACAGATTGCTGTAACAGTTCTATTCTTGTGAGTGTAAAATACAGTATAGAGTGCAACCCTGTTGATGGTGGACATCTGATGTCACTAGGCAAAACGTAAATTCTCGCCTTAAATTACCAGAAATAACATCACATTTGAGAGTGGTGTAGGCTATAATTATTATTGTGCTAACCAAAAGTCTAGAGCTACAATAAAACCTTATTGGTTGTAGTCTTCATTCATTTGTATCTGCATCAACGGTTTCGGCCATTTCAGGATGGGGCCAATTACGTAGTATAAATAAAAATGTGTTTAAAAGAGTCAAGGGTGTTATGCTCCGGGGACCCCAAGATTAATTTGGTGTAATAATTAATACTGGATTTTCATTAGTCATACCTCGCTGTCTTCTCTGTAAGTAAATGCATTGCATATTCCTTTTTAACATTGGGCCAAGTGCAAAACGTGAAAGAAGAAAGGGTTTTCATTGGTTATTATTACCCGGCCTAATGACAGTGCAAAGGGTTTTTAATTTCCTGTTTCTGGTTTGAGACAGGGGCTAATGTTCACAGTCCTAGTAATACTGCTGTCTAAAGTTTGCTCTTTCCTTTTTATTATGCTTTTCTTATGTTTCTCGTATCTTAATCTTGACAAGGCTCAACAGCTCAACGTTTTTGTCCTGGGAATAGAAGGTCAATCTCTTGGATTACGTTTTTGTTTAAAAATACATTGTCGGGCTATGGCTTCTCTCTGATGAAGTGAAAGATTGGCTGCACAGAGGAGAGAGGAAAAGTGTGTAGTGTGAGGGAAACTGAATTAATGTCTTAGGTTCCCTCTCCTTTTAATGATCTTATCCTTTTTTTCTTTTTACATCACTCCCTCACTCTAAAGTCCTGGCCTCTTCCTCTAATACTTCTCGTTAATGAAAGGTTAGACCATGTTTTGTTTTGTTACAGCTGGTCTGGTGTGTATGATGACTTCACTCAACATCCTCTACAAAAACTCAAATTCGCTAGGTGTTTGTTTTGTGCACAAACCCCTTCCCCTTGTGTTTTCTCCTGCTAAGAGAGGGACCAACCCAACCGCCCACCCCCTCCTAATTTCAACATCCCCATGTGCTCAGGTAAATGTTGCAAGCCTCCCTCAGCTCCTTGATGTCCGGCTCCACCATCATTCCCAGCCCTTCATAAAACCTATTTGCCTGGCTTTGACTTGTTTCTAAAAAATAATCCCTTTCTCTGAAAAAAAATCTATCATTTTACATTACAGAACTAATGACACCATTGTTAAATCCAAAATTCAGCATACATTTCAACAGTGTGAAAAGGTGAATTGACTATCTGAGTGGATAAAAGGATTCCTTCGAATGTTCTCGTCAAAGACTGTCAAAATGTCGTTGCTTGGTGGACATTGTGTTGGCCGTGTTCGCCAAACCTCATCCATTCCTTCATTCTGTCGACTTTGTGGAGCCATTCAAAATCCCTGCTAATCTCCTGTCGTGTCCTTCTCTCTTTCAGACCCTCTGGATCCATCTCTCTCTCTCTCTCTCTCTCTCTCTCTCTCTCTCTCTCTCTCTCTCTCTTTCTCTCTATTTTATCCCGCTTTTTCGTTATGTTCCTTTCAACGTTTCCCTCTTTCTCAAGTGTCTTACCAACTCCTTTTACATGACATCCTTTCCCCATAATTGAATCTCTCTCTCTCTCTCTCTCTCTCTCTCTCTCTCTCTCTCTCTCTCTCTCTCTCTCTCTCTCTCTCTCTCTCTCTCTCTCTCTCATTTCCCCTTCTCTGTTTCTTTCTATGTTTTGTGGATAGGTAGATTTGTCTACACGTCTCTTTTTGATAATATGATTATAAGGGTTTATGGTATTTCTGTTTCTGTACTCTTCCGGGTTGATAGGAAGGGGTCTCTTTTTAGCTGCTTCTTGCTGAAGTGTTTTTTCATCCCTCGGGACAGAATTACATGACAAGCTGTTACACTTAACATATTTTGGTATTGCCCTTTGCTGTTCACCATGTTGTATTTCTATCTCCCTATTCCAGCATTTTGTGGATTTACACCGACCCGTGGCCGTTTAAAACCGTTACTAAGCTATTCTGGAGCTAAGGTTTGCTATGAAAACAGCCAGGTTAGACGCAAGTCGGGACACCAAATCATGTGATATCTCTGTGTGTCTCAGTTGTTTCTATAATCCATGTGATGCAAAATTCAGAAGCCACAAAAATATCTTGTTTTCAATCTGTGGCACTAACTCAAGCAATGACGCCCCCCCCCCCCCCCCCCCCCCCCCCCCCTGAAACAGTATTTCCTCTGTCAACCGGGATGACCTTTCCATCTGCTTTCAATGTGACAGCCTTTAGCCATGTCTGAGTAAGCAGGAATTTCCCTACTGTCAGGCCAAGCACAATGGGCTCAAATTATGACTGCCATAAATATGTTATATGGCCGCGGGCAGATTGGACCTCCTGACGTCCAGCGAGGGGAGAGACCTTGCCCGGGTGTTAAGCTTTTGCACGCACCTGAGGGTGTTGTGACGAACAAAATTTTGTGTTGGTTTCATTTTTTTTTGTACACATTAGTTTAATTAACAAGTGATTGGCTTAACTCACTCTTCATCTGTGTGACAGTGAGGGTCATCGTATAGTCAGTCTCTCTGTCCAATTCCCCATGTTCCATCAATAGTTATTGAGTAGCTATAATAAAGTGAAGTGCACCTGTGCTTTAGTTTGGCTGGATGGATCGAAGCATTGCCCTCTGATGTGAATCTAGAGTGAGAAAAATAAGGACTTTTGACTTTCACAAGCTCCTCTTACTCAAATGACACAAACAAATGCAGCAGCCCCCCAGGTACAGAATACAATGTATCATGTTTTATTAAACCTAGATAGAAAATACAACCGCCCCCGCCCCCCCTAAAAAAAAAGCGAGCGGTAAAGAGTATAGGACTTGCATTGTATGGCAGAGCAGAGCCCTCTGGTGGCCCAAAGAATCGCTCTCATTAATGAGTTCGCTCATTCTTTGAGGTTATACAATTGAAACTCTTGGGAGGCAGGAAATTGCTTTTTCTGAAGGGGAGAACAGGAAGACGGTTGCAAAGACAGAGAGGCCCAGAGAGAGGAGAAAGGGAGATGGGGTTATTGATGTTGCCGTTGATTGTGTGCAGTCAAAGGTCTAACACTGCGCCATAAAAACAGCCGGCGACAGACTATGAACTAAACCACAGAGAAATGTCTCGACTCAATTTTGATTTAGGGTGTTACTCTTATTCTCCTCCGTAGAGGGACCTACCACCGCGCAAAACAACAACTATGCACGCACGCGCGCGCTCACGCAACCACACACACACGCACGCGCGCACGCACACATAGCTCTCCGTTGGATATTGGTTTCCTGTTTCCTCGCTGTCCTGCGGGTCGTTTGATTACAGGAGGGTAATCTCGGTGGTTCAGCTGGTCAGGCCTCTTTAGATTCTAATTGTTTACAACGACACTTTTTAATTGGAAAACAGTTCTTAATTGAAAAACCGCATGGGCATAGATGCGGGGGGATCAATCGATATCGACAGAGGTGTTGGTCCTGTTTTTTGACACCTGCCTTTGATGGAGGGGGAGCCTCAGACTTGAATAGAAATTTCCGGAAGAGGAATGGCCTGGCAGGGCAGCCACAATTAAATCTTTGTAAGCCTTATCCAGCCAGGCTTGATCCGTTATCTTGAACCAAAACACACACACAATAAGGGCCGCGACCCAGCCTGGTCAGGGAAATCATTTGAACGTCAGGCAGCAGAAATATAGCTTGAAGAGGAATGCAGGGGGAAAGGGGCCATGAAGCTGTTGTTACTGCCTACCGCATGCTGGGCTACCAATCACATACTGTGTACAAACACCACCACCACTAGTGTGCCCTTGAGCAAGGCACTTAACCCCCTAAATTGCTCCTGAGGGACTGTTCCTGCAGTCTCATTGTGAGTGGCTTTGGATAAAAGCGTCTGCTAAATTACTCAAATGTAAATGCGACTTGTTGCCATCACACTGCGGAAACTAGGTTTTGCTTACCATAAACAACGAATTGGGGTGCTCCTCTATGTAGCATTGCTATCGAGCTACTCGATCTCATTCGAAGCCCTTCCGCCCTATTGAAGCCTAGCGAAATTGCAAGATCACTTAGGGTCCCCAAGGTCAATTCCCTGGTTTAAAAACGACCACTACCCGATCGTTTCTAATGGGGCTCCTGTTGGCGCACTTTCGAGCGACCGTTTAGTGATAGTTTCTGGCGTGAGGAAAAAAGGGGGATAAATCTATAAATCACCTAAGGCCATGGTAACCACCGCCATGCCCCTCCATTGGCGGGGGACTCGGGTCAATAGTGCACCTCTCGTCTCAGTGCAGGGATGGCCGGGCTCGCTGCTGCGCTCAGGAACACGGAGCAACTAAAAAACGGTCAACCGTCGTTTTGAAAAACGGGAAATTGGGAGTGTGGGAGATCAAATTGAGCACATTGGGGCTCAGCACAAACAGCGCGTTTTGCTCCCAATGCACACGGAATTGGTCAAATAAGATCTATCATCCTTTTAAAGAAACTTGAATTATAAACCGTATATACAGTAGAACGTTTTTTTCATTTTCGTGAACATACTGGGGAGCAATGGACCGGCTACTTTTTAACCTTGCGAGCTTAGCAACCGGCGGTTTGCCGAAAGGAGACCGGCACATTTCGTCATCCTTCCCGCCCGCTAAAATCAACCGCTCCCCACTTTTGGCTTCTTGTCCTGGTTGATCCCCAGAGAGACTCACCACAGAATGCTTTTAAACGCTGCCCTCCCTGCTGGCCGTCTCCTTGGCGCGAGGTCGACAGTACGCCGTGTCATTGAGGGAGCTGCTGATGGAGTGCAAACAGCTGAAGGGGGATAAAGGAGGAAGTATGGTTCTATCGGCTTTTAAAGTGCTTGTCTCTTCCGCTGCAACTCAGTAACACCGGCAGCTGGTGTGTGTGCGCGCGCGCGCGCGCGTGTGTGTGTCTGCAATGCATGTGTGTGCGTGCAGACAAAGCTCAACAGATGCTAATGAGTAAGTAAAACGTGCCAGAGTGTGGACAGATTCGGCACTCGGTGGTGTGTGTGTGATCGGTATGGAAGTCACCTAAAGGGGGTG
>CM030177.1:16999680-17002180 GCA_017639675.1 Aplochiton taeniatus
GCACAGCCTGGAGGATGGAAGGGGAATACATTGCAAGACAGACAGAATAATAGAAAAATTCAACAGAACTGGAGAGAGAGAGAGAGAGAGAGAGAGAGAGAGAGAGAGAGAGCAGTAAAAAAGGGGGGGGGGGGGTCTGAAAGAATGCCTTCCAGTGCTACACTGCGGATATTTGTCTAAATTCTATGAACGCCCCTGGCTAAGCGGTTTGTTGAAACACTTCTAAAGCGCTATTGCTATTGAGTCATTAAAAAGATGAAGTGAGAGCCGTGACACAAGCTATTTCACTTCACTAAAGAGTTGGAAGTGCTGCCACCGCTCCGAGCCCAGCAGCTGCATTTGACTACTGGGCCTTCTCCGGGAAATTCATTTATATTCATTAAGACCATTTAAAGATTTAAAATAAGGAATAATATCTCCGGGAATAGTCATAGGAGAGCCCCCTGTCACATTTTGCCTTTTAGGTTTTGAAGAAGAAATCGACCATAAAAACCCAAAGAGAACACGTTTCAGCTTATTAGAATAATCACGTCTACACTTTGATGGGCCTTGCATTGGCAGAGACATGGCCAGTGCTTGTTCATCTCTAATCACGGCCAGCCATCCCTTCCCCTGTAGGAGTGATGATTTAATCATGACCAAGGAGAGGCGAATTGGACCGAATCCCCTAATTCTCAGTCATTTTTGGGGGGTAAGAGGGGATCTGACCACCTACAGTTGATTTTACCCATCAACAGTCCAACGAATGGGGAGGGTTTAGATTGAGGCCCCCTTGGTGGTCGATCATCCGAGATCATCCCTTCCCCTCTAAATAAACGGCAAGGTAACGACAGAATCTGACATTCCGTTTGGAAACACGTTAGCCCCTCCCCTTCCTTGTTGGAGCCCGGTGGATGCTTCTGCGCTGGCGTGCCTGCGAACGTTTACGCGCGTTGGCTGACGTTCGCACAGCCATTTGCCCACACGCTTCCCTCGGGTTCACTAGGGGGCAGTGTCCCATTTAGTCATCCAGAATGCACAGAAAGGCCAGTAGAAGAAACAGATACGGACCGTCACGTAAAGTGACTTCACTTTTTATGTTTTTTTTGCAGAGAGGTCGTACAAATGACAGCGTTTGCGAACCTCGCCCGCGGTTCGCTCTTCAAACTGCTCCATTGTTCATGTAGTCGCTGTGTTTTTTCCGACCAAAATATTGGTTATTGATTTTCCGATTCTTGCTTCCGCTTTCCTTCCCAGCTCAACCCATCAGCGATAGGGAGAAAAAGGGACACGCGACGTGATTCGGAGGACTGCACAGTGTGCGCGTCTGCGGGCCTCTGCGAGCTCCACTTACCCAAAAAACCCTGCTCTGCGTAGCTACGCAGAGACGTTTACGTGCATGTTCGGAGAAGCATAAACCAGGCTTGAGAATGCAGTGGTGACTAATAGGTGTTACCATGTTGACAGAATGACTCCATGGTAACTGTATCTCCATCTCACTCTGGTGGCTAAATTGGCTGTCACGTTTCTCACTCGGGAATCTCTAAACTGAAATGTCACTTTATTGACATAATTTATTTAAATAAAGAGCCCTTAGGTGGCTCTTGTTATAGAGCAAACACACCTACACACACACCTACACACACACACACACACACACACACACACACACACACACACAACACAGTTTCTAATCTCCCATTATCATTCCCACTCCACGTTGAATTATTCATGAAATGCCCTGACTAAAGGAAGGAAAGGAGAGGAGGATGAGAAGATAGGACAGTCCAGAGAAAGAGAGAGAGAGAGGGGGGTAGAGAGAGAGAGAGAGGGGGAGTGAGAGAGAAATATAGAGATAGAGGGAGAGAGAGGAGAGAGAGAGGGAGAGAGAGAGAGGGAGAGAGAGAGAGAGGAGAGAGAAAGAGAGAGAGAGAGAGGGAGAGAGAGGGAGAGAGAGAGAGAGAGAGAGAGGAGAGAGAGAGAGAGAGAGAGAGAGAGAATGGGGGGTTGTGCTGGGAGGAACAGGGAAGCAAGGTTTGAGTACAGAGGAGGGAGAAATAAATGCAGGAGAGAGGATGCCGAAAAAGAATGCTTAAGAAGAAAAGAAATAAGGAGGAAATGGGAAAGAAAGGATACAAGGGTGTCCTCTATGGATGGACATAAGAGCGTTTTTTCTCTCTCTGCATAATGGAAATGTTCCGGAGCTTTCCTTTTGCAAGTGTTGGCAAATCAATCTAGAACCCGTGGGTTTTTATATTTCCTTGCTCCAGGAAGTTGATGAATTTACATTTCTCAGCTGCCCCACACAGTGACATTTACATATCGTTTTGTTTTCGATATTAAACTTAAACTGTTCACTGTGGCTACCAGCATCTCAAGTTCAAAAAATACTGCGACAGCATTTGAAGTGTAAATGTATAAAATGTGGGGGTTAACACATTATTGAAAGTTGATCTGCTATGTGTAATTCACACAGACCTTTTATTGTAAACAAAATCGTCTCATCAAATTTGTTATAGTT
>CM030177.1:17009680-17022180 GCA_017639675.1 Aplochiton taeniatus
AGCATACAACCAAGAAAAAGTTGTGCCCTCCCCGATTAGTTCCACAGATAAGGGCATGTCCGAGACAGACGGGATTATGGGTAACCGGTATCAATGGCTGTGACCAGCTTTAAGGCCCGCTAACCGCCTCGCCCATGAAAGGGATTCATCGTTGTTTGCACGTCTGCCTATACGAAAAGGTTTGGCGTTGGTGACTGTTTCCGTGCATCTGCAAGTGACGGACGAAAGGTCATGGGATGACCCCGGCTTACCTTGCCCTCCTTTATGCAAATGGAAGGATCATGCATCAAAGTGCCACTATCATTTCCTCTCTCTTATCACACTGTGGAAATCATTCCCGACCCCCCCCCCACCCAGTTGCTGTCCGACACCCACCCATTGTCTTAAGCGCCGTGGACCTTTCATACTACACCCCCCCACCCCACCCCCCCTTCCAACCCCCCCCCCCCCCCCCCCCCCCTCAACCTGCCCGGTGAACCTGGAGACAAGACGAGAGGAGCACAGACCGAGTCATTTAACGTAATGGACAGAAAGAAATGGCCCCTCGTTCGGCTTTATTGCTGAACCTTGGGAGGAGAAGAAGAGGGGGAAAAAAAGACACTTCATTAAGAGACTTTTTTTTTAATAGGCCCATCTGTCTAAATCAGATATGGGCCTTAATGGCAACGCACTATTATTTATATGTGATAAGGAGAGTTTAAAATCCCCCGACTCACGGTGGGGCATTGAACCTGGCATTTGAGGCAAGTGTTCTATGCTTTGTCCTCTGTCGAAAGTAGGTTATTAAACTTTAATAATCTGTCTCGCCGAGTGCTCCTTGTTTAAGTTATTGCAAAAGTGAGAATGAGGGGGAGAAAAAAAGGAAACGGATAATACTGATGTCGAAAGAGCAAGAGAAGAGGGGGTGGAAAGTGTGGGAGAGATAGATGAAAAAAGGAAAAAGAGAGTGAATAAGAAGTGGGAAACAACTAGAGAACAAAAGGACAACACAGGAAGACAATCATATAAAAGAAATTAAAGCGTAGATTTGAGAATAGGAAACATAACACTCACACACACACACACACACACACACACACACACACACACCTACTCTCTCTCTCTCTCTCTCTCTCTCCCATACATACACATACACACACACACACACACACACACACACACACACCTACTCTCCCTCTCTCTCTTTGTCTCTATTACCCCCCCACACACACACACACACGCACCCCCCCCCACACACACACACACACACACACACAAGCACACAGAGAGATGGACCGACACACACTCTCCACAGACACCAGCATCATGAAAGCCCAGACGGCTGGAGATGCCGGCAGGCCGTTTATTTACCCGCTCTCTGTGCATCAATAGGGGGCCCTCCTTTGAGGCTGTGATCCTAAGTGCAGCAGATCGATTGATGGAGGCCCGACCTGGCCGCTGGACTCCATGCCCCGCTCGGCTCCGAGCACGGCGGGTGCCCCGCCAGTCCAGGTCCCCGCCAGTCCAGGTCCCCGCTGCTCCCGCGGGCCGTAGGAAGCAGCACTCCGTTCTGTTTCAGGGGGAAGTCGTCAGCGTAGGCTTTGTTGTTCAGCTGGACTGTGGCTGTCTTATTGCTGTGTGCGTGGCCCCTTCCTCAGTGACATGCTTCCTCTCTCTGTCCCTGTTCCACCATCCCTGGGAAAGATTTTTTAAAAACAGCCTTCCGGTTGGCTATGAACAGGGTGGACCGGAAGAGAAAAATCCATAAAAGCTCAGGTTGACCTAATTGGGGGCTACCAGATTATTTCTCCCTCTACATTTTGACTCCCCAAACACATCCTTCATTTTAAACTCAGTAATCCATTTTGATTTGATCACGTCCCCATTTCAGAATCTGTCTCGTTTGTTAGTCAGTGGTTTGTCTCACTATACAACAACTAATTAAATTACATTGTTTTTCATTATTGCCATGCTGCAAAATATGACAAATATGCATGATAATCCTCGCCAATTACTCTGTTATTGTATTATCTCTTCAAAATGAAGTCTCTCCCGGCTTTTATCTAAAGCCTTTTAATTACGTGAAGCTTCTTTTTTTTTGCCGTTCATTAGCAAGTCGTCATAATAAAACCACCAGACATAATCCAACGCCGTATCTCTGAAAATTAAAAATGAACATGACATTTATCGAACGCATAGGGAAATGTCATTTTTTTCCCCCTACCACACCACCTTTCTTTTGAGTCTTCGCTCTCCCTCTGTCCCTTTAAGGTGTGTTTGACATTTTTAACCTCCCTCCACCATGCCGGGACAAACGACGGACATCGGGATTGGAAGGTGAATATTTTATGCCGGATGAATAATTCAGACGATTGTAAACAGCTTTCTCCGACTCTAGGTGTCCTCTGTGCTCTGCTGTGTGTGTGCCCTTGTGTGGAGCCCCAGTTTCTCCCCGCGGAACATTTCCTGTTTAACAAGACGTTCACACTGGGATAGAGACACCGAAGGTAGGAAGCGGCCGGGCTGAAAACATCGTTTTAAAAAGGCGGGGAAACGACTCCCGAGTCGAAGTGAAAGAGGAGATGTAACGGTACACAATTTGAGCACAAATCTTAGACAGTGCCATTACTTTGCGACAAATGAAAGGGGCTGTTTAGGGATGTAATTGTCTGGCGGTGGACCAGCGCCTAACCGGGGGCTGTCAGTGTCATGAGCTCAAAGTGTGGAGCGTCGAACTCCAGCTGAACAACTGACTGTAGAACAAATAGAGAATTATCTTAATCAGCTTTTTATGTTGCTCTGCATTACGCTTAGTGTCAACACCCACCACCGACGGACTAGAATGCAGTGTCGGGCCAAACAATAGAAGCAAAAAAAGATAAATAGAATTGTTTGTGTGCAGTAACTTAATGCAACAGCCCAGCAATGAAGAGCATTTGCATTTGTTGTGTAAGGTGCCACACCGAGCCTCTGCCTGTCTGTGGCTGGGCCCACACAAACACCTCCTCCCAGGTCAAACGGACTGATTTCGCCGTCGGGGTTTTCCCCACCTCAGATCCAAATCTGCTCAGCTGCCTCTAACTTAAACTATTGCAAGGCGAGCCGAGTGCATTTCTCTAGGTTCCCCGTTTCCTCTCCGTTGGGTAACCGTCCCTCCTCACTAACCTTCAAGGTGTGATGTCTGACCAGAGTAGAAGAGGGGGGGGGGGGGGGGTTGAAGACACAGGGAGGGAGGGAGATAGATAGAGAGAGAGAGAGAGAGAGAGAGAGAGAGAGAGAGAGAGAGAGAGAGAGAGAGAGATAGAGAGAGAGAAAGCTTTTTCACACTGTGTTAGTCCCCCCCAGCACTGCCCCCCACCCCACCCCCCACCCCCCCCACACGCACACACACACACCCCCGCCTGGTGTTTTCCATCAGCTGTAGTCAAGGCAAGCGTCTGCCTTTACGGACAGATGGTCAACAAAACCAATTAACCTTTTTCTTTGCTCCTCTCCGTCTCTCTCCTCCCGTGGCACCCCCCATCCCCCCCCCCCCCACCCCCGACTCGCGTGCGGCACAGCTCCTGGGAGACCCGCGGACGGGGTCGAGCTGTGCCTCGTCTTTAGAGGACCGCGTTGAGAGCAGATGGCCGTGCGAGAACGCTGCGGAGAAGTCGAGGACGGCGACAAGGAGGTCCAGAATCAACGCAGCGGAGGGACCGGCCAGGCACCTCTGGAAAACGTCGCCTCGGGTGCGTACCACGGAAATTCTCTGCCATGGTGGCTGACAGACGTTGGCAAGTTAACCCTTTGTTAGTCAAGCAAAAGCCTATGTGTCACGACAGTGTAAAGTGAGGACGTCTGGTGATGGCGGTGTGTTTTGCGGGACCAAACGGGGATTGAACTGGTAGGTTGACTACATGGGCTTCATGCTGCTGTTTGCTCTACCAGCTGAGAGCAGAAGGCAATGCATGGGAACGGATAAACACAATTATCTGACAGCCTGTCATTCTCACTTTTCACACCTGTTTGTTGTTTTAATCACAGCCTTTTCCATCCTGATCTCGCCCACCTATCCGTCCTTCCACCTCCTCACTTACTCTCTCTCTCTCTCTCTCTCTCTCTCTCTCTCTCTCTCTCTCTCTCTCTCTCTCTCTCTCTCTCTCTCTCTCTCTCTCTCTCTCTCTCTTCCTTCTCTTCCCTGGCTACGCTGAGAGGAAGTGAAAGACGAGAGCGATGGCGCCTGGGACAGGTGGGCGTCGTCGGCAGAAGGAGAGAGGAGACGGGAGAAGACAGCTCCGGTCTTAAACACTCACGCACACACACACACAGTGCGGGCAAGCTTACTACCACACACACACACACACACGTTCACACACGCACCCAGGCGAGCTTACAACCCCACACGTACACATACATACACGCATGCTGTCGCGGATTTTTTATGTCTCCGCACTCCAGTGAGATCGAAATAATTAAATTCTTTGAGAAATAACGTCCGCTTGGTTTTAATGGAGATGAGTAAAAAGGTAACAGAGTTGATATACAATATATCAACCACAAAGTAACAAAATAAAACTGATCAGATAAAAAGAAAACCCTAACTGCAGTCTAAAGTCATACAAAAAAATGAGGATGTATAACTGGTGCGCACAAAATCACAATACCCCCTAACGTCCCTTATATACGCGCTTCCTTAGGAATGTTGATTAGTGCAACTGCAGTCAGCATCTCCTGTCTTTCGGACCTTCCTAGAGCAAAGAGTTTATTGCACAGGGCAATAAATAATACCATCAGGCTGACCGGTCCTAAAGTCTAACATCTTATCTTACCTAAACAGGGAGTATACACAAACCTATAAGTCACTAAGTCACTTGTGATGACTGTTAGGTGAAAAGATTAACCCCAAGGGTTCAATCTCACTAACAAAGGGGAACTTTGCTTGAACTCATAGGAATAACACAGAGTAACATTTCATAGTTAAGGCTAAATTACATTTTTCCCATCACAATGCCCAAAAGCACGCACACAAATGCACACACACACGCACACACAGATGAAGGGGTGTGAATTACAGAGAAGGATGAGAGAAGTCAGACCTGGTAATAGAATAACACCTGACAGAGCCTGATTAAGGGCTGGTGGACGAGCCAACTGTCTGACGGTGACAAAGGCAACGGCACCCTTGGCCTGATTGACAGATTATGTGCTGAGATATCCCAGCTATGAAACCAGTGCAAACTGTCACACACAGGGCCCAGACAGGTGTGTGACACCAACAGCTTGCGTTAGGCAACGTTGGCGTAGCGGGGAATATAATTGGCTCAGTAAAAGAGCAAGATATCAAATCGTATAGTGAGAAGCATACACACACAGACACACACAACCACATTTCGACACAGCTGGAACCGCGTCACAATGGCTGTGCAGTGAGAGAAAGAGGAATCATTTAATGGAGTTTCAGACAACGCAATGGCTGCTCCACCATTCTCTTTCCATTACGGGACAATCTGCTCGCTCGAGCTTGACAGTAGAGACATGTACTGAGTCTGGAAGGACTGGACTCGATCCCCCCCTCGCCCTCTTTCTTCTCTGGGTCACTGCTTGATTGATAGACTGGTGTGCGTGTTTGTGTGTACCTGCACATGTGCGTATGTATGCATTGGTTTGCTTGCTTGTGTATGTCTTTTTGTAGGTAAGTGTTTCTCCATCCCTACCGTGTTCCGATTGTATTTCTCTACGTGTTTGTGTATCAGTGTGTAACTTTGTGTGGGTGTGTGTGTGTGTGTGTGCGTGCGTGCGGGGGGGGGGGGGGGGGGGGGGGGGTTGCAATGTGTGTGAGAAATATCAGCATCCTCGTCGGTGAAGCAGTTGTGGGAGCAGCAGCAGCAGAGGTGCTTGGTGTTTTCAAGGCGCGGCAATATGTCCTGGACACCTGAGCACCGCGGTGGAAAAGCAACCGCTATGGCACGGAGGAATCAAGGAATCAAGTTCAGAATATAGGCCAAACGAAATATGAAAGTTCTCTGTCACAGCGATGGCTCCGTGGCGGTTATTATGTGATTATATTTATTATTGGATGGCGATGGATTGCGGACGGAATTAAGTCCGATAGCGTCATCGCATTACTACACAGATCTGTGTATTGCGATTCACATGGGGATTTTCCTGGTTCACCTAGAGTTAGGGACTGTGTTATGATAAAAATAAAGAAGTATATAAACTTGGCCTTATATCCCCGCCGCTCATCTCTTATGTCCAATAAACACATTTCAAACAACAACTTAGACAAACAGACAAAGACACACTCTGCCGTTGTTGTAAATCTATTTCGGTAAATACACGTTCATACTGCATTTGGGGATTTGTTTTCTTGTTCACTCAACCTCTCTGAGTTTCCAAGAACATAATGGCGTCTTAATAAATTTTTTATTTGACTGGAAACACTGCCAGACGCATTTCTTTCCCTGCAAAGATGAGAGCTTTCCTGTCAATAAATCCCCAGGAGAAAAGAATAAAGATTGAACTCGAAGTTACACTACAATCCAACACCTCAGACTACCAATGACTACATATGCCATTTAGAGAATGCCAAAGTACTGAGAGAATATCGAGCGTCTTTGTGACGGGGTATTATGGAGCAGTCTGGCTGAACAGTCAAGCTGATTATCCTCCGAATTTTCAAATCAGAAGACATGCAGTCTAATTCGATCAAAATATCACGCTGGATTGTTTAGCGGCATAAAAAAAAATCAACATCGGTTGTCATGGTAACATATTTTGTCCAGTTAACCCTGGTTTTGGCAGACGTGCAAAGGCATGCTCGATCGATTGACCTTGTGGTTTGGTAGAACACTTTATGATAGGAAATTATTATTCGATTAGCATCATCAACGGAACTACCACTTCTAGGACCCCCTAATGCGGTAGCTCGGCCAGACATTCCGAACTTAAGTGGTGGCGGAGAGGTTTGAGTGGGACACAGAGGGGACTCACTTAACATGGTATGCACGGCAACAGAATGCCCTGTGTGGAATAGTTCGCGTTCAAGCTGTCCACCAATCAAGATGAGTTTTTTTTTTCTATGTAGACGGTGCACCTGCGTTAGAGCGCCCATATAAGGCCGGAGGAGCACTGAACGCACCTGGTCATTAGCACACCTGCACCCACAGTGGATTATTTTAGAACGTCCTCTTCATTTATTATGTTATTGTTCCCATCTGCTCTCTCTCTCTCTCTCTCTCTCTCTCTCTCTACCTCTCTCTCTTTACCTTCATCTATCTCTCTCCCCCTCTCTTTCTGTCATTTTTTTCTCATTCTGTCTTTCTCTCTCTCTCTCTCTGGCATTCTCTCTCTATCTCTCTCTCTCTCTCATATCCTTTCTCATTCTCTTTCTCTCTCTCACCCCTCTCCTGTCCCTCTTTTGCCCTTGTGTGACGGAGTAGGAGAGAGACAGAGACACAGGGACGGCCATCTTTGCCACCTCGTCAGGATGGATGAAAGGACGGCCCAGTCTGTCGGTACGATTACAGTGGCCGTCTCTCCCCCCCCCCCCCCCCCCCCCCATGCCATCGCAGAGACTCTCCAGCAGACAGATGAGGAGGGATAGGAGGGAAAGGAAGGCTCGTTCTCCCGTACGAAGCAACATGTGACTGATTAAAGCGGCATCATGGCCGACCAAGACATGGCACGGTAAGCCCGCTCAGTAGGACCACTGTGTCTCAGGATGGACGTGGATCTCAATGTCGACGGATTGAAGACAGGCTTACTTAAAACAAGAGGCCTGTCCGATATGCATTCCACCCACATTCTTCAGAGTTATTGTAAAGGCAGAATCTTCATTGATCACTATCGGTACTTCCTTTTCATTTGTAAAGTGTCCTTGAATTGCCAGAAAGGCGCTCTTAAATCAAAGTTATTATTGTCATTATTATGATCAACATTAACTTCTGCTTTAAATAATGTGTGATTATTTATACGGCAGCTGTAAAACCACTGTGTCTATTCCAAACAAACTTCAGTGAGAGAAGCAGGACAAATTCCCTTAACATCCAAAGTGATGAGAAAGGACCTTTATCAGAGTGCATTAGCTGATTGGCTGAGAAGCTGTCACTGTGATGTCTACGCTTTCAGTCACACTATAGATCAGAATCTCTCTCTCTCTCTCTCTCTCTCTCTCTCTCTCTCTCTCTCTCTCTCTCTCTCTCTCCCTCTCTCTCACTGACTCTTTCTCACCTCGCCCTCTCTCTCTTTCTCTGACTCTCTATCTCTCTGACTCTCTTTCTCACCTCTCTCTCTCTAGCTCTCTCTCCCTGACTCTTTCTCACCTCTTCCTCTATCTCTCTCTCCCCTCCCCGCCTATCTTCCTCTACCACGCTCACACTCTGCATCCTGACAGTGCACTCACGCAGGGCTGCTTCGTGTGGCCAGAAAGTGGAGAAATAGAGAGAGAGAGAGGCTGAGGGAGAGTGTGTGTGCGTGTGTGTGTGTGTGTGAGAGAGAGAGAGACCGGGAGGACAGGACAGAGTGAGATCAGACGGAGAAGGGAAAGGCGAGGGAGAGGGATGGGAGGACGAGGTGGGTGTGGGGGGCAGGGTAATAACCAGGGGCTTATCTCCGCTCCCTGTCCCCCCCAGCGCCGAGCTCTTAGCCCGGGCCGAGTCCCGGCCTCCCTGTGATGGAGGGGAATTTACGAGCGCTGTCACCCGGGATCCTGTTTCCACAGGTCACCGTGTTCCCTGACCTTCATCGCCATGCCGACACAAACACTCTGCCCGGGCCCTGGCCCCCCGGTGCTGAGGATATTCGTCCAATCACGGGATGGGATGGTGGAATAGAGAGGCCGTTCGCTTAGATGACAGGACCAGGAAGAGGACACATGGGGGGGGAAGGGGGGGGGGGGATAAAAATAAATAAGATACACTTGAAATAGAGCATCAAGGAAGAGCAGGGAAAAATATGGTACATCATGTTTCCATGGCGATAGTGTGGTGAATGTTATTTTCCCTGCAAAAAATAGACAAGCGCATAGACACACACACACACACAGAGACACATGCAGTATACTGTGGCGGTAGAGCGATATGGGGATGGATAGAGAGAGACAGAGAGAGGGAGAAAGAGAAATGAGAGAGATAGACAGAGAGAGAGAGAGAGAGAGAGAAAGAGAGAGAGAGAGAGACCCTGCGTCTGTCTCCGTGTGGACTCGGGTTCTTTTATCTGCCAGCTGCCAGCGGGTGATATACACGACAGACGACCTGAGCGCCGACGTTGTTGTGCTCAAAGTCAAACCTCTACACCTGAAGCCCGCCGCGCCCCAACCCTGAACCCCCCCCCCCCCCCCCGACCCAGGGAACCCACAGGGGCCACGGGCCAAAAAGGTTTGGCTGGAGCAAACCCACCCCTCAATTACAAACTACCACCCTGCCAGCAAGATTTATGGAGGTAGTCAGGTCTGTTGGAGTGCAGCTTTTAACTCGTGGAAGCACGCGCACAAAACCAACGCACACACACACACACACACACAGACAGACACACACACTTTATAAAGTGTGTGTGATGGAATTCCCCCTGGGGCGCCATGTGCTTGAGGGGTTGGGGGATTCCAGCATTCCATTTAATTTGTGGGAGCATGGGTCACCCACGGCCAGGGCTGGTTTGGGGGCGACGGTCTCCCCCTGGACTGAACTAGAGTCAGCGGTACAAACTAACGGCTTGGCCCCCAGCTCCTTTGCTCTGCCAGACACAGGAGTGTTTCTAAAAGTGTTAAAAGCACTCTCATTTTTTCTTTTTTTTTTCTCACTATTACTGTAACAGATGTTTTTTTTTTTGCCCTCAATTGAAACGGCTCTGTTTTTGTTGTTATGTTTTGAATGCCATGTACGGCAAATTGCCTGTGCAAGGTATTGGTCATGGAGGGAGGCCCAGGTCCGTTTCTCGCTTTGGGCGGGCCCTATGCGAAAGGTTGTTTGGAGGGCCCCTATTTTGAGAAACTATTGTAGGGGAATTACAAACCCATTACAAATACAGGGCGGTCATATTCATTTCTAGAGAAAAAAAGACAAAAATCACAGCTTGGGGGTCCCCTGGTGGCTTCGTGGGCCCCTATCTCACCGCATCGTCCGCATACAGCAAGAAACGGCTCTGGAAGGAGCCGCCCGTGATTCCTTTAAGTCTCCCGCTCTCGCTCAGCGTCCGGACGACACCTGCTTGGCCCCGTCGTCCCCTTTGACCTCGACATTCCCGACCTGACTAAATCCCTCGGCTTTGGAGAGCCCGCGTCTACTCGGCCCGTCTGTCGTCCAGACGTGGGCACCGTGACGGAGTGGCTCTCGTGATGGACGATGGGTCTCCCTCCCTGGCACCACGTCTCCTCCGACGGCGCCCCTGGCGACTGCGCCCGTCCTCCAGATGGCAGCGCAGTCCTGATCGGTGGTGACAGCTCGGTCGTGATGGACGGCTGTGGCCTGTCGCCTGACGTGGCGTTGTTGTAATCGACGTCAAACCACATGAAGCGTCGTTTATGCGACGGGGTGATTGGCAGACCGGGGGGGTCAGACGGAGAACCTTTGAAGCTCTCCTGCAACTGCTGTGTAATTGAAGCGGTCCAGGAAAGCAATATTGCCTCTGCGGAAGAGAATTTTCAGTGGAAGAATGCCAAAACCGCTGGGTTTTGCCTCAAGGTAAGATGACATGTTTTTCATCACTTAGGTTATTCAAAACTTAGTAGTTTAAGACCCAGATTTGATTAAGGAAGAAAAATGGGTGTCTTGCTTCCCACCTTGCAGAAACAGCCGTCTTCCCCCTCTCTCTCTCTCTCTCTCTCTCTCTCTCTCTCTCTCTCTCTTTCTCTCTCCTGTCTCTGTCTTTCTTTCTCTCTCTTTCTCCCTCACCTGTCTCTCTCTCTCTCTCCTGTCTCTCTCTCTCTCTCTGTCTCTCTCTCTCTCTCTCTCTCTCTCCTGTCTCTCTGTCTCTCTCCTCCCCTTTGGTCGTAATGAAAGAACACCTTCCGGCCACACACAAAAGAGCCCATTTGTTGTCACTACATCAGAATGGGATCCCGTCTTTGTGTGGAAAGTGCTCTTTCCATCAGGGACAAAAGAGCCACTGGCCAGGTTAAGGCTCCAGAAAGAAAAAGAGAGCGAGAGAGAGAGAGAGAGAGGACAGAGAGTGGAGAAAGAAAGAGAGAGATGACCGAACGTATAGAAAAGGCGGCGGGACGAACAGAAAGAAGAGAAAATGAGAAAAGAACCAACCTAAAGAAACCTGGCCCGTCGACGAGACAAGGCGATTGCACGCTGCTGGTGGGGAACTCTTTCCATTACGCTGAGGTGTTGAGATGAACAAAAGGCCAGGTGAGCCAGGCCCGGGAGCAGGCCTATAAGCGCCCGTCCAGAGGAGGGGTAGGGGGAGGGGGGGGGGGTTGTTTTACAACGGAATCTGTGGTCGACAGACCCACCAGGGGAACAAGCGTAGGCGACGCCCGTTAAAAGAGGCCATTCTTGCATCCCATCTCCTCCTCTCTGGCAGCCCAGGCTCCAGGTGCTCCCCTCCAGGCAGAGCAGGAGGGCTCCCTGGCGTCAGGCGGGCTGACACGGACCTCTAGGAGTCATGGAGGAAAGGCCACATCTGGCCGCGGTGCCTGGCCTGCCGTGTGGTGGGCCTCAGTTGATGCTGCGGCGTTTCAACGCTCGGCATGTCGGCTGTGTTTGTGTCGGGAATTGTTTTACGTTTTACTGAAACGTAGCAGTTATTTTTTTCCGTTCCGGATGATTTTCCTGTGAACATCATAGCGTTGATGTTATGTCTGGTTTTGTCGCTTTCACGTACTGTGTGTGTGTGTGTGTGTGTGTGTGTGTGTGTGTGTATAACACTGAAGGGCAACCCGCTGAACTACTTCAGTAGCAACCTATTATTTGTCAGTTTTATCTATCAATGAAACTCACTCCATAACTGTATCCATAAAATATCCCTGTAATATGTGTCACTGTTGACATGTACGTCATGGTCTGCATAAACCGACCACATTCAAACACACCCCAGCAGCCATCCTGTTTTAGTCTCTTTGAAATTAAAAGAGAAATGTTGCAATCATTCTCCCACCTCCACCCCAGCTTCACCGATTGGAAATGTCTTCCCCCCTACACAGGTGTCCAAGGCCTTGCTGCTGAAGTGGAGAGCCCACATACCTATGGACGCAAGACCCATGTTTGTAAGTTCTGCAGCGGACGGACAAGAAGCTTTGTAAAAGAATAAAAAGAAAAACACATAAGCCAAACAAGCAGTCTGTTCCAGTAGATATGCATATTCATTTTGCAAGGAAAGACTCCTTTTCACCATAACGAATAATGAAAAAAGTGATCCTGTTTCCGGTCAAATAACACACCGGGCTCTGCACTCCAAATAAAGGACATTCATGAAATATCTTTTCATTAGTTCGTCAAACCATCCTGTCGTTTTAAAAACACAGTTACAAATATTGTTTGCCTTGACGCGGTCTTTGCCCGGCACTTTGAATCAACGTCGGCAGGGTAATCCTGGCC
>CM030177.1:17027180-17079680 GCA_017639675.1 Aplochiton taeniatus
TTTTCTCCTTTCTCTCCTATTACAGTTTTTTCTCTTTCTCTTTGACACTCATTTCAGAACCCTGTGGGCCATTTTTAAAAACTTTACACATCGAATTGAATTACATAAGAGGATGAAAGGATAAGTATTCCTCTCTTACCACATATCAACAACATGGAGTAGGCAGCAAACGCCGAGCCCAATAAAAGGTCAAGCAGAGAGACGAGGAGGAGGAAGAAAATGGAGGAGGAGGATGTGGTATTTATCTATCATCATTATTTATTTTTTAACTTTTGTTTTATCAGGTTGGTCTCATTGAGATTCATAATCTCTTTTGCAAGAGAGGCCTGGCCAGCACATACATTTACACACAAATTTACATAAAACAAGACTTTCATTCTGTGGGGCACCAATGATCCTTCCAGCTGTGTTCACAATGCGTTGCAGCGCTTTCCTGCTATGTGCAGTGCAGCTACCTCCCCACACAGTGATGCAGCTGGACAGGATGCTTTCAATGGTGCCCCGGTAGAAAGTGTTCAGAATCGGTCTGGTGACTTTCGCTCTCTTGAGCTTACGAAGGAAGAAGAGGCGCCGCTGGGCTTTCTTCGCCAGTGCTGCAGAGTTGGTGGCCCAGGAGAGGTCCTCACTGATGTGCACCCCCAGGAATTTGGTGCTGCTCACTCGCTCCACAGCAGCACCATCGATGGTCAGTGGCGGGTGTTCAGTGTGGCTTTTCCTGAAGTCAACCACAATCTCCTTTGTTTTACTGACATTCAGCAGGAGATTGTTCTCTCTGCACCACGTGGTCAGAAGGTTGACCTCCTTCCTGTAGTGGGTCTCGTCGTTCTTGGTGATGAGACCCACCAGAGTTGTGTCGTCTGCAAACTTCACCATGTGATTGGTGCTGTAGGTTGGTGTGCAGTCGTGAGTCAGCAGGGTGAAGAGCAGGGGACTGAGCACACAACCTTGTGGGGCCCCAGTGCTAAGTTTGATGAGGCTCGAGGTGTTGTTGCCGACTCGTACAGCTTCTGATCTGTCACTGAGGAAGTCCAGTACCCAGTTGCAAAGGGAGGTGTTGAGCCCCAGCTGGTCCAGTTTACAGATAAGTTGTTGTGGGATTATGGTATTGAAAGCTGAACTAAAGTCAATGAAAAGCATTCTCACGTATGAGTCTGCTTTTTCCAGGTGGGTGAGGGCTGGGTGGAGAGCAGAGCAGATTGCATCCTCTGTGGAACGTTTGGCTCTGTATGCAAACTGAAAGGGGTCCAGGGTGGGGGGGAGGATGGACTTGATGTGGGACATGACTAGCCTTTCAAAGCACTTCATAATAATGGGGGTCAGTGCCACAGGGCGATAGTCATTGAAGCAGGATGGAGCCGGTTTCTTTGGTACAGGTATGATGGTGGAGGACTTAAAGTGTGATGGAACAGCAGCTTGACTCAGAGAAGTGTTGAAGATATCCGTGAAGATATCCGTAAGCTCCTCTGCGCAGTCCCTCAGTACACGTCCTGGGATGTTGTCTGGGCCTGTTGCTTTGCGGGGGTTGATGGTGGAGAGTGCCCTCTTCACGCTTTCAGCAGACAGGCACAGAGCCTGGTCGTGGGGGGGGGGGGGGGGGGGGGGGAATTTTCTGTGGGCTTGTGTTGTTTGTTGCTTCAAATCGTGCAAAGAAGCTGTTGAGGTCATTGAGCAGAGAGATGTTGTCGTCGCAGGTCTGTGATGCAGGCTTGTAATCCGTTATGGCCTGGATGCCCTGAGAGGTTGTGTGAGGGAACGTGGTTGTGGGCCTGGTTTAAGAGGTGGTTGTGGGCCTGGTTTGAGAGGTGGTTGTGGGCCTGGTTTAAGAGGTGGTTGTGGGCCTGGTTTAAGAGGTGGTTGGGGGCCTGGTTTAAGAGGTGGTCGTGGGCCTGGTTTAAGAGGTGGTCATGGGCGTTGTAGTGTGATGTGAGGGGACGTGGTAGAGTACTAGTCCATGTGCCAAGACAGCCGCAGCACGGTTGCCGTGGTAGCTGTTTTGAAAAATGACCACAAGGTCCCGAATTTAGTTCCAAAGCGATTGTAAAAAAAAGAAACGTCCCTATATCCACCCCAAACCTCTCACAAAACTCATCTCTTCCTCTCTCTCTCTTTGTTCACCATCCATCCCTTTCTTTATTTCTTTCCGGGGTGACCTCCATCAAAGGGAGAGGTCGAGAAGATGAAGAGGAAGAGAAAGACCAGTCCAAACCAGGCTTTGTTGATTTAGTCTCACACACACACACACACACACACACACACACACACACACACACACACACACACACACACACACACACACACACACACACACACACACACACACACACACACACTTTCAAAAGACAGGGTAAATACTGAGCTCCTGCTGTACAGCGACGGTTCACTGATACCTGATGCTGAATAACAGTTGATTTATTTCTCTTTAGAAATTAACTGAGGGACTGTTAATGGTGTTAGTACAGTATCTACAGATATGTTTCTGGTTCTTGTCGAGGTAACAGTAAGGGCTTAGACGTTTTCGGTATCTCAAGAAAAATCTTGCTCAACGACCAACAGGCAACAGAGTAAACACTACCAATCACACGGTAGACAGGAAATACCGTGGATTAAAACCGATTTAGTGAAAGGAAACCCGTGCACAGGAGTTAAGACTCTTCCATTAAGCACAAACTGCCCAGGCAGGTAGTTTCTCATGAATTGACACAACGCACCGGAAATCGAACAAAGATTGACGTGCGGAATGGACTTCCGAGTTTTGGGAGCCTGCCAAAGCCGTTCCGGAGCGGGATCGATCAGTCGACAGCGATGACTAACAGAAGATGCCACTGCTGGGCACAGAGACAACACTCAAGTCAGGATCATTTCCGGAAAACACGGCAGCAAATCACGGCATCCCACGGTCTATGCAACACAATTTAATAATGTAAATAGTCCACACAAGAACAGAGATAAAAAAAAAAAAATCTATAATCAAGCTCTGCACAAAAGAAGTGTCCCTGCGTTTATTGGCGCTAACATTCAAGACGTGTCATCATCGTCCTCTGGCCCTTTTTAAGGTGCGAAGGCTAATTAAAAAATGGCTGTCTTTCTATAGAGCTCAGAGAGCGTTCTTATGTTATATACGAGCTGTTGTGATAATCATTCTCCTTCATATCAATTCCTGAGTCAACAAAGGGGACTAATTTCATTTCCATAATATCCTCTTCTTAAAGACAATGTTCGCGCAGTTGCCCACGGCGAACGGAGAAATTACTATCCATCTTAGCAGTCTCACGCCACCGCCACACATAAACATTTCATTAATTTCGTCTAATACATTTTTTTTTCTTTCTTCCTTTCTCTCTTATCGCCGACTCGCCGTGGCGGCAGGGAAGCCGCTCGTTTGTCAGCGGTACTGGGTTTAAATCAGCCATTATCTATGGGGGGTGCTCGTTCTCGGCCCCTCTCTCCACCTCCCTCCTGGGTAGAGATAACCGGGGGTTTGCATCGTTTCATTGCAAATGGCCGTTAATATAACAGTGTTTTATTCATTTTTTTCTTCTTCGGGGAGAAGCGAGGAGAAGGGCCCTTGCATCACTAATATAGGTCGCTTTCCCTAGCCGAGTCGTGTTATGAATACAGTGCCGTTATGAATATGGTGTGTTAAACCGTCTTGATAAAGGATGATTGCTATCACCTAATCCTATATGTATATCATTGGAAATAACGACTTCTTTTCTTCAAAATGGTGCGTACAGTTTAGATGTGTGATGCAATATGAACACACCACAAACGTTTCAGCACGTCGACATCATATTCTGGTAATGAATAGAATTTTGGAACTTTTTGGGGGCTCAGGCTAGAAGGCCAAATCCAGGCTGAGGTAAACGGTGTTGGTACTGCACTGAAACATTGTGAAGGCCGCCATCTTTGATCAGCCATATGTTAGACGTAGCTCATGAGGTGTTGCTAAGGTGTGAAGGCAGAGCTGAGGGAAGGATTGCAATACTTCAAAGTATTAGCTCCAAGGTCATAGCGGGGAGCCAGTGTTTGTCTAGGCTTTCAGTGCAAAGGGCACAGACATAAAACGTTTCAGAAACGCAGAAAACAACTCATCTTCATCGTCTATCTTTCTCTCCCCGCGTGCTCTCTCTCTCTCTCTCTCTCTCTCTCTCTGTCTGTCTGTCTGTCTGTCTGTCTGTCTGTCTGTCTGTCTGTCTGTCTGTCTGTCTGTCTGTCTGTCTGTCTGTCTGTCTCTCTCTCTCTCTCTCTCTCTCTCTCTCTCTCTCTCTCTCTCTCTCTCTCTCTCTCTCTCTCTCTCTCTCTCTCTCTCTCTCTCTCTCTCTCTCTCTCTCTCTCTCTCTCTCTCTCTCTCTCTCTCTCTCTCTCTCTCTCTCTCTCTCTCTCTCTCTCTCTCTCTCTCTCTCTCTCTCTCTCTCTCTCTCTCTCTCTCTCTGTTAAAGTCTGGCCCAGATGATCTGACAAAGGCGTTTCTCTCACATGGCTAATCCTAAATTACCTGGCCGGGACTGCGGGCCCATTAAACCCTGTTCAAGTCATGCTCACTGCTTATCCCTGAATTCATAATGTCCATTAAGTCTCCAGCCCAACACGAATGGTGGAACAATCAAATTCGGAAAGATTCGAAAATGACTTTTATCAAGGGGGCCCTTATATTGATAGTGGGGCAATTTCACATCTCATTCAGCAGAAGTGGTTTATTGAATATAAGCGGATGTGGTACGATGGGAATTGCAATCGTGCTTCCTTTACATTTTCCACCCATAGCGGAGCCATTAATATCTCTGTGGTCCGGCCAGCTCCGCTCGTGTATCACTCACGCCCTCAGGTAGCTCTTTTGTTAGGGATAATATGTTTTTAAAGGCCTCTTCCCTCCAACAGCCGCAAAACAGAAAAATCCTATTCAGCACAAGTCCTCGCCTCCCCTGCCGAACGAGACAATAACATTCTTTCATATTTCAAACTGACCCGCGGCAACGATCTGTCGTCGTTTCGAGGACTTCTTTAATCTGCTCCGCCAATTTGATTTCCTCAATAGGAATGGGATTGGATGGCCGCGCACGCCTCCCTTCCTGTGAGGCCATCGGTTCTATTTCAAACATCTATTCACGGGTTTTTTTGGTGCAATTTTACCGGATGATTTGCTTTCTGTCATTTTAGAAGAAAGAGGAAAAAATACCGTAGACCTTCTAATGATCCAAGAATGTGGCATCCTGCACAATGCTTAATAATGAAAGAGTTTTGTTCCAAAAAGAGTTTGGTAAAAAAAATTGCACCTTAAAACACGAAGGCTGACATAAAAGTTAAATAGCTTGAATTAATAATTTAATCCTTTTCAGCTTTGGAGATATAAAAGTGGTATTTTATTTCGTCTTTGGTCTCCAAATTCTGGGAATTATTTGAACAACCGTCGCTGCACAGTGCTAATATTTCATCAATTATTTAAGAAGTCATACGTATGTGTGCTACAAAAGCGAAGTGGCTTACAGCGGTACCTATTCTCTCAATGGTGCCTCATAATCATAGGCATGATGAATATTATAACCCGGTTTCTTGTGTATTTTCAATTGGATGGAATAGCCATAGTCTGCAACAGAGTCAAATCGATTTAACGGATGTCACATTGGACAAACTTTATGACCAATACTTCACCAATATTGATATACTTAAAAATATATCTACTTTTCGTATTCCTTCTCATATAGTACTTTTTGATCAGAAATCAGAATGGCATTATGTGTCTGCTGTCCCCACTTCAATGCGACCATGTGTTTTACCGGCTACCGGCAACCGCCCCCCCCCCCCCCCCCCCCCCCCCCCCCACCTCCGGATGCTTCCGACCTGGTTCTTCTCAGCGACTCCATTGCTTTGCCCTTCTTTCACCTTTTTCTCTGTCTGCTGTCTCTCCTCTCCATCAGTCAAAGCGAGGGGGTGGGGGAGGGGGGGTGGAGTAGTAATGGCTTCTTCCTCCTCTTTGTTTGCTCTGTGCTGATTCACTTGAGTCACACACATCTCTCTGTATTTTTCATCTCTTTCTTTCTCTCTATATAAATATTTCTCATCTCTATATTTCTCATTTCTCTCTCTCTCTCCCTCTCTCTCTCTCTCTCTCTCTCTCTCTCCCTCTCTCCCTCACTCTCTCCCTTCTCGTCTTCTTTTTCAATCGTCTTCTACAGGTGTCATCCGCTCGTTTATGCCAGTGCTCTCTATTAACCTCTTTCTTCATGCCCCCCCCCCCCCCCCACACACACACAACTACCCCGTCTCCTCTCTTTCCGCATGACCCCCCCACTCCACCCCTTCTCCATCGCACACCCTCCCTCCTTTCTTCCTCCTCTTCCTTTCTCCACGGGGCAACACTTGAGGAGGCTGAGAGCGGGTTGTAGACCGGAGGTAAAACTAAAAGATTAGCCCGCCGGGCAGGCGCTTTATGTGGCACAGATAATGGAGGGGAATAAAGAAGGAGGGAACAGCACGAAGAAAGGAAAAGAGGAGGGTTTTCATCTCCTCCGTGCTGCAGAGGCTGTTGAAATTTGGACAGACAGATTCATTTAACCTTTAGGAAGGAGTCATAGTAACCCAGGGAACTGTACGTGGTGAAGGCGGTTGCCAAATCAAGACAACAGCGTCACATGGTATTTTCTTTTTGATGGGAACAACACAGTGTGGTCCACCTACCTGTCCAGGTCAACGGAGTACACTTTGATTTGCAACTGATTATGATTTATGAGTGTGAAAAAAAATGGTGGGAAAACATTGGAAGACAAACAGTAGGTGCTCTTTGATGCCATTGTTGCCATGGCATTTCATCCTCTCCCTTCTAAACAGAGCACCGGTCAGAACAACAGTCCCTCCTCCAGTGACAGCTTCAACGACCCAAAATGGCCTCCGTTGTCTTTCCTGGCAGGTGTCAGGCAGTCGGAGGAGGGGGTTGTTCTGACCACAGTAATTTCCCGGCGTTGGGCGCGGCGGTCCCGCGAGGAGATTACACAGCGCTAACTCCTCACGATCACACACATTAGGGACCGCTGAGATTAGCCAATGGCGGCCTCCGTAGCGCCCTATCGACACCCAGCCGGCACCGCGATTTAGCCAATCCCCTTGAGACGGCGACGAGGGTCAAGGACCAATCAATAACCCTGGGCCCTCGTTGAATTTGACAAGCATCTACATGGGGGAAATGGCAATCACTTAGCACCAGTGGGCATATGCTATTGAGCGGCGCAGATAAAGCTTACCCTAGTCAATCACGCAGAGGAGATTGGCTCGGTGAGATTAGAGGCTGGAGCACATCCAAAAGGCCTGTTCGCCACTCGAGCGTACGGCTCTAATAATGAAACAGTGGAGGTCTGCAAACCAACAAGCCACACATACACACACACACACACACACACACACACAAACAGAAGGGTAGGGTCTGATTGAGTGCGGGGTTGATTGTCGGGTTGTGGGTGTGTGTGTTTGTGTGTGTGTGTGTTGGGGGGGGGGAGTAAGACCGAGCGAGCAGTAACGGATGGGGAACTCAACTCAATCAGCTGAAAGGCAAGTTTCACGGAGAGAGCATTAAGGATTAAGATCCTAGTCGCTTAGCAACTTTGTTTTCATATCCGTGCTGCTAACTCCTGACATCATGGACGGAGGTATCAGCCCTTACAAAGAGGAAACCATAATCTCTGTCCTCCCTATTCAACATCTGCCCAACTTAGCATGTCCTGCGTCACAGATTCAGCCTCCATCAGACTGGGTCACAATAATGACTGAAGCGTTTTCCTCTGGTAGTCATGGTGCATGGCGACCTCCTCTATTCTCTGCCCACCAAAGGGCCATCGGAGTAGATAGCATGTGGCTATACTGCCTCCCATTGAATTTGCATGGAGGTGAAGCCTTTGGACCCTCCGGCTGTCTGCTTCATAGGGTTGATTGGCCCCTACACTTCTGCTGTTGACAACACCTGTCGTTTTCCTCACCGTCCTCCATCTCTTCCTCCTCCTATTCATCCCATTCCTCCTCCTACTCTATCACCTCCTTCTCCCCCGCCTCCTCTAGCACCTCCTCCCCTTCCTTCTCGTCCTCCTCCTCCTCCTCCCATTTATCCTCCTCCACCACCTCCTTCCCCCCGCCTGCTCTACCACTTCCTCCCCTTCCTCCTCGTCCTCCTCCTCCTCCTCCCATTCCTCCTCCTCCACCACCTCCTTCCCCCCGCCCTCCTCCTCCTCCTCCCATTCCTCCTCCTCCACCACCTCCTTCCCCCCGCCTGCTCTACCACCTCCCCTTCCTCCTCGTCCTCCTCCTCCTCCTCCCATTCCTCCTCCTCCACCACCTTCCCCCCTCCCTGCTATTCCAGCTCCTCCTCCGCTTGCTGTTGAAACATGCTGATGATTATTGTTCAGAATGCGTCCATGAATTGGAGTGCCTGTATTGTGTACAGTGTATTCTCTGCCTCTCTCCATCTTTCTCTCTCTTGTCTCACACACATACATACATACAGACAGACAGACAGACAGACAGACAGACAGACAGACAGACAGACAGACAGACAGACAGACAGACAGACAGACAGACAGACAGACAGACAGACAGACAGACAGACAGACAGACACACACACACGTCACTCTTTGATCCACAAATTCTTTTAAAAGCTCGACAACTTTGTTTTTTCTGATAGGTCTTTTAATTCGGTCACTAAACTGGAGTCCGGCCACCAGAAGCTCGGGGAACGGCCGTTTGTTTAAATAAAGTTACAGCACAGCACTGATTTAGAATGGGGAGTAGATAATGAATGAGGTTTCAGTCATGCTTAGCCACAATGAGAAAGTGATTCAAAGGGATAGGACAGAAAGCAGGGGGGTAAGGTTTGGACTCCAATGACCAGTGTGCATGTCTTCCTCCTCCAGCTAGCTAATAGAAGCAACTATTTAATGTTAGCAAGACCGTCTCTTAAGTCTTTAAAAAAGTTGTATTTGTTAATTGATTTCATATTTTAATTTGGTTGTGATTGGTTTATATAAAACAATTATTCAAATGTCTTTATACATTATTAAACTATTCTGACAGATTATCTACTATTAATTCCTGTCGAGAACCAATGGATTCAAAGCAGGGTTAGGCTATTTTACGCTCACAAACGACCGCTGGGACAACGCAGTGCTCATGACAGAAACGACTTTCCAATTTTTATGGATCACTTTTTAATTGAAAGCGTGTGTGTATTCGGAGTGGCCTGTGGAAGGAAAAACTGCAGTCAGGAGAAACCCGCGCAAAGATGGCCTGCTGCACTTACCTGATATGAGACGGAAGATAATTATATAAGATAATGGTTGTCGTCGGCTGTCGTTTGAGGTAGTTATCCATATTTCATCGCTTTTTTTTGTTGTTGAAGAACAACCAATGACAGTAGCAATTAGTAAGGAGGTTAAGACCACTGCCAGTTTCGAATGCGTCTGTTTTGGTACAGTTAACAGTGATGGGTGAGATTTTCTTGCGGTTGTAAAGTAAAAACAAATGCTCAAAATCAAATCAAAAACATTTGTTTTCCATAATTAGCACTGTGAAATACAATATTGCTCTCCAGAAGATGCTAACGAGTATTTATGTTCTTCGCCACGTTTTTTGACTTAAAATCATCTCCTTTAGTTTGACCCTGCAAGCTCGTCTAAGAATATAACATGTCACTAATGCCGTTACTAATCTGTAATTTGAGTTTCTTTGAAACCTCGGCGTCGTGCTTGTGCATGTTTTCCTTGAAGTTTTTACGAGCAGGCTCTTCTCAAAGAGCGTTACGTTGCTGCTGGATGACATGCCCTATACTTCTGAAACACTCCGGCATTAATTAATGTCTGCGCGTCTCTCCCGTAGCAAAGGTCTATTCTGGTGCAACATCTCACTACAGTTGGCACGTCTGACGGAAGTTCACTAACATTTTGCACAGCTAACAAGCCCTGAGCAACGACTCAGTTAAGACACCTCCTTCTCCCGAAAACACTTCGAAATTTGTTCCTTTAATTATAGGTGCGTTCCAAATAGTGACTCTCTCTCTCTCTCTCTCTCTCTCTCTCTCTCTCTCTCTCTCTCTCTCACACACACACACACACACACACACACACACACACACACACACACTTTTTCTCTTACCAACAGACATACACATACACACACGTGCACACTTTTACAAACTTGGTCTGTTCTCCTACTTGCAAACGCACACACACTACACAAGGGGAGGATATCTAATATCCTAGAGGTCAGCCACTCCTTTTTCTTCTGCCCGTTTGGGGAGGAGAAGATAAGATTATCATCTTAATCTGGCTGACATATTATATGCCCAACACGCTGCCCTCCAGCTGACTTCTGTTCATCCCTCCATCAGGCAGGAGGGATGGTGTGAGCCATGAAAGAGAGAACAGGAGGAAGAGATTAAAACATCGCTGGATGCCTTCCAAGAAGCAGTGTTTGCATTAATGTATGTGACCCATAGGTGGGGAACACAGCTGGGTCTTAAGTAAAAAGAAATACCGCTGCTGGAACAGAGATTCAATTCTATTCTGCATACGTACATGTTTATTTTTATAGCTGTTGGTAGACCGATATAAGAAATAAGAAAAGGTACAGTGATATGTGATCAATAAATTGCAGGGGGACTAACTGGCTGACTGGCTGGCTGACTGACTGGCTGACTGACTGACTGACTGGCTGACTGACCAACTCAGAAAAATTAGAGATTTCCTTCATTCCAACTTTGAAAACGTTAGGCAGTGGCCTAGAAAAAACTGCCATAACCTGTGAAAAAGTTAAGAAATTGACAAGATATATATGAAGAATTAGAAAATATAAATTATCAACAGGTTTGGGTGCTGTTTGTGCAGGAACACATTGACAATGGATATGTGACATTGGTGAGCTCAAAGACAACAAACAACTTTTGACTTTAAAGTAACATTTTGTACAGCTCTGACCTTTTATGTAAAAAATAAATGTATTTACAGTTGTTATTTTCATTGAGCAAGTTGTTATAGTCTAAGTTTTATTTGCCAAAATATAGGTACAGTGATTCTGTCAAGTCCGCGATGTATATAGTTATGATGATAGAGAGAAAGAAATATTTCAAGACAAAAAGAAAAAAATATCAATCAATAAACCAAAAAAAACTCTCACAGAAAATGCCATTTAAAATGTTCAGGCAGTACCTGGAGTGTTTTATTTATTTTTCAGCCCAAGTGGTAAACAGGTCTTTGGCTTGCCGCCCAAACTTTCAGTTGACTATAATTTTTTTTGGAGGGGCTGTTTTCGTGTTGAAGGCATTAGCTGGAGTCTGGCTCAGCGAGCTCTGTTTGGATAAAGAGCAGCCAGGTCTCTCCCTAGAGGGCCTGATTGGCCCACTACAGACAGCTTGAGGAGAAGCTTTCCAGTCAATCCCCATGCCTTTACTGAATTACCCGCTCTCTGTTATCAACGCTATTATAGCCAGCCAGAATTCCGCTGCCCCCCCCCCCCCCCCCCCCCCCCCCTCGACTCCATACCATTACTGTGTATTTGTCACCTAGAGTGAGAGAGAGAGAAAGAGAGTGAGGGAGAGAGGGAAAGAGAAAGAAAGAGGAGTCTATTCCAACCGGGTTCTCTCTCTTTCTCGCCCGTGTAAAGGATTTTGTATGTCCACAGTGTTATTGGATTGAGACGGGGGGTAAATGGTGTTCTACACACTCTACGCTCCGTGCAGACATCCTCTGCAGCCTCAGCACAAGACACAAGCCAATATTTCACACAGCGGGCCAACGCCATCGCAGAGCCTGTGGCCCAGAAGAGGATTATGCCAAGTTCCCCTGAGCTAACATTACCTGTCAGCGATCGGTATTGAAATCACTTTATAATCCCGGAGGAAGGCGGATGACATTTCCACATCTCCTTTTAAAGAGTGCATGATGACATCGGTGGAACATGACTTCGTCGCATTGCCCCACCCCCCACAACAATAAATAAAAGAGCGGTGAAGATCAATAACAATCCCACCGAGGTTTGCATAAACACTCTTATTGAATTCATGATTCCAACTGGGACATGCCAATATATACAATCCACACGCATGGCTCGCCTGCAGCAAAGGAATATGATCGGTAACACAGATCCTGGACAGGGTTTGTTTGTAAAGGGAACCAAGGCTCCACACCTAGGCCCCCTAACTTCCACGGTAAGAGGGGAGAAGGTGGGGTTCTGGCTTCCCCAGGCCAGGGTTCATTCATCACAGATTGGGGAGGGACTGCACAGCCCTGAGGACAGGGGTCTGCAGGTCTGCAGCGCTGGAGGAACACAGGCCCGTTCTCCCCTCTCCATTTCTCTCTTTCTTCAGCTTCTCGGCGCACGCACACACACACACACACACACCCACACACACACACAGACACACACCCACACCCACACACACACACACCCACACCCACACACACACCCACACAGACACACACACCTACACACACCTACACACAGCTTATCGTGCTCCCATCTCTCTGCTCTTCTGCTACATTCCCCCCACTTACCCCAGTTTCCCAGCTCTGTACCACCTTTCACTCCTTATTTTGCGCTCCTCATTTTACTCCTCTCTTCATTTCAATCACTTTGAAACCACTTTCCCTCTCTTTTCTGTGCCTCTCTTTTCCCCTTTAAATTCATTCCCCATTCAGAAGAAACTCTCTCGCTCCACCTGCCCCATAATCCCAGGCTAAATCAGCCTATTAGGAAAAGAACATCGCCATGGAGTGTCGGCCATCTTCTTTTTATTACCCTTGCCAAACTCTCCTCCTTCTCCTCTGCGGGGCCACCAGGCCTCCCTACCATCCTCTCCTCTCCACCAGTAATGACTCCTTTTCCGGACCTTCCTGCTGCGCGGCCAGTCATGGAGTCAGCATCATGTTAATTAAGCGTTTGACACAACAGCATCTCGTTTGGATCGTGAGGGGTTGCGCTGTGTTCTCCTGCACGTGGCCTAGCGCTGGCCGGCGCGGAGCCTTTGGCGGGGTTCCCAGGGGCGGTCATTAAGCAGAGTTCTGAAAGCCTTCTTTAAAATGAGGATGTTTCTTCCACGCAAACGTGGTCAGACGTGAGGTTTTGTTTTTCAAAGGGGCTATTTTGTAACGCTTATTAAGAGCACAACCATAAATTGAAGTCGGTTTTGCCTTTCAACCCCCCGATCACAATGGACCACGCACACAGACACATGTCTGTTTATGTAACGACGGACCGCAGCGCCGCAACTTCTTTCAGACTAATTCCTCCAACAGATTTACCATGTCCATTTTCTACTATTATTTCCCCATGAAGTGCACTATATAAAATAGGAAAAGACACCGCTGCAAATGTACCATGCCCCATCTCTGAGGGGATTAAACCGCATGCACCTACCGTTCAGGGGGAAAACGCTGCTCCAACACGGCACCACATGAAGTCCCCATGACTACGCTAGATAGCTTGTGGCGCTTTGGATGTGTGTGTATTGTGTGTATGTGTATATTTTATGTATATGTGTGTGTGTGCACATGTAAAAAAAAAAATTGCTCAAGCTTCAGGGGGTCCATATGTGGTGTTCGCTGATAAATCCATGCTGTCACAGGATATCAACTGGATTATTTGCTTCAATTCCAACATTAAGTTGATGGAACAATACACCTGTTACATACAACGAACATCATAGCATAATTGCAACATGAATTACATTATATTAAAAGTTAACACTTTAATTAGATTTTAAAACTATTGTCCCGTTTAACCTAGAAATGATAATTCTCCAAGCTCATGACCTAGAAACCACCCAAATTTCAGTTAATGATATTTTCTTGTGCTTGCATGCCTATCAATTATAATAGCATCGCTGGCGTGGCGTTTTCTGTAATATGTGCTGCTCTTGCAACCCCAGTCTCTTTCTGTAACACGCTAACGAGTGCAAAGAGTGTAGGAAGGTAGGGCAAAAACATGGAGAAAAAACAACAACAAAAAACGCGCTGTCCCTTCGGAAGCATGCTGGGATTTATGTTCTGAAAAATGGGAGTCTTGCTTCCCACCTTGCAGAAGCAGCCGTCTTTTCTCTCTCTCTCTCTCTCTCTCTCTCTCTCTCTCTCTCTCTCTCTCTCTCTCTCTCTCTCTCTCTCTCTCTCTCTCTCTCTCTCTCTCTCTCTCTCTCTCTCTCTCTCTCTCTCTCTCTCTCTCTCTCTCTCTCTCTCTCTCTCTCTCTCTCTCTCTCTCCCTCCCTCCCTCCCTCCAATTGTCTGTCAGTGATGAGATGTCCCCAACAGATGGAGAAGCGTAAACAGCGCTGACAGATCTAGTCGAGTCTTCGCCGGAGGCCAAAACGTGGTGATGCTTAACAATGGAGGAGGAGGATGATGTGAGGGTAGGATCGTACGTTGTGCAAAGTTGCTACAATAACGAAAAACATTTTACCTGGTGACGAAATATATGGTAGGCTTGGGTGTAGTATATGATTTGATTGAGGTGCAATAGTAATGTAGCTGCAATCCTCAGAGAAGCCGGTCAACGATTCACAGGGCTGCTTTTTCTCTTGATAGTTTGTCGGATTTTTTCGTTTTTCATCCCAAACAATTTTTCAGAAGAAAAAAGTGCACTCTACCAGGGGGGAGTGAAGCACACTCCCCCCGCGCACTCTCCCATCGTTTACGTCCCGACCTTATTAGCATGAACAACGAGCCTCTCCATTCTTAAGCCGGTGCCATCAAACCGCGTTACCCTTCATTGTCTGTTAATTGGATTTACTTGTGGATAATTGTATTCCGTGTTCTATCCCCTCACAGCTGTGTTGGGCTCGGGACCGTAGTGTGATTACCAAACAGGTGCTAATTGGAGTGATGAGAATAGCACAGAGTACAGGTGAGCTCCGGTAATGATGGTAAGCACATTTGTAAATGTAGGCTGGATTCTTGTCAATGGTTAAGTGCCGTCTGTTTTTGGAGGGGATTTAAGAATGTCACAGTTTAAGTATTTTGATTATTTTCAAATGACCGGCCACCATTTCGATTCACTATGGAGCAATTGTCTACACTGAAATAAATAAGTCTATTTAAAACAGCAATAAAACTTAAAAAAAAAAAAAATCTGCTTAAGGGCGTGCTCCCTCCAAGTGCCTTGAAATCACACAGAAAAAAATATCTGTGAAAAGCAATAGTACTTGCCTCAGGGTTATATCCGCCTCCTTCTAGGTAATGAAGAAAACGGTGAGCTTGTTCGCAGCGGACTTCACCGCATTCTCCGTTGAACTGGCTCTCCCCAAGTTATTCACGGCAGCGTTAGCGCTCTATTATTCAGCCACAAACACCGACCCCACGGTTCATATTTACAAACGGCCTCTAGCGTCTGGTTTCACCACTCGAAATGCCAACGCGTGCATGTAGACCTCTTGACGTTCATTATTAGATTTGTCTTCGTTTCTCCTTTATGTAGATCATCTTTTACATCGATCCAATCCCCTCATTGGAATGCACATGCGGCCGAGGCGGCATCGATTGTCCGTGGAGGGGAGCCGTTTTGACAGCTTCATTCGTTAGGTTCTCCCGCGGGACGGACGCGCTGATTCTGTGGTAGGACATGGGTGCCGATGAGCCTGTGAGGCCCGGTTGAGCGCAGAACGACCGCTGTGCTCAGAGCAGACAGCGTCTTTTAGGCTGCATAGCTTCAAGCGTGTAAACGCCGGTTTGAGGTTTGTTCAGATTTAACTACCGCGGCTAAGAGAACAGTGCCACATAGCAGATGCCCTGCCTCCTCAAAACGGGACATTTCGGGACATTTCATTAGCAACCGTTATTTTCCGCCCATGCAAAATTAGCCAGAAGTTCATGAATTCAACTCAAGTTGTTGACATGTTCGGACTGCTGAGAACCCACATTTCCAGGCGAGAAACATTGAGCATGCTTCACGGGGAAAACAAAGGCATCCATCTGGCTGTGTTTAGTTACTTGCTGTGATGAGGCTAAAGTGGCGCCGCTAGTACCAAAAGTTAATCAAAAACACTAATTAAAAGTGTGCACGCGGAAGAAAGTGAAAGAAAAGCTGTGTGTGTGTGTTTGACAGTTTCCCATAACCCATTGCCAGCTCCCCATCTCTCTTCCTTTTATTTGATACTCCAGAAAGCACACATAAAACAAAGCAGCGCATTACAACCTTCTAATTATTCATTTGATGGCACGGGCCCTCCGTGTTTACGGGCCAAACACAAATAAAATGGAGGGCACACGATGTCCCACTTAACATCAGCCACCAGTGCAAACATCCCATCCATCAAGGCCAATGTGTGTGTGTGTGTGTGGCGGCGGGGATAACTAATGGCAGCAGGCGCGGAGTGGAGGGGCACAGCCACATCAGCATTCACATTGAGCCCCCCCACACGCACAACATAAACACAAACACACACACACACACACACACCCACACAACATAAACACAAACACACACACACACACACAACATAAACACAAACACACACACACACACACACACACACCCATACAACATGAACACAAACACGCATACATGCACACAACATAAACACATGCACAGGCACACACACACACACACACACACACACACACACACACACACACACACACACACACACACACACACACATAAATACACAACCACCCATCCACACAGCATAAACACAAACACACACACACAAACACACAAATCCACCCACACAAATATAAACACACACACACACACCCACACAAAGAAAGAAAAGGAAAAGAAAATTCTTTTCCAACATTCCATTGGTGTGCACTCTTCTTTTCCCCCTTCTTTCCGCGACAGACAAATCTTTCATCACACAGCATAGTTTTTCACCTCCTTCCACCTCTCGCTATCGGTAGTCAGGAAGATGGCAACCCATCACGTCGCCCGGGCGATTGTAGTCGTTGACACAGGCGGCGGAGCGTCTATTGGCGCGGTCTAGACAGCAACTCGAGACTGATCCCTTTTCTAATGGTGCTCAAGGCACCTTGCTCTTCAATCCCTCCTTCTACACACGGCTGGTTTGAAACGTGTGGGTGTGTTTTCGTCTGTGTGTGTGTGTGTGTGCGTGCGTGTGCGTTTGTACGCGTGCGTGTGTGTTTCACAATGTGTGTGCCTGTGTGTGTGTGAGTGTGTCAAAGTGTGTGTGTGTGTTTCACAATGTGAGCGTGTGTGTGTTTCCCAGGGTGTGTGTGTGTGTGTGTGTGTGTGTGTGTGTGGCCGTTTCACGGTGTAATAAAGCTCTGCCCTGACTCAGCCTCGGCACATATCTCTGCTCTGATCCGTTTGCCTCTCCAGTCTACCCGGTCTAATTTACCTCTCATTGTTCCAAGGAAATGAGAATATGCAAATGTTCCGAGGAGCGTGGAGGGGAGGGACCCGGCAGAGAGCAGCCGCCTTGCCGCCGCACCGCCGGAAAAATGTTCCTCATCGCCGGGCGTTGGGCTAATCACCATGATTTGCTTGTTACCGTAATACACTGCCAATTAAGACTGGCCTATGCATAGTCCCCCTGCTTGACAGCACTCATTGGGTGTGTGTGTGTGTGTGCGTGCGTGCGTGTGTGTGTGTGTGTGTGTGTGCGTTGCACGGTGAGGTTGCCTTGGCACATAATGTCCGTTTCTATTAGATCTACATGCCCTTAGGATGGTAGGAACTACCAGGCTTTCCTACACCACAGGACATTAAATATATACAGTGGGGCCAAAAAGTATTTAGTCAGCCACTGATTGTGCAAGTTCTCCTACTTAGAAAGATGAGAGACGTCTGTCATTTTCATCATTGGTACACTTCAACTATGAGAGACAAAAAAGAGAAAAAAAAAACTGGAAATCACATTGTAGGATTTTTAAAGAATTTATTTGTAAATTATGGTGGAAAATAAGTATTTGGTCACCCACAAACAAGCAAGATTTCTGGCTCTCACAGACCTGTAACTTCTTCTTTAACCTTTTCGCGCGTAAGTTCTAAATTCTCTAACTGTCCCCCTAGAGTGAGTTTTTATTGCACGCGATGTCAGAGCAAGCAAAAATATTCTCGAATTCGATTGTGACGCGTCAGGACAGAAAGCCTCTAAACCGCAGTAATTGTATTTACTTCTTCGTTTATCGTTGCTTAGTCCTCTGTGCATACTGTATGCCTATAGGCTATCGTGTATGGTTCATAAACTAAAAATATCTGTCAGAGCCAAGGTAATCAACTCGTCGGTACAGGACTCAGGAGGCGTGAAAAGTAGCCTACAAGTAGAGACCTGGAGCGGCCAACTTGGTCAGTTATCTTGTTCGCATTGTTTGACGTTGATAACAAACATGAAGCCATCCGTAAATCCGATTCATAACAGTCGGACTGTTTCACTTTTTGGAAATTAATTCACTGAACTATTTTATTGTCACGATATGCTGCAGATAATACTGTAATATTTTAGTATTTGTCAGGTCACTCATCAGTCAGGGCTAAAGAAAGTTAGCTAGCATAGCTACAGCACCGTCGCCGTAGAGATTATAACCTGTTATCTTAATACTCAGATCATTTGAATGTCTGTAACAGAATAAACGTATTGTATTTGGCTGACAAGACTGCAAATTCTGTGAATGTGAGGACTGGCTAGTCCCTAGTCTGGGTTAACCTAAACGCTTATTTGATTATAATGCAACAGTAGAAAATGTACGTTCTATTGATACGTTCTAATCACACCGGTTTGATCGTACGCTTCAGGGACCACTCTAGAGTGATCACACCGGTGTGATCGTACGCGTCAAAGGGTTAAGAAGCTCTTCTGTCCTCCACTCGTTACCTGTATTAATGGAACCTGTTTGACCTCGTCATCTGTATAAAAGACACCTGTCCACAGCCTCAAACAGTCAGACTCCAAACTCAACCATGGCCAAGACCAAAGAGCTGTCGAAGGACACCAGGAAGAAAATTGTAGACCTGCACCAGGCTGGGAAGAGTGAATCTGCAATAGGCAAGCAGGTTGGTGGGAATAGATCAACTGTGGGAGCAATTGTAAGAAAATGGAAGACATACAAGACCATTGATAATCTCCCTCGATCTGGGGCCCCACGCAAGATCTCATCCCGTGGGGTCAAAATGATCATGAGAATGGTGAGCAAAAATCCCAAAACTACACGGAGGGACCTGATGAATGACCTGCAGAGAGCTGGGACCAAAGTAACAAAGGCTACCATCAGTAACACACTACGCCGAGAGGGACTCAAATCCTGCAGTGCCAGGTGTCCCCCCCTGCTTAAGCCAGTACATGTCCAGGCCCGTCTGAAGTTTGCCAGAGAGCATATGGATGATCCAGAAGAGGATTGGCAGAATATCATGTGGTCAGATGAAACCAAAATAGAACTTTTTGGTAAAAACTCAACTCGTCGTGTTTGGAGGAAGAAGAATGCTGAGTTGCATCCCAAGAACACCATACCTACTGTGAAGCATGGGGGTGGAAACATCATGCTTTGGGGCTGTTTTACTGCAAAGGGGACAGGACGACTGATCCGTGTTAAGGGAAGAATGAACGGGGCCATGTATCGTGAGATTTTAAGCCAAAACCTCCTTCCGTCAGTGAGAGCATTGAAGATGGAACGTGGCTGGGTCTTCCAGCATGACAATGATCCCAAACACACCGCTCGGGCAACGAAGGAGTGGCTCCGTAAAAAGCATTTCAAGGTCCTGGAGTGGCCTAGCCAGTCTCCAGACCTCAACCCCATCGAAAATTTGTGGAGGGAGTTGAAAGTCCGTGTTGCCCAGCGACAGCCCCAAAACATGACTGCTCTAGAGGAGATCTGCATGGAGGAATGGGCCAAAATACCAGCTACAGTGTGTGCAAACCTGGTGAAGACTTACAGGAAACGTTTGACCTCTGTCATTGCCAACAAAGGTTATGTTACAAAGTATTGAGTTGAACTTTTGTTATTGACCAAATACTTATTTTCCACCATAATTTACAAATACATTCTTTAAAAATCCTGCAATGTGATTTTCAGGATTTTTTTTTCTAATTTTTGTCTCTGATAGTTGAAGTGTACCTATGATGAAAATGACAGACCTCTCTCATCTTTCTAAGGAGGAGAACTTGCACAATCAGTGGCTGACTAAATACTTTTTGGCCCCACTGTATATATATATTTGGTATGGCTGATGCTGGCCCTTCCTGGAGGAAGAAGAACTGGTCCAAAGCTCAGATAAAAGACATACTGTATCAAATCAAATGTATTTGTGTAGCACGTTTCATACACATAGGCTATTCAATGGGGTTTGCATAAGGCAAGCAGAAATACAAGACCACAAAATAATTAAAACAATTGTAACAAGAAATAAAATTGCTAAGAAGGAACAAAAGTGTTATATGTATGTGTTTGTCTGTATGTCTGTGTATGACGTGTATGTGTACGTGTGAGTGTGTGTGTGTATGACGTGTGTGTGTGTGTGTGTGTGTGTGTGTGTGTATGACTGTGTGTGTCTGTGTGTGTGTGTGTGTGTATGACTGTGTGTGTGTGTGTGTGTGTGTGTGTGTGTGTATGACGTGTGTGTGTGTGACGTGTGTGTGTATGACGTGTGTGTGTGACGTGTGTGTGTATGCCGTGTGTGTGTGTCTGTAGGCAGAGATCAGAGCTAGTTCCACTGTTGTGCACGCTCCCAAAATAGAACCGCGAGACCGATCGTGTGCGTTGATACCAGGCGGTGTCTCCATAAGACGTTTCCTAAACACTCCTCATAAGAGTCCGCCGAGAGACAGAAACGGCTCGTCCTGAAGGGCGGCAACCGTTGCTGTCTCGGCGGACGCTTCCCTGACCATGTCGTTACCGCACGAGTGCTTCTGGGCAACCAAGTGGCTCCTCTAACTGGGGGTCTCCCTCCTCATTGGTTTTCCCATCCTTGTCCATCTACGGGTAATGCGGGTCCTCTCTCTTTGAAAAGGAAGGGTGAGGCTGGGGGAAGAAGACACCGCCGATGGCTTAAAAGCCAGGCATTCAATTTCCTTTGGTTGGATTCCGTATCAAGCTGTTACAAGATATGTAAATATGTATTTTTAATCTCTCAGATATATATTTAATCCCTCGACGGTACCACTGGTCAGGGTGGCATCTACACACCAACAAACACACGTATATATTTGTATACGTGGTAGTTGGTGTGTGGATGTGACTGATCAGGGGTACTAGATTGCATGCAGCCCCCCCCCACCCCCCAGTCCCCCATCCAACCCCCATACACAGAATGGTTGAAACCACCTCAGCCAGAAAACAAACTAACACCCTGTAGCACAACCTTATCTGAAACACAACTTCATATCACACACATGCACACACACACACACACACACACACACACACACACACACACACATCTTATCTCTCCATACGGTAGATATATGGCTTAAAGTCTGCTTTATTTAGTATCCATATAGATATCACATTTAACTTTGAAGTAGGATTTAAATTGTTTTATTGTAGAAAATGTGTTGATGTTTTATCACTTCACTTTTGTGGGGGGATTTTTATAACATCCTTTCCATACTGTTTTTTATACGCATAAGCTGATTTATTCATTTCAGCTAAATCGCCAAATCTGACAAAGTTGAAATCTAGCTAAGTAAACCTAGTCTCTTATTGATATTATTTATGAGGCAGGATAAGCCTGTAAAATAACAAGATGATATATGTGGGCCCACACTGAGTAACAAGCTGTTTGTGTTTGTGTGTGCGCATGCGTGTGCGTGTGCTTATGTGTGTTTGTGTGTGTGTGTGTGTGTGTGAGTGTGTGTGTTTGTGTGTGAGTGTGTGTGTGAGTGTGTGTGTGTGTGTGTGTGTGTGTGTGTGTGTGTGTGTGTGTGTGTGTGTGTGTGTGTGTGTTGTCTAACACCTCAAAGTGAATTTGGGGTGTGTTGGGGGAACGTGCCTGGGGTGCGATGATCATTTAACTGGGTTTTGGAGAGGCACTCCAAGGGAATGGAGTGGAGAGATACTCCCCCCTCCACTAATGAGCATGAGGGAAGACTTTGAGCGCTGCGCAGCAGGGGGCCCGGGTGGGGGAAGACTTAGAGTGTCGCGCAGCAGGGGCCCAGGGATAATGAGTTTACATCGGTGGCGTCCTGTGATGTGAGCACCGGGGAAGCTATCAAAACACATGTTTACTAGTCCAACTAAAGGAGTGCGGCAATGGCTACACACACACACACACACACACACACACACACACACACACACACAAACACACACACACACACACACACACACACACACACACACACACACATATGGAGGAAAATTAAATGACAATTAGTCCTGTCCTGATGGTGTGTGTGTGTGTGTGTCTGTGTGTGTGTCTTTGTGAGTGTCTGTTCCTGTGAAATTCCCCGGCTGGTGCTTGGGTAACTGAACGGTATGCTTGGGGAACCGCCACGGGATTTGGAGGGACCTCCCGAGTTAATTGTTGACAATCTGAAACGGACGTGTTCACAAGACATGACCTTCCCCAGAGCGCGGGCCCACGTATCAATTAAACCCTCAATGAGATGCATGGGCCGTTCCCCGAGAGGACTCACTGAGGCCGGGCGCTCAGGATCTGTCGCGAGGCAAATCGTAATCGCCGCATACCTTGATTTGGGCCCGGGGAATGCGGAAGAACAACGGGTTTTGTATTCTTTGGAACTGTTGACTTCATTTCATCGTGTGGAGATTATTGCTTCATGGCAACGGAAGGCAACGCTGCAACCCTGTGAAAACAAAAGGTTCACCCACAATAAATCAAAGGTGATAGCACACACACACACACACACACACACACACACAAACACAGCAGCCACACACACACACACACACACACACACAGCAGCCACACACACACACACACACACACACACACACACACACACACACACACACACAGCCCTACAATCCGACACAAAGGCCGTTCCAGGCCCCCGTGGAGAGGCCTTGTGGGATGGGACACTATGAATAATGACACCGCAGTCATAACCACTGTAGCTCATTCTGCTCCTTTTCCCCAAACTGCCAGAGTGTGTGGAGGGGGCTTAGAGTTCCCCAAATTAGAGATGTCCCTACTCCAGTCTAGTAGTCCAAATGCACGGATGGAATGGGCTGTTTGCAGCCACACAGCAGACTTCAGAACCTCAAGCTCCGCAGCGTGCTGGCCTAAGAGGGCTTAATGCAGCTTTTATTATGACGTGTGCTGGATATGGCACACACACACACACACACACACACAGTCACGGATCAATGCCTATACACGCACTCACATACATACAGTGGGGCCAAAAAGTATTTAGTCAGCCACTGATTGTGCAAGTTCTCCTACTTAGAAAGATGAGAGAGGTCTGTAATTTTCATCATATGTACACTTCAACTATGAGAGACAAAAATGAGAAAAAAAATCCAGGAAATCATATTGTAGGATTTTTAAAGAATTTATTTGTAAATGATGGTGGAAAATAAGTATTTGGTCAATAACAAAAGTTAAACTCAATACTTTGTAACATAACCTTAGTTGGCAATGACAGAGGTCAAACGTTTCCTGTAAGTCTTCACCAGGTTTTCACACACTGTAGCTGGTATTTTGGCCCATTCCTCCATGCAGATCTCCTTTAGAGCAGTCATGTTTTGGGGCTGTCGCTGGGCAACACGGACTTTCAACTCCCTCCACACATTTTCTATGGGGTTGAGGTCTGGAGACTGGCTAGGCCACTCCAGGACCTTGAAATGCTTTTTACGGAGCCACTCCTTCGTTGCCCGAGCGGTGTGTTTGGGATCATTGTCATGCTGGAAGACCCAGCCACGTTCCATCTTCAATGCTCTCACTGATGGAAGGAGGTTTTGGCTTAAAATCTCACGATACATAGCCCCGTTCATTCTTCCCTTAACACGGATCAGTCCTCCTGTCCCCTTTGCAGTAAAACAGCCCCAAAGCATGATGTTTCCACCCCCATGCTTCACAGTAGGTATGGTGTTCTTGGTATGCAACTCAGCATTCTTCTTCCTCCAAACACGACGAGTTGAGTTTTTACCAAAAAGTTCTATTTTGGTTTCATCTGACCACATGATATTCTCCCAATCCTCTTCTGGATCATCCATATGCTCTCTGGCAAACTTCAGACGGGCCTGGACATGTACTGGCTTAAGCAGGGGGACACGCCTGGCACTGCAGAATTTGAGTCCTCTCGGCGTAGTGTGTTACTGATGGTAGCCTTTGTTACTTTGGTCCCAGCTCTCTGCAGGTCATTCATCAGGTCCCTCCGTGTAGTTCTGGGATTTTTGCTCACCGTTCTCATGATCATTTTGACCCCACGGGATGAGATCTTGCGTGGGGCCCCAGATCGAGGGAGATTATCAATGGTCTTGTATGTCTTCCATTTTCTTACAATTGCTCCCACAGTTGATCTATTCACACCAACCTGCTTGCCTATTGCAGATTCACTCTTCCCAGCCTGGTGCAGGTCTACAATTTTCTTCCTGGTGTCCTTCGACAGCTCTTTGGTCTTGGCCATGGTTGAGTTTGGAGTCTGACTGTTTGAGGCTGTAGACAGGTGTCTTTTATACAGATGACGAGGTCAAACAGGTTCCATTAATACAGGTAACGAGTGGAGGACAGAAGAGCTTCTTAAAGAAGAAGTTACAGGTCTGTGAGAGCCAGAAATCTTGCTTGTTTGTGGGTGACCAAATACTTATTTTCCACCATCATTTACAAATAAATTCTTTAAAAATCCTACAATGGGATTTCCTGGATTTTTTTTCTCATTTTTGTCTCTCATAGTTGAAGTGTACCTATGATAAAAATTACAGACCTCTCTCATCTTTCTAAGTAGGAGAACTTGCACAATCAGTGGCTGACTAAATACTTTTTGGCCCCACTGTACAGTATAGACGCATACTCTTGCATCCGCTCACACAATCACTTACAAACGCACGGCGACATACATTATATATACTGTATGTTTACTTGTGTTCACTCACATATTCACTTGCACACACACACATACACACACAAACTCACACAAAGTTTCTGTACATACAAAAATTTATGAATCATGAAATCTTCTTTGGTTTATTCTAGTGTACTTCTTCAGTTGGAGCATAGTAATGCTCCTTGGAGTTGGGGGGGGGGGCTCTGTAGAGGCTTTACTAGACACTCTGGGATCATTAGAGCCTTTAGGCCTGATGGGATATTGTGTTTTTATGAGCTCTCTCTCGCTCTCTCTCTGTGCGGTAATCCATTAATAGGCCTGACACTCCATTAGACTTTATTGATGTCCGATTCCTGTGCTCCCATATAAAAACACCATTATTTGTCCTGGTCAAGTTTAAATGCTGACGGAGAGTAATTTAACATAGCCGTGGAAACTCCTCCTGACATTCAAGCACACTTGGGATTAAATAGAAACTGTAGCCAATAGGGCGGGGTTGTGATTCCTAAAACTTCCCAGACTGAAAAGTGATGGTCGGAAAAAAACATGAATAATATAGTAACCACTTCAAAGTGTATAGTGGTGAGGACATTCCAGTTATAATAAGTAGCGTTGGATAATATTGGAGGTGAAGCATATCCCTTATCAAGCCTGAATACTGTACAAGGTCAAGGACAAAAACAATCTTTAGTTGACTTATCAGGTTCTATACACAGAACTTGAGCACGGGTTTGAGTAAGGTCAAATTTCGGTTTAGGTTTTGCCCTCATTTTTCTACCCTGGTTCCTAAATGAGTTTTGGAGGTGGAATCTATGTACAGATTGGATTCCAGTACCTTGCTCAAACAGAATCCTCTGTGAAGATCCATACACGAGTGTTGGCGCTTAGCTTCAAACACTTTGAAACTCCTTTTCCAACCTTGAGAAATAATTTCCTCATGGCTGAAACCTCACACATTAAAGAGATGTACATCTCTTATTTGTTTTAGTCGTTTTTATTGTAATGCTGAGGTATTTAGATTTTCCACAACGGTGCAAGAATTCGGCAGAATGACTTACATCTGCAAAATTTCTGCTGCCCTCTAGGGAAATGGAATATGTATTTGCCCGGTCTCCGAGGATTTTAAAAGGGTTTAGCAACATTAATAATTTCCAAAGACCATAAAAGTGGTAATGCAGGCTTTTTTCCATGTGCCTTAAGTACTTTTGCCAAATAAGCATTTGGGTAAGTTTATAGCAGTGAGTGTCTCCAACAGAGATGTAGCTTAATGTTAAAGAAATGGTATGGAACCACGCAATCACAAATTTCCTTAATGGGCCGTCACTTAAATTAACTTCACATTCAGTCATTTTATTCCAAATATAATCTAAGAGGATATTTGAAAATGATAAAAATGGTCTCCATTGACAACGAGTAGAGAAAAAAAGCAGCACATACAAAAGAGAATGTCTGACCTGATGTCAAGACGGTCAATGGCATCCAAATGACACTGAGGCATGCTGGGATTTGTATGCTCCTTCCGCGTTCCACATGGCTGAACCCCGTTGTCCGTGGTTACCTCCCCGACACCCTGATGACAGACGACAGTTATCTATTTTTACCGCTTCATATAGATCCATCAAGAGGAGCGGAGGGCTTCTCTTTTGAGTGGAAGCTCCAGGTTGCCAAGTCAAGGTGAAAAACAAACGACACACACACACACACACACACACACACACACACACACACACACACACACACACACACACACACGCTACTGCACCCTCCTCTCATCGTTCTCTGTTTGGGTGCAAGAAAATGTCAGTGCACCTCAACGGTAAAGTGGCTAATGTCAGAACATGTGGTCGGCGTGGACTAGGGCCAGCAGCGCCGTCCAGCCGCGTGTGTGCGCGCGTGCGTGTGGGAGCGCGCGCCGGTGTGTGAGTGTGTGTGTGTGTCCAGACAGTCTTTTTGTCCAGCTGTGCAAGGGACCGCGACCACCCCCCTGTCTCCTCTGCTGCCCCCTACATCCTCCCCCTAGGAGGGGCAGACTAATTGAGAGCGTTATTGATTGCCAGGCCCGATCTGCGGGGTCCAGAGGGTGAGGGAGATGGATGGAGCTGTCAGCTTGTCGTCAGCCCAGGGTTTTTGACAGCATGTCTCTGGGAGTGGTACAACATGGTGCAGGTTAATGCAGGTGCACGGGCCAGCACCGCTGTGGCGCGACTCCAGTGGCTCCGACACGGCTTTGACTTTGACGATCTTTTTCTTTTTTTGTACCTTTTTTTTAACCAAACTTTTTTGAATTGTTTGTTGTTGTTTTATGGGCAGTGGTCTGAACAAACATACAAACGAACAAATTGGCAATTATTCCACTGTTTCAAAACTGGTTTTGAAAGCAAACAAAAAGATCTGCACAGAATTGCCAAATGACAAGTAAGTAATTGTTTTGCGAGTTTAATTATCTCCAACAATGCCTCTGGTTTCGTTTAGTTCCAGAACAGCCATTTTGTGGCAAGAGGGAACAGAGGATTGCTATAAGTGTTTGCTTTTTGACCGCAAAGCTCCGCGGTTTGGTGAAAAGTAAACATCGCCGTGGGCGAGGAACGCTTTCTAAACGCTGTCGAGGGTTCGCAGATGACTGAGAAAATTGAGAAGAATGAAAAGAAGCCTCAATTGACCCTTCTCAAACTCAAACATACTCTCTCCCCCTGAGGCGGCCGTCTCAAGAATCCGCATCGTTTCCAAGATGATTTGTATTTTGAATGAGAATCGAGGGAAACGCCTGAGATCCACACCACTAATCACAAATGCTGAACTGCCTTCCTAAAAGTTTATATTATATAACGGAGGCGTAAACTTCATCATCAATACTATTGTAGAAGTAAAGTAAATATTTAGTTAGGACAAACACAACAGACCCTATTTAACTGAACTGAGACTTGGCATGTTAGATAATTATATTCTAATGCAGTAAACATATTTTGGTTATCTTTCGTTTTAAACCTTAAAGACCGGGGAAATGTAGTCTTACTGCATACAATGCGGGTTGTTTGGGACCCAGCAATATCTGGCGATATTGAGTTTTACATCCCAGGCCCCGCCATTCGCGTCGAGCCTGGAGTGTGATGGGACACAGCCTCCATGGCCCTAACAGTTCTCCATTTAGAAACCGTGCATATTTACATGCAGCTGAATGATTTCACTATCCATTTCCAACGGAAGCGGCCCTCGTCATTACATCCCTGTGCCGCACAGCAGCTCCATTACCACGGGAACGGGGTTTCACTTTGCTTTGGAACATCATCGCTGGGCGGCTTGACCAAAGAATTGAAAGTCAACAGGCTCTGTTTACTTCCAGTAGGACAGCGCTTATCAAAGCCTCATTAGGCCACGTCACGCTCACTCCTACATTTGGAGTTAACGATCCGTGTAATGCCTGTCCTCTCCCCCTGGATGTGCTGTTTTCCATCAAAGCCAGGCTGTCCGGTAATGTGTGTGTGTGTGTGTGTGTGTGTGTGTGTGTGTGTGTGTGTGTGTGTGTGTGTGTGTGTGTGTGTGTGTGTCAGCATGGGTTCTCTTCCTGATCCAGTATTAATGATCTCTTATGATCCCACCAGAGAGAGAGCCAGCATGGTAGACAGGTGGATCACTTACCTACTGTATTGTTCTGTGCTATAAAATTCACCGTGACTAAATGGACATTTATTGAAAGCGAAAATGACATTATTTTAAGATTAAAATATTTAAATCTTACACTCAGATGGACTTCCCTGTTTATTGCCCAAGAGTGCAACAAATGAAATGTTAATTCCCGGCCTTGCATTTATGTCTATTATTATTATTATTATTATTATTATTATTATTATTATTATTATGTATTTAGTTTCATTAGGTGTGTGTGGCGGTGGTTGGGGTTTTCTGTTCAAAGTTTTTAGAAAATGAGCCGTAGTGTCAGAAATCCGAGTTAAAAAGTGTAAAAAGCCACCGGGCCACTTGTTCCGGGCGCTAATTGAAAGGAACAAGCCAGGTCTAACGTAGGTGCGGCTTCTTTTTAGTACATTATAATGAATTCTAGCAGGTCCAGCTTGTTAGTTTGAAGGGAGCAGATGGGCCAGCTTGGTGCGAGACCACGCCGTAGATAACAGGTTCACGTATGTGTGGGGAGGGTGTGTTACTATGTGTTGGCAGGGTGTACATATGGCAGGGACCAAGCAATTAACCGGATGGCAATTGGCCCGGCCATCAGGGTGCGGTAATTAGAACCAAGTGTTTGGAGATGTGAGCCTGTGTGTACATGTCAGTGTGCATTCAGCGTTCTGAGTGTGGAAAACTCAAGAGGGAGTGTGACCAGCACAAAGTTGTGAAAGACACAGTAAATTATCAACAAAGTTTGGGGAAAAAGTTCAAAAATCCTGTTTGGAGGTGGGAAGACAGTGTGTCACTTTGTTTGAGCCTCTTTTCATCTCTAGGACGTTACATTAAAAAGTGATATGGCTTTGCATAATCTACTCTACTGCTCCCCCTCCCCCCCCCCCCCTTGCTGTCCAATTGTGCAGTGTAAAATTTCCCGGGGCATGAAGTCCTAGTAAAAGTGATTATATTTGTTGCTGGGAAATCATTGGGAAGACTGGAAAGACTTTATTATTATTATTATTATCATTATTATAGTTTTTCTAAAACATCATTGCACTGAAGGATGCAGTGTCTGTATGGAAATATTACAGTGGTACTGTGGCCCACTCTCAAGATGCTCTGTTTGAAACGGACGTTTGTCTAATTATCGTGATGTGAAGGTAGATATCATCGGATGCTTTGGTTATGGATAACACCAGTTAGCTGTAAATCTGGGAAGTGGTGTTAGCAGTGGTTGGAAGGACCAAGCAACACGGAATGGACAAGAAACCTGCTGGTCTGTGCTTGCCTTTTGCTCCAAGGTCATACCACGCTACAGTGACTCCCTCCCTCCCTCCTCCCTAACCCCCCCCCCCCCCCCCTCCCTCCCTCCCTCCCTCCCTCCCACCTCCCTAAATCCCCGCCCCCCTCCCTCCCTCCCTCCCTCCCTCCCTCCCTCCCTAAACCCCCCCCTCCCTCCCTCCCTCCCTCCCTCCCTCCCTCCCTCCCTCCCTAACCCCCCCCTCCCTCCCTCCCTCCCTCCCTAAACCCCCCCCTCCCTCCCTCCCTCCCTCCCTAAACCCCTCCCTCCCTCCCTCCCTCCCTCCCTAAACCCCCCCCCCCCTCCCTCCCTCCCTCCCTCCCTCTCACGATCATATTCCCAGATCAGGAAATGCTTTCCCACATGGAAGTCAGCCTGCGCTCTGGTGTGATTCCCTGCCTTGATGTCCTTTCACTCGGCTGTGGAAGTCATCACGAATGTGTTTCCACAGCTGGAAAATCACCCAGCCTTGAAACACTTGTGGAGCGAGTTTTTTCACTTCAGATGACCTTCTACCTGAATTCACCTTTCCCCCTGCTTTTAAATGTACATACATGGCCGCAAATGGCACTGAAGAATTTGTGGTCAAATTGAATTTATGAAAAAAATTGCTTTACCACAAATTAGTCACAATTTTAGATATTTGGCACAGGAAAATAGGCAGAAAAATATCATAATTGTACAGCTTTCCTATGGGATGTTCTATGGGTTTGCTCTATAGTTCTAGTTCACTCCACTAGATGGATGGCTAATGTAGTCCAAAACGTGATTTTAGTGCGCCTATCCTTGGTGTGGAGCTAGCAGGGCCTGGATGCTTTTTTTCATTACTCACCAAGGGTCTATTCCAGCTCGAAAAGAAATCCTCCATCTTACCTGATGGACAGCTTCATCCTGAAGACGAGTTTCAAAATTGATCTCACTCGTCCAAAGATTGTATCTCAGCGACTTCTCACTGCTACACATCCTTGAAACTCGACCTGAAAAAAAAGGAAGATATATAACACAATGTCAACAAGGCGCCATCTTTTTTCTTAACGTCCCTGCCTCGCACGATAGAGGTCATAAAAGACTTTTGTTCCCGTCCCCTCTCCCTCTCTCTCTCTCTCTCTCTCTCTCTCCCTCTCTCCCTCTCTCTCTCTCTCTCTCTCTCTCTCTCTCTCTCTCTCTCTCTCTCTCTCTCTCTCTCTCTCTCTCTCTTTTCCCTTGTGTGTGAGTGAGTTTTTACTGCCTGAAGCAAAAAAAAAAAGAAGACGCCTCTGCTGGAGAGGCTCTCGGCGGCCATGCTTCTTCACCTGTTGGGTTTGTCTCCGCGTCCCTATTACCTCAAGGAAAGGCGGCGGAGATTTATGTCAACGTGGCAATGGACACTGGTTTAGAGCGGTATCTGGAGAGCCAGCTGGCAGCTGGCTGGGCAAATAAACGGAACGACAGGCAGGGATGCGACGGCAGGGAGGAACGTCGGAATGCTGAGCAGGAAGCTTTTCCCTGCGCCACGCCGGGTCCTCTGGGCTCGCCATCTATCAAAAACCCACAGCGGCTTTTATTTCAATGGTATCCCTCAGCAGACGAGATTTCGGCTCTCTCGCACCGGTGACCCGTCGGTAGATCGATGGTGATCACGAGCATATCTTTCTTCACAATGGTTCACAATGACGGAAGAAACACTTCTTTTTTATATTTTTTATTTTAGGATAGGAGATGAGGATAGAGGATAGAGGATCTATCTAGGATTATAGACATCCAAAAAAGTGAAGTGGAACCTGCACACTAACTCCGAGGTATATATTTATTAGGTGGCAAAGTTTCGATCCATTTGGATCTTGGTCTGATTGAAGGCCGAGACCTCCCTAGCCCACTCTCCAGAGAGACAGAGAGCTGGTGTGGCCATCGCACGTACTCTAAGGCTAACGGCCTCTAGAGCTGAGGACAGCTGCTGTAAAATGGCCGTTGAGTTTCATTAGCCTTCATCACCCTGTTTGCCTTAGGAATCAACGGATACCACCCTCACTATTCAGAGGCACCTCCTTTGTGCATTGTCGAGTGTCACTGGGAGAAGCAGCCTCTATGGGAAATGTTACAGTAAGGGCTGCATAGTCAGACTGGCTGTTGAACCCTTGGTTGGTGTTCATGTTTTTGTTACTCAGCCAATGATCTGGTGGACCCACAACATTACAGGGGTTTTAGAACAATACAGTCATAACAATTTATGTAAGAATGCTTAACAGATGCAGAATTTATCTCCATGACAAGCAATATAGACATCCTACATGGTTCATATTTGGCATTTGCCTATGCTAGATCCCATTTGTCAATAGGCGCGCTATTGCTCTTTTGTGATACAATGTGATTGGCACGTTTTTGTAGCTCACCCAATGTGTGCGGGTCTGGTGGACCCACGACATTACAGGGGTTTCAGAAACAATGCAGCCATAGCTATTTATGTAAAATACTTGACAGATGGTAGGAGAAAGACAGAGTGAAAGTACACAGCAAACCTTTTTCTTACATTTTTACCAATTCCCACACTTCCCCAGCACCTTGTATGTAATGTAAATGTGTGGGTGGGGTGTACGGTGTGCACTCGGTGACAATATGTTCTTTAACATGTTCTTCATGTGAGCCAAGGCCAATGAGTCTCAGGTTGAGAAAAGAATTCATTGCATCATTTTTCTTTCAGTAAACTTTGAAAATGGGTCCCCCAGACCCAAACACCACACAATGTATAACACACATCACCCCAACACCACTGTCCTCTTTATCCAATAAAGCCTGGATAACCTCTGCTGGATTTAAGGACTGGCTGCTCTCTTAACTCACTCTCCTTCTCCTCTCTTTTTCTATCTCCCCCTCTTGCCCTCTGCTCTCCTTTATTCCTCCGTTACATCTGAATCATGGCGGTGAAATACAGCCGGGCCTGACCCCTGCGGCTCGGGTAAGCCACTAGCTACCGACCACCTTGCTGGGCGAGGGAACGGCCCCCCTCTAAGTGATGGAGAGACCAGCTTCCACGCGATGGATGGCCACGGAGCTATCTGTCTACAAAGGGCGCGGCGATGTGTGTGTGTGTGTGTGTGTGTGTGTGTGTGTGTGTGTGTGTGTGAGTGAGCATTTGATTTGAGTGGAGTGAATTTGTGTCTGTGTGTGTGTCTGTGTGCGTGCAAAATCGTGCGTGCGGAAACTGCACACTGCACACCCTTCTGTGTGTGTGTGTGTGTGTGTGTGTGTGTGTGTGTGTGTGTGTGTGTGTGTGTGTGTGGACATGTGATCAGGGAATCAATGCCGCCCTTAACGACGGGTGCCTAGCAATGCTGTGTGTGCGGCCATAGTGACTCCACTGGGAAATGGGTCTGCATGGGGAGCTTTCTGGAGAGAGTCGGCCTCTGGAAAAAACACAGACACAATCCCAATAATCCACACACCGTGAGGAATGCTATATCTGGGACCGCTGATACACGGCACCATCCGCAAGATATCCCCGGCCCTCAGCCTCTACACGAAAATGAAGACCAAAATAGACAAGGATGGAAGATGGTACATGGTACATGGCGATCACAGTATGATACCGGCGTTACGTAACACGGTGATCCAACCATGTTTGCAGAAACGTGTTGTCAATAAAGAGAAAGGGCCCAGTCTAACACAGGCTTTTACTTAGAGATGATAATAGTGTGTTTGCTGTAACATGTTGTCAATAAAGTGAAAAGGTCCACTCTAAAGGCGCCGGCTTTCTTCAGCCATTAGTTACAGATGACCTTTCTCCATTATTCAGTGAGCACACGGAAGCAAGCAGACATCGGCAAAACACATGCACAGAGAGTGCATGGATCCACCGCAACATACAAGCACACGGCCGCTCACACACCCTCAGCCCACACACGCACGCACGCACGCACGCACACACACATATACTGTACACAGATCTATCTACAGTTAGCACCGACGACGCACACAAAGGCTGATTCCTCGGTGGCACATCATGGGTTTTTATCCGTAAAACCTCCACCCTTAGTCCCTTGTTTATGCATCACACAGTGTATTATACATCGTATAGGACCCCCCCCCCTCCCCCCGATGTCAGACAGAACCACATTGATTGTCACCTGACGACAACCCCTTCCTCTCTATTGATTGGCTGGGGAGCTCTCTGGGGAGCTCTCTCATTTATTACGCTGCCATTCCTTCGACTGGGCCCACTGTAGTTAAGACTGGGCCCACTGTAGTTAAGACTGGGCCCACTGTTGTTAAGACTGGGCCCACTGTAGTTAAGACTGGGCCCGCTGTAGTTAAGACTGGGCCCACTGTAGTTAAGACTGGGCCCGCTATTGTTAAGACTGGGCCCACTGTAGTTAAGACTGGGCCCACTGTAGTTAAGACTGGGCCCACTGTAATTATGACTGGGCCCACTGTTGTTAAGACTGGGCCCACTGTAGTTAAGACTGGGCCCGCTGTAGTTAAGACTGGGCCCACTGTAGTTAAGACTGGGCCCGCTATTGTTAAGACTGGGCCCACTGTAGTTAAGACTGGGCCCACTGTAGTTAAGACTGGGCCCACTGTAGTTAAGACTGGGCCCACTGTTGTTAAGACTGGTCCCACTGTTGTTAAGACTGGGCCCACTGTAGTTAAGACTGGGCCCACTGTAGTTAAGACTGGGCCCATTGTTGTTAAGACTGGGCCAACTGTAGCTAAGACTTGGCCACTGTAGTTAAGACTGGGCCCACTGTAGTTAAGACTGGGCCCACTGAAGCTAAGACTGGGCCCACTGTAGCTAAGACTTGGCCACTGGAGTTAAGACTGGGTCCACTGAAGTTAAGACTGGGCCCACTGTAGTTAAGACTGGGCCCACTGTAGCTAAGACTTGGCCACTGTAGTTAAGACTGGGCCCACTGTAGTTAAGACTGCGCCCCGGGGCCTTTCTGGCCTTTGGCTGAGGGGAATTCCTTCATTTTCGTCTTTTCCTTGACCAATATCCCCGAGGCAGCGACCGAACAGCACCGCAGGGTTTGTTAACGGGTTGTCTAGGTGGAGCCCGACAACGCGCTGAAAGCTTCCCTCCCGTGGGAGCAGAGATGACAGGCGAGGCGATCAAACAACGAGGGATGGGTGGACTCACTATCGCTCATTGATTACAGGAGGAGCCCTGGGTATTGATTTAGTATTGGACTTGATTGATTGAGGATATTTCTGATTGGACTCGTCGGTTGGTCCCGTTCGGGATCGCTGGGAGGATTTCTGTCGATGTCGTTCTTTGTTCGTGGCCGATTTCATTGAACACGTGCCGACTGGATTTGGATCGTGTGTGCGCGAACGCGCATGCTTGCCCACGTGCTCTTTATGCACGCGGGTGCGTTCCCTGTGTGCGTGCGTGCGTGCACGCGTGTGCGTGCATGCGTGTGTGCGTGCGTGTGTGCAATCCACAGGGCAGTGCCACCCAAATCAGAGCTCATTAGAAGAGATGTTGATCAGGGAGGGACAGCCGGTATGAAATAGTCATGAATGAAGTAGCGCCGCCTCCGACAGGCGTTCCACAGCACACCGCCACCAGGAGACAGGCCGAGTGGCAGGACTGGCAGGAGGCTTAAGAACCGCATTCAGCTCTGACACACACTTTAGAGATTGAAACACACGCACACGCACACAGCTCATCTCATCAGCCCACTTCCTAAATTCACCGCCCTCCCCCCCTCACACACACACACACACACACACTTCCATTCCTACCAACTCCCTTCCTCACATACCAGTCTTCTCCCGCTATCACCCCCCCCCCCCCCCCCCATCTCTTTTCATGCCTCCGCCAGTGTTCTTTTTGCTTAGGCAAATTATGATGCTGGAACCCCCCCCCCCCCCCCCGTCCTCCTTCTTGTTTTATGTGCCAAATCCCTTAGGCAGATTGTCCCTGTCATGGAATTACAGCTCTTAATGAAGGCCCACTCAGTCAGCCGCCATTGTGAATCCTAATTTTAACATCGGACACTTTGTGGCCGCATGCTGAATGGCTGCTTCATGGCTTTTTGTCTGTGGTGGTGGTGGTGGTGTGGGGGGGGGGGGGGGAGTTTGATGAGACGTGGCATTTCTGTTTCCAGTCCAAGATTCCTACGCACCGTTAGTGAGCCGTTTTCGGCGGGCCTGAAGTGCTAATTCTCTTCCATATCGGCATGCCAACGCGGCTGGAATGCTGCCGCCGTGTTCTGGCATTAGCGGGTAAATGCTCCCAAACACTGGAGGCAGATTAGACAGGGGGGTTTGGTAGCCTTTCTGGGTTAATGGTGGCTATAGACACACGACAGCACAGCCAGGGCATGCATTAAACATGACTGGTGCAGGACAGCTGTCGGAGAGCAACCCCGGACGTCATGGGCTGAACGAGCATGACACATACGTATAAACACACACACACACACACACACACACACACACATACACACAAACATACACACATACGCACACATGAACACACATGCACACACACACACACACAAACATACTCACATATACACACATAAACACACACACACACACACACACACACACACACACGCACATACAAACAAACACACTTGTACCCGCACAGACAAACATCTACCTGCCTTGCGGCGCGGGTGGTTGGTTCTCCCAGGAGCTGTGTGGCCGTGAGGGAGCTGTGGGAGCCGGAGCAGGGGCGTCGTCAGATGGGGCCCTTGGCCGCCACCTCAGCTGCTGCTTTGATCTGCCAGCCCTTTATCCCCCACAGCCACCTACGGGGGGGCCCCCCCGACACACCAATGCACGCTCATCCGAACAAACACAGGACAAATATGAGGATAGAACGCCGCAGGGAAATTGATGGGGAGCTCTTGGTTTCAGCAACCCTCAACCCCACTCGACCCCCCTACGCCCCCCCCCCCCCCCCCCCCCCCCCCCCCAGCTGTGGAGGGGATGAAGATACTGGGGCTCTCTGGTGGTCTTTTAACTAGGGACTACGATCCATAACGTTGTCTATGCCATTCGTAGTTTGGTTTGGGGCCTTCTTATTTAGCTTAATAGCTGTGTAGCCACACCCAAGGGCGTGTATAAAATGGGATAGGTCTAATAAAGGCTGCGTTGAATGATAACACAAAGGGTATCCCGACTCGATCAATCACCGTAAGAGGCGTTATGAAGCTAATCAGAAATGTGTCATAGCTTTAGTAATGTGTATGAATGTTCATTGACAAGTCACGCTCAGGCTGCCCTCTATGCAAGCCCTCGGGGTCAATTCCTATTTGCACCGTTTAGGTGTGATGGATTCGCCTCGCCGAGCAGGCCTTTTTCTGTTTGACACGATCCATACGTCACCCCAAAGTATTGCTGGCTTTATAAATAGATGCACCTCGGGTTCATCAATAACTATAGATTTCCATCTGTTCATTCTGTTCAAGGAATGTGAGTGTGTGTGTTTGATGTCTTGAGTGTTTGTAATGTGTGTTTGTGTGGGCGTACTTGTGTGGATACCGGTTAAATAGAGCTTCAATCTTTTAGACTTGATGGAAATCTGTATTATTTTCGGTGACAAAGCTCTGAATAAGAAAGACAGTGCCATTACTTTTAGACGCGGTTGAACCCCCCAAATAATCCACAGTGTGCAGTCAGAGGCTGCACAAAGTCAGTCCTCTGCCAAGGAAGCCATGAGGCAGAAACCTCCCTCATACCTCCCAAACCTCCCAGAGAGGAGGGTGGGCTGGGGGGGGCACTCAGCGAACAGCCAACCCGTCCTCTGAGGGGGAGGGAGGGTTTGGAGGGAGGGAGAGATGGGAGGGAGGGAGAGATGGGAGGGAGGGAGGGAGGGAGGGAGGGAGGGAGGGAGGGAGAAATGAAGGAAGGGAGAGGTTCAAACCCCGTCGGGAAACTTTCTCCGAAACATTAGTAGCTGCCAGGCCTTTGGCTGGGGATGGGGGTGGCTGTGTGTCTGTTTCTGTGTGTGTGTGTGTGTGTGTGGGGGGGGGGGGGGCACACTCAAAGACCTCGTCAAGACGGCAGCTCAGCTCCCGCGACGTGCCAAAGCAGGTAACGTCAACACGCCGAAAAGGGAGCCTTCCGCCCTGGCATCGCGTTTCAACGTAAGCTTCATATCAAAGCCCTCAGCCTCCCGAACAGCCCGGCTGACAAAACAGAGAGACGTCCGTTTGTATGCAAAGCTTTTATTAAAGGAGCACGATGACTTGTGACAGTTGAGCCCTTTTGAACAGCGCTTAAAAGGGATTCTTACGATTGGTGAAGCTTTCTATGTGTGCAAGTTGATCAGCCTTTGTGAACTCCCATGCACTGCCGCAGAGCAACGGCTGATTTCCACTCTTGAACTGAGCACACCAGTCGAAAAGTTGTGAATGAATGATTAGAGACAATCAAACGCTAATGAGCGTATCGGACAACATTTCCAAAGGCCACCGGGACCAAGTGCATTACGGAGTCATAACAACATGTTTTCTGGGTGTCCTTTACATTTTTGGATCATTTAGAATGATCACATGATTTGAAAGGAAATGCATTCTCTATTTTCCCTTCTCGTCTGTCTCTCTCTCTCTCTCTCTCTCTCTCTCTCTCTCTCTCTCTCTCTCTCTCTCTCTCTCTCTCTCTCTCTCTTTCTCTCTCTCTCTCTCTCTCGCTCTCTCTCTCTCGCGCGCGCTCTCTCTCTCTCTCTCTCACACTCTCTCTCTCTCTCTCTCTCTCTCTCTCTCTCTCTCTCTCTCTCTCTCTCTCGCTCTCTCTCTCTCTCTCTCTCTCTCTCTCGCGCGCTCTCTCTCGCGCTCTCTCTCGCTCTCTCTCCCCTTCCTGTTCTTACAATTGTTTATACCGCCTCTAACAAGCCTGCAGCGCTCCTGTACAGAATCAAACGACTTGCACAACTAATAAAGTTCTTCCTTTTTGTAATAAATGTTACATTGAACATGAATATTTCAGTGATGTGTGCAATTTATATGGCAGCGCCATTCTCATCTTGGCACCGGTTGTGATTGTAGCATGCATTGCGTCTTTTATCATTAAATGTTATGGCTTATTGAAAAAAAAACTGAGGGGATAGCCGAAAACATGTGTGAAATGTCAGGCATTACTTTAGCCTATAAATACAGAGTTGGGAGCTAAGACTTCAGACATCAACCACCTGATTTCATTATCAAGTTTAGCATGGATGTTCAGTTATAATAACTGTTTTTGTCAACTTAGCCCAACCAGAAAATATGCAGTAAAATGGATGATCTGTGAAATTGTTTCTGAAAACACTAAACATCTGTTCCTAGCATAGCTTTTGAAATGGTCCACCGTTTATTTAAAGATACCGTTTGTAGATCATCATGATTAAATGATTTTCCATGACCATAATGTAACATAAAAAAGGTAGGGAGAGACTGGCCACCAATGGTCAGTCTAATAATATGCTATAGGCTATTTCGTTATTTTAACAACAGATAAGTTACCACTTCTCAAAAAATCTTTGTTAAAAATCGTTACCCTTTTGTTTTCTGATAGGTGCAGGTTACGGCTGTGTATGCTGCTATTCTGACGGAAGACTCACAGTTACCACGTTGCAACGTGGACACAGGTGTCGCTTCTAGAGCCGTGAATCTGCAGATATAACCACGGTGTTTGGTATGCGGTGGGTGACGTCAAAAGGAGTGTGGAGTGAGAGCGGTTGAAATAGGGCAAGCCAGTCGCGGCGCGGAACAGAGCACTCAGCGGAAGCCGGGGAATGGACGTGGTGTCACAGCGCTGACAGTTGAGAACGCGCACATACAGCGTATGCTTATTTGCCAGCTAAATTGAAAAAGGCTTGTCACACATGAGACTAGTTCTGCCAAAGGACGGAGAGGGGAGCTAAAACACGACTTTGGACACATTCAGTAAAGATATATCTGTCCGGCGTTTTTGCTTGCGCACTCCTCTTTTCTTCGCTAAAGGAATACCTTACAGGTAAGGAAGCTGACAAATGTCGTGTTAAAAACAATACTTCGGTCTTTCCGACAGGGGCTGCGTGTTTTATTTACCATCAGAGGTTCAAGAGTTGTTTGGTGTAAAATTAAGAAGGTGAATATTCAATTGTGGCTGTGTGGAAAGACCTATGAAACAGTTAATTTCGCAGATAGTTCGAATGTTCATTCACATCACCCATTGGAGATGAAGCTGCAATCGGGAAAAAATAGATTACACGGGACAATATGCGACCCTGACTGATTGTATTGTCTAGGAGGATTTGTCGCCACTAGTGTACTCACAACAGCAGTCTGATAGTTTCTAGATGTGGATAAATTCACGCATTAGTTCCCGCGTGCATTGCAGGACAGTCTACCGGTCGCCTATTTCATCAGTGTCCTTAAATGGGTAATTTAGGCCCTAGTATCAAGGCCTACTACCAATTGACCAAACCACAAACGCACTAGTGCGCAAATATGTTGGTATTATTGTATTGTGCAAGCTTGATGAAACAATGTTTCAGCGTACTGTGGGGTTGGGTCTGGTCGCTGCAAACATTTACAACAAACGGATGAACCGACTGTGCGTATCAGCTCGTTCGCCTCTTAGCTTGGTTCCTACTTTGACTCTTTGGTAGGGCACCAGGGACTCTCCCCGTGGCAGACGACAGCCCTAATGTATCTGAGCTCAACATGAGATAGTACCTCATAAAACATGGATGTAGAAATGTTTTAACCGGAACGGTTGCTATGGCAGGTCCAGCTGGGATGTGCAGGCATTGTGCGTTTTCCCTGGGAATGTTGTTTTTTTTTTTTTCAATTGGTTACTTTGCTTTCCCGAACACAACAATCTGTCTGCGTCGTTTGGAGAAGTGGTTAAACGGCATAATCATTGTGGTACGTTGGTTTACCTTGCGCTGGCGCAGGTGCTGTCCGTGGTGCTGAAATTGCCCGTCCAGGTTCCGTCTACGATAGCGAACGCTTCAACCTTCTATAGGTTGTCTTTTTCTCCACTCTAACACCAGATATATAGGTCTGGTTTAACGAATGGATTTCCTTCCATCGAAATGAACCGCTCCTTTAGACAACCTGTTGGCCACCGCTAAATGCATGCTTGTATTTGTTGGAGGCTACTCGGGGAAAATGTACCCTTTACTTTGATCGATAAAGTATTTACCAAATGATCTCATACATGCGATGACCTTTCACTTTTCTAATTCGTCTCTAATCTTCTCCGAAGGACCACAATTTAGAGCAGATCTGCAAGTGTGAGTAGATTGCAGTGACTGTTAGTGAGTCTCACAGTAGCCGGTAATCTATATGCGCCTCTTATTAGCTGAGTGAGTGAACTGCACTACTGCTGCGCATCCCACAGATTACTGCGGCTTGTTGCGGTCCTGTGGTAGATGGGACATTCTCTCTTTCGCTCTCTATCTCTCTTTCTTTCTCTTAGTCTCTAGCTCTCTCACCGACACACACACACACGCACGCACGCACGCACGCACGCACGCACGCACACACACACACACACACACACACACACACATGTCTATATGCTGTCTGTACTTAGATGCATTCATTCAAACGTACATATGTAAGAGGCACTAACACATCACATACACTCATAAATATATATGTAAACCTTGACACTTACAAATACTATCTTATTCTTTCTGTGTTGGTCCTGTTTGTAAAAATGGGGATAATGTTATGTTATGTTTTGACAGCTACTTTTTTGCCAAAGTTTTATCTCAACAAAGTTTCACTCCGGAACACAGAAGATATACTCTGGTAAATGTCATAATGCGTCACTACGGCTGGCACACTCAGCCTGAATGTCAACATCTTCCCTACTAAATCAATATTCTAATATGATGTTTCACATCTATAGTTTTAGCGGTTGTAATCTATGGTTTCAACTAACCTGAACTCAACCGTATATAAATACTGGTATCAAACCGTGGAAGATCTGTGCATACAACAGATACAATCCCTGTTTGGTGTGCCAACGCTTGCAGGCTGTGATTTGTTTGCGTTAGCATATGCTCAAAATAAATACAATTATTCACCCTCAGATATAGAGAGATTTGGGTATTATATTGTTGAATAATGTGTGTATGCACTGGTTGGCCAAACTGAACTGTAATAAGCTAGATGGGATTACTTCAGTATGCCGCTGATGAAATGTCAAACTCACGCATTTGAAAGCCTGAATCACGGATCCGCTTTATCGCCGTGCGAATGTCTTCATTTGAAACTGAGCTATGTTTGTAACTTATTAGATTCTTCCGCGCCGCTCTCTCCAGGGTGGTTGGGTGGTGGTGGTGGTGGGGGGGGGGGGGTCCGGCGGGGTCGGCTTGAAATTCCGATCACTGGTGTGGAACTTCTGCCATGACCTTTGCTGCTGCATCCCATTTAGGACTTCCAGCCAGAGCTCAAGGTTTGGTCTGCTGTAGAGCAAAAAATACCCTCATCTCTCCATCGCTGTTTATTTCTCTCTCTCTCTTTCTCTGCCTCACTAGCTCTCTGTTGTCGAGTTGTCCGGGCAATTATTCTGAGGAGAGAGAGAGCGAGAGAGAGAGAGAGAGAGAGAGAGAGAGAGAGAGAGAGAGAGAGAGAGAGAGAGAGAGAGAGAGAGAGAGAGAGAGAGAGAGAGAGAGAGAGAGAGAGAGAGAGAAAGAGAGATGTCTATGTCGGCCAGGGTTATGAGAAGTTCACTTCATAAGACAACGCCTGCCTTTGACAATATCCAGGAAACTGATGGGATGTGAACCTAGAAGGCCCCCCGGGTCTTAAGGGGGCGCGACCCAAACACCTTCTGCTGCGCGGCACAGGGTTGCATTTGGAATTTGTTATGTCTCCACTAACAGAAGTACTCCATCCCAAAAATGTGTGGTTATAAACCAACTGTTCTCTAGGCCAGTCCTACAAGTCCTAACCCAATGACCACACCCACACCGACACACACAAACACCACCACTTTTTTGAGTGTGTGTGTAGTATACGATTTCTTGCATACGCTGGTTCCTCCCTGCAGTTAGATATGTATCTGTAGGAGGGCTACAGCCAGCATGGCAGCATGGCCACCTTGTTATTGCTTGGCAGAGCCCTGTGATACCCCCCCCCCCCCGTCTTAGAGCGCCATGTCACACGTCCTGGGGGGGCTTCCGGGTTTAACGAATGGCTCGATGCATGTCTCTCGCCCCCACCTGACAAGCTGGCTTTAACTCCCCACGGCAACAAAACTTGTCACGGAATTTTGTCAAACAGGAAACGGAATTTTGCCAAAAAGGAAACGGAAATATCAGCAGAGGGCCTCTCTCGTTCGCTCTCTCTCTCTCTCTCAATCTCGTTCTCTCTCTCTGTCTCTCTCGTTCTTTCTCTCTCTCTAGTTATTTCTGTCTCCCTGTTTTTCCTACGACGCTGAGCTTGGCTCTCATTACTCCATGCAGCCTGGAGCCCTCTCCCTCTCTCCCTCTCTCCCTTTCTCTTCCCCTTTATCTCCCTCGTTCTCTCTCGTACAGCTGAAGTGCGTCCCAGAGAAGTGTCAGATAATAACGAACAGTGAGGTAGCGTCGCAGGCTACAGGCTTGCTGCTGCTGCTGCTGCTGCTGCCGGTGTTGGTGAAGGCACCAGCAAGGTCTTGTTGGCGGGCTCTTCATACGTGAAGCTGACAGGGTGTTGGAGAGTCCGCCCAGTCTCTGCCATACTTCTACACCAAGATGTTATTGTGGATCGTTATCTTCCCTGTAACTGCGGTGCTGATGAGAAAACTCCACCACGTGCCGTTAACGGCCAGCGTTCCACGAGGCGCCGGGCCGGCCGCGTCTCCGTTGCCTCGGCGACCCATCGGACAAGCGTCCCCTCTCCGAACGGGACTCACCCGTGGACCCGCGGGCGGCTCCTGGACGTAGAGGGCAGTTTGTTATGACTGGACGTAGAGGGCAGTTTGTTATGACTGGACGTAGAGGGCAGTTTGTTATGACTGGACGCAGAGGGCAGTTTGTTATGACTGGGCGTAGAGGGCAGCTTGTTATGACTGGACGTAGAGGGCAGCCTGTTATGATTGGACGTAGAGGGCAGTTTGTTATGACTGGACGTAGAGGGCAGTTTGTTATGACTGGACGTAGAGGGCAGCCTGTTATGACTGGACGTAGAGGGCAGTTTGTTATGACTGGACGTAGAGGGCAGTTTGTTATGACTGGACGTAGAGGGCAGTTTGTTATGACTGGACGTAGAGGGCAGCCTGTTATGACTGGACGTAGAGGGCAGTTTGTTATGACTGGACGTAGAGGGCAGTTTGTTATGACTGGACGTAGAGGGCAGCCTGTTATGACTGGACGTAGAGGGCAGTTTGTTATGACTGGACGTAGAGGGCAGTTTGTTATGACTGGACGTAGAGGGCAGTTTGTTATGACTGGACGTAGAGGGCAGCCTGTTATGACTGGACGTAGAGGGCAGTTTGTTATGACTGGACGTAGAGGGCAGTTTGTTATGACTGGACGCCGCGCGTGGAGGATTTGAGGAGCCAGGGTGCGCGGTCACAGCCACTCGTCATGGCCGACTGACGGCAGGGAGATGTCTCTCTGCTCCTGCTAACACAGGACACCCGGTTCCCCCCTGGCTTATAGTCCACCCCCCCTTATCTGTTCCGTATACACATATAAACCTGCACATTAGCAGGAGTAGCAGTTCACCGACCAATCTCCACAGCCACCGAGCTGTCGAAATAAATCCCCTTTTAGGATAACAGGACTCCCAGATTTACAATGTTTCTGTGTCATAAAAAAAAATAAAAAAAAAATATATATATATATATATATATATATATATATATATATAAAACTAAACCTCCTTAAAGTGTTTATCTTTCGGTAACCTGGGCTGGCGGTGGAGAGAAGGGGGTTTGTGAAATAACAAATCCCGGATTGTGGCGGACGTCTGTTTCGATCCCCCCGGTCTCCTTGGGATCGTCTGAGCGCCACCGCACAGGAAGTGCAAAGGAAACTGCGGCGCGCGCCAGCGGAGCGTTGTGAAAACAAGAGGGCGGAGACCATCCCCTCCGAGGGCCCCCCCCCCCCCCCTCCCCCTCCCCCTTCACACTATGAAGACGTCAGTCAAATCGGGAGCCATTCGTAAAACTAGCTGGGAGGGAAGGATGGAGGGGATAAAAGACGGAGTGAGCGAGAGAGAAAGAGGGACGGAGAGAAAAAGGAGAGAGCAGAGAAAGGAGAGAAAGGGAAAAACAGAGAGACAAACAAAAGGAGTACCGGGAGGTATCCTAGAACAAAGGCCTCCTCTCCTCCTTCACTCTCTGTCAACACTCATTGGAAGCAGCGTAACAGCAGCCGCACGCACACACACACACACACACACACACACACACACACACACGCTCGCACACACACACGCACACACACAAGCACACACGCACGCACCGCGGCCACGGATCTCTCTCTCTCTCTCTCTCTCTCTCTCTCTCTCTCTCTCTCTCTCTCTCTCTCTCTCTCTCCCCTGTGCTCTTCACATCGTCCTCCTCCTCCTGAAATATTCAGCGCCCCGGAGGAAGGGAACATGCCGGGCGGAGACAAACTGTCGCCACAGACCCGTGCCGTTTGTAATTATGGCCGCGGCCGGCTCTCGTGGCTCTCCGTCCCAGACCCCGGGCCCCCAGACCCCCGGACCCCCGGCCCATCGCGTGCGTTCGTCAGCTCACTTGGCTGGTGGCCCTGGCCCGTTGTGGAGGAGCCGAATCCCCGGGTTGGGGAACAGAGGGAACGGCGATGACAGCGGTGTATGAATGGCGAAAGGGATGAGTGGGTCTGCTTGTGGACGGGAGACACTGGCGGAGGAGGAGGAGGAGGAGGAGGAGGAGGAGGAGAGAGAGTGTCGAACAGCGTGACGGCTGTCCAAGGCTGATATATTGGGCACAACACTTCTAACCACACCAGGCAGCTGGAGTAGAGAGGGAAGTGGAGAGGAAGAGGGGGAGGGGGGGTTCAGCAGAGGGCTCCATACTGTACACAGCGTACATTCTGCTGTCTAGCTGGAGTAGAGACATGACGGTACGGTTTCCGGCCACTCACTGGAAACATCAGGGGGAGTGAAGAGAACACGCCCAGGGCTTGTTTACAGTCTGGAGGCTGAGGGGGGATAGAAAAATAAAATAAATAAAAAAGGCTTATTTTTGAACAATCAGGAGACAATCTGACAATGGTGCAAAACATACAATGACAAATGAATAAAGTTGGAAAGGTAGTCGTCGAGGACGGGTATAAGAATGAGGAGGAATCTCAAAGAAATCTTCCTGCAACTTTAAACTACTTAATATGCTGGTCAAATAATCACTTACCCGCTCAACTTCTCTACCCTGATGAATTTAAAAATGGGACCTGGAAGCCACTTTTTCATTTCACACAATCAAGGCTCAATGAGGGAATGTGTTTGTGTGTGTGTGTGTGTGTGTGTGTGTGTGTGTGTGTGTGTGTGTGTGTGTGTGTGTGTGTGTATGTGTGTGTGTGTTTGTGCACGCCTGTATGTGTGTGTGTGTGTGTGTGTGTGTGCGGGCATCTGAGTCAGAGCTTTAGCACATTAGGAAAGTGATGGGCAGATCTCATTTGGTGATTAATTTCACAAGGGTGATGTCTCCTCTGTGAGTGGCCATTAGCCCCCAGGCTAACTGGACGCCAGCCCTGCTCCATGGAGACGGCGTACAGGCAGGGCATGCCAGCATGCCAACAACCTCGCCAAAGCACCAGTTTCAAGTCCCTCCCTGCCCACCCCTTCCCCCCCCCCCCCCCACCCCCAAATCTAAGGCGCACTCTGTTTTTTTGGGACAAAGTGTTTTGTCTTAGTGTATGAGAATATTTAAAAACATTGGAATCAAGTCCAGTACACGGGAAGACCTTCAAATGTTGGAAACGATTTCAGATGCCCGGTTTTGTGTTTGAAAGTCGTACATTACGACTAGTGCATCTGCTCTACAATGTGTAAACATGCACACACACACACACACACACACACACACACACACACACACACAGAAGAAAAGATGCATGATAAACATTTATGGATTGATTAAGGAGTTGCACAGATTAATAAAGAAACAAAAGCAAAGACTAATATATCGCTCTTTTAAACTATGCATAAATGTATGCTGTATGGGTGGAGACGGCTGGAGGCATTACCAATTGTTTAGAACCATTTGAACCAGAGTGGATGAGGGATGCCCTATGTGAGATTATAGGGCCAGGTTAGTGGTAACAGTGTATGTTTGTGTGTGTGTGTGTTTGTGTGTGTGTGTGTGTGTGTGTGTGTGTGTGTGTGTGTGTGGCATGTCCCCTGGCAGGTGAACACTGATGGGCTGGCTGGGTGTCTGGGTTCTCCTGGTCGTGCTGGGGACTTCAGTCTGCTGGCTAGCGGATGCAGGCATGGGCAGGAGCCATGGCGACGGCACCATGGATACGGCGGCCAACACAACTCCTTCCTCTGCCCACGGACCAGTGGCTAGGGTAAACACACACACACACACACACACACACACACACACACACACACACACAAACACAACAGACACACACACACTCATAAACCCAGACGCACTGTGGTGGACATGACCTTAAGAGCTTTTGACCGTATACACCTACTGTAAATGTTTACAGCACTCTGTCATCTGGGTTTTCCATGAGAACCTTTACTAGATCTGATCCACACTAAACTCACACAAAGGAAACATCGACAGGCTTCTCTCTCTCTGTCCTCCTGTTATCAGGCCTCAGCCCTTTAGCTTCATCTCTTTTCTACTTGTTTTCCTTCTGAATCCTTTCAGTGTGCCTCCCTTTGTTTCTATTTTTCCTGTCACCTTCCTTTCTATTATTTCTCTCTTTCTCTCACTCTCCGACCCACCCTTTCACACAATAATTAATTACTTGGTGTACTATATATAAACTCTGCCTGATTGAAATTAAATTATACATATTTCACCTCTTGACTGACGGATCTCCTCCTACATGTTCAGTTCCACGCATGCCCACACGCACGCACGCGCACACACACGTGCACATGCGAACACACACACACACACACACACACACACAGTCCCACCCACCCACATGTTCATGCATGCATTCAAAACAAAAATATGCACAAGCGAGGATGCACACACGCACACGCACGCACGCACGCACGCACGCACGCACGCACGCACACACGCACACACACACACACACACACACACACACTATCTGCTCGGTGTACTTCATTTTTGACTGAAAGAGAGATCAAGACCACCCTCTAGCAGCATGTTATGCTTATCAGGACATAAGTGGGCCGAACCAGGCTAGTTGCCGTGCATGGACAGGGCCACAGGCCTAGCTGTGTGTGATGGCTTTGTTGTGGATTGTAGTGTTGGTCATGCTGTGGAGACAGCCAATGTACAAGAACCCCCCCCGAATCCCTAACAGGCACTGATCTTAAAAATGCCCCTGAAATACAAAGTCTACAAAGTCTACCCACTAAATGGGTCTTGCAACCTGGACACAAGCACAGAAACACACACACACACACACACACACACGCCACACAAAGCCCCGCAGACCTTCTATCAACACTTTGTGAAATTAGGCATGCACACACCCCCTGGTTGGTTCTCGGGTCCGGCTCGCTGGCGACACTGCCAAGTTGGCAGCCAGCGTTTGGGATGTCGTTGGCGAGGCGGTTCTGTCCCCCTAAACGTCGGCACGCTCAAAACAAACTGCCGGGCATTCCTCACCTACTCCGCTAGGGCGCTAGGAAACCAAAAAGCTGTCAGTTGGCACCGGAGTTGTAGGTCGACCCCAGGGTAGATTGGGTCACATCAATATGCAACAAACATTCTGGAGCCTTCAGCGATAAACAATGCCTAGCCAGCCAGCGCAATCCTGCCCCCCCCCCCCCCCGGCACCCCCCTACCCCCCTCTCCTTAGCCCCCCCCCCCCCGAGACCAGGAAACAAAAGGGAATGTAAACATTGGCACAATGGAGCCGCTGAAAGGGTTTTCACACCCAAGCAGTCGGGGTGAAATGAGTTGTGAAGAGCCGATAAAAAGACACTTTCAAAAAAGGCGTGTGCCGCCACTTCCTGCCTGTGTTTCCTCAAAGCCTTATTAGGTAGTTGCCGAGGTAAATAATGAGCCCACACATCCCAGGCAGCCCTGGCTTAGAAGTCTCTCCGCTGCGCTTTACAGTACCTGGGGCTGGTGGAAGGAGGCCAATTACAGGGCAGGCTCAGAGGGCCAGGCTAAGTAGGATCTCTCATCGATCAAGTCTCATAGCATCTACCCGGTCAAATTTATCATGGATGGAAAAATATATATTTTTTAAATCTCTTTTTTGGTCACTGCCATCGTAGGGCAGTCTGCCGGGGGCCGAGGTGACCTGCCAACCATCAACGCCACGAAAGTCAAATCAAATCCTTTTCATTCCCAATTCAATCTTGTTTGCATTATAAACACAATTCACTATGCAGCAGGAGGAGATGGAAAGGGAAAAAAAGAATGAAACGGATGGCATGCCGGACAGAGGAAGGTGGAGGGGGAGAGAGAGAGAGAGAGAGAGAGAGAGAGAGAGAGAGAGAGAGAGAGAGAGAGAGAGAGAATGTCATCTTATTGGCGGTACACTGTAGACTATTTCATAACTGCGTGTCTAGACTGCAGGTATCTCTCGACAAAACTCAATGGGCCCGATAGAATAAGCAGTCATTTTACGTTGCCAAGGTTATCTATAATTCGCTGTGAGATGATAATCTGCCGGTCACTGCTGTCAGCCTGTCAAATACTCGAGAGTTGCACATAATTAAGTTTTGTCCTCCATTTTGCCTGCTAGCCTTTTCTCAGAATTGAAGAGGAGATTCATTGACGATTCCGATCACTATGAATGTGCCAGACAGATCAATAAAACACCTTCTTTAAATCAAGCAACTTATGGAGTGAGTCACTCCAAAATGTTTTACGTATTTTTTGCCCTTTGCTATAGCGGGTGCGCGTGTGGCTTGTTTAGCATATAGAATGCAGCACTGTAGATTGCTGAGTTTGAACTGAGATCAACGAATGCATGTGATCTATGGCATTCCTGTTACAACTACTTCAAGGCAATGTTTCTTCTTTGTTTCCAGAGTCTGTAGAACAGGTTCCCTCCAGCATATTCATGAGTTTTTTTCCCTCCCAAAGCCACTCAGATAATGCTTAATCCCGCCGCATAAACAAAACAGTGGCTTTGAGGACAAGGTCACACTCACTATTGTTGGTAGCTGATCCATGAGTCAGACCAGCGCCACACTTTCGCCCCAGTCGCCCTTTGTCCGTTTGACGGTGAGCGGCGCTGACGGGTTGGGAGTTTTTTTTTCTTGAGGGGTGTTGCCGTGGGTTTGCACATTGTACCTTGGCGATAGCTAGCTTAGCAACAGACACTAGCACACAAAGGTTGTGAAGGCAACAGTGTTTAATCATAGAAAGTCTAGGAATGGAGATGGCACACAAAACAATAAAACAGCAAACCAAACAGCAACGCTCCCCCTCTTGATCAAGTCTGAGTGTAGCCCCCACCCACCAACATGCACACACACACACCTTTGAACTAACAACCTTAGGCACCATGGTAACCCCCTCCCTTACCCTAACCCAGGGGTGTCAAACTCAAATACCCAGTGGGCCAAAATGTAAAACCTGAACAAAGTCGCGGGCCAACATTGAACTAATGGACCCAAAAAAGTTTTGCTTTAACATTGAATATAGAACAAGCATCGCTTATTACCATACAATATATAATTTAATAGTGGAGACATGCAAAATCGAATTTCAAATGAAAAAACACATCAATGGCATTCATTTATTAAATTAAAAGTAGCAATTTGGTATTGTCTCGCGGGCCAAATATAATTACCTCGCGGGACAAATTTGGGGCCAGAGTTTGACACCTATGCCCTAACCCTTCCCTAGCTGACCTGGGTTCGTTACATTTACAATCCCGCTGCAATCGCAAATCGCATACTACTACTTTTTACTTTTAGTAGAAACTGCAGCTGCCCTTACAAAGTACGTACTGTTGCATGCAGTAGGCATACAATTTCGACATACTGTCATAACATTATGCCTTGAACATTGACACTTTTGCTCATACATCCATCGCAATCTATAGCGCCAAATTTGTAAATGGTTGGTGCTACATTTTTGCACTTGCGTCTGTCAATGGAATGCGCTGACATCTGTCAGCCCCCTCAAGGCGGCTCACTGGATGCGACGTACCTTCTGCTTCGCAGAGTATTATGGGTCAGAATTGCCAGAAAAGCATGCAGGCCTTGCATACTTGCAAAATGTTACCGGATGCAGTAGGACATCCTTGTATTTTTGGTATACTGCATTTGACATAGGTTCCTACTACGTATTGGAACATTATTGAATCATTTTCTTGCATAGGCCTACTAAGTAGTGTCGTAATACGGATATTGCGACACACCCTCTCCTTTGTGTTAGCAATGGGCTTGTACATGTTCTGTCCTGCTAATGTTGTTAGCTAGTCTTTTAAAGCCTGTAAGTCGTAATAGGGGTGTCAAGGTAAACTTTGGTGTGTGCTAATTGCTAAAACTTGGTGTTTTCCGAGGTTATGGCGAGTGTCATAGCGCGTCATCCGGTGCCTATGGTAACATTTGGAAAACAGCAGAAGTTGGTATTCATCGATTGGTACACGTCCTAGAACCACTGCTCTGACTGGGTTACCCTTTCTTACGGGGGTGATAAGCACATTAATTGGTATGGTGAGGATAGGCCTATCTAGGCACGTACAAAAAAAGCTTTCGAAAACTCAGCGGAACTCTTTTGTACTTATCGAATAAGGCATGACAGGACGATAATTACAAGTTATGGAAACACTTAAGAGAACAGAAGAAATAGCGGCAAAAACTCACTCCATCCCACCCTGGATTAAGCCAATGGAAAGGCACGTGAAAGGCTGTGCATTTTTCAGACCTTTTCTGACCATCATTTTTACAACTTTTATTAGGATTTGGTAAAATTGTGTTGGCTGTTTTACCTCCCTCCCCCCGACAACTGTCAGCCGCGACGTACTAAAAGATAATAAACCGGATGAATTAAGATAATTCATGGATTTACCTTTTATCGCGATTTTTTACTTTGATAGTTCACCGTTATGGTGCGCACGTAAAGTTTAACGTGGCCGTTGAGAGTGAAGAGGCGAGAACGCATTTGCAGAAGTTGCAGGCGTTTGAACGAAACGAAGTGGCGATGTGTCATATTCCCAGCCGAGTCTATAGATACAGGTAGCAGGTCACCCTCACATACGCCTGGGCTGCTGCACTGTATCTCTATGTGGATTTAAATAGGAATACACAAGCATCCCGCTCTCAATAAGTCTTCCTCTTCCCCAGCTATTATGGATATTCTAATGAGGGTCAAAGAGTTCCATCCAGCCCCCCTTATCGGAGCCTGGAGGCGGCTGGCGCTGTCATATGCTCGGCGTGTAGCTGAGCTGGCAGAAGCAGCCAAGACTCTCCCCTCCCTGCTGGCTGGAATTAAAGAGACACTGAAAACATATGGCAGAGTGAATTAGACTGCCTACACAGCAAGCCACGCCGACTAGGGTCAGGGGAAGATATCCCACTGAATGCGCAGTTGTACCAAACGCTACGTGAATATGCACACACATATACTGTATGTTATTCACCCTACCTATCAATGCTTGTCTCT
>CM030177.1:17084680-17087180 GCA_017639675.1 Aplochiton taeniatus
GAGATTTTTGTCCTTTTTTTTCTCTACCCAATCAAAGTTCTGAAAAACGAATCGTTGCATCGGAGAGCCAGATAATGAGCCCGCCTACATTTTAAATTCCCACATCATCCCTGTGGGGCTCCGAAATTAATAGAAACATTATTCAGAATGAGGAAGGGTTATGTAGATTGTTATTGCTCAAAGACATGTGTTTCATCACTTCATTTGTCGCCCCATTGTTTTTTTGTTTCTTTCTCTATCTCTCTCCTGTTCGGAGGAGTTTGCATTCAGCTCAGGGGAGTGTAAGAATGCACACTCCTTCACCTCTAGAGAGCACAAACGCACGTACACGCACACACACACACACACACACACACGACACACTCACAGATACACACACAGAGAGACTCACACACACACATAAGACAGACACTCACTCACTCGAAAACACACACACACACAGACACACACACACACACACACACACTCACACATACACACTCCATGCAAATACTCTTCCACAGCCTTAAATACAACTTTAGGAAAATGGTGAGCGCTCTAGTTACAGCGACAGGCAAGAATTATCGGTTCCCTGACAATTATAACTCGTACCAAGAATCATTTCCCTGCCGTCGTAAATCACCATGACGACTCCGTGCCGTATATCTCCAAGAAAGATATGATTTCATTATGCTCAGGAACAATAAAAATTACTTACCACTAAGTTCATAAAATAGAGGGCAGACTCACTGAAGCATCAGCAACTTCATCAAAATGATCAAATGTAATGCCCTACTGTAAAACACCCCCGCCTTCTATAGACTTACAGTGTTAACACAGAGAGATCACCCTCTAAAAGTCATTTCACACTGTTATGTTTCCGGTCATAAAATTGCACTGAAAACCTGCTCCTATCAGCCGGAAAATGAAGGCTACCTGGTGACTGACATGGCCTTTTTTTAGGCGATGTCCTTTATGCCCTACGTTTTTGGTCTCAGAGCTCAGAGGGGGGGCGGGGGGGGCGTTGTCATAGTCAGCCTCAGGAGCCGGCTGTCCTGAGCTCACCCTGCGAATCTGTCGAGGAGCAGGGGATGGGGCCCTCCTTATCTTTTACCACCCCCTCCAGGGGAATGAAGGGGCTTAGTGGGTCAATCTGAGCATCAATTTGTTCTTACAAGGAGATAAGAGAGAGTGAGAGAGTGAGAGAGAGAGAGAGAGAGGGGGGGGGGAGAGAGAGAGAGAAATAGAGAGGGGAGGGAGAGAGATAGAGGGAGAGAGATAAGAGAGAGAGAGGGAGCGAGAGAGACATTTTGAGCAAAATAACATGAATAAAGAGGAGAGAAAAGGGTACATTGACATTTTTTAAAATATTCCTTCATATTATATTGTTTACCGAAAAACATTCGTGGAAACATATTTGCAATGTACGTTTCATATTTTAGCAATTTGTGATGCTTTTCTCCTTAACAAGAAAAAGAAGAAAACAAGCAAACACAACAATTATTAATGTACCTGAATAGAGCATGAACACAGTGTCCGCGTTAAACATGTCCCATGGCAGGCTGACCACTTCACTTCTCAACACCCTTGGTGCAGTTCACAATGGATGGTGTTACCACTCTAAATGCATTGAACACCACTCTCCTGCACTAAAGACCTCCCCCTGGTCTCCAGTGCCAGATCTGCATGCGTTGTCTGGGAGCAGCCAGCCATTACCCCAAGGATTCACTTTTTTTTTTTTACCTTTATCTTCAATTTAACTGCCCTTCGTCTGCAAACAGGCTGCTTTATGAGCTGGGCAAAATAAACGATTGCCTTGAATTCTGATGATGTTCTCTCTCCCTCCATTCCATCTGCCTCTCTCTCTCTTTCTCTCTGACTCTGTTCCGTCTCTCTCTCTCTCTCTCTCTCTCTCTCTCTCTCTCTCTCTCTCTCCGTTACATCTCTCTCTCCACGGCTCAGGCCCAGTCCTTTGCTCTCTTTAACGTTTTCTTGTTATCCTACACGTTATCCGTGTATAATACTCAAGGACTCATTTACACACACACACGCACGCACGCACGCACGCACGCACACACACACACACACACACACATTTAAACCCTGCCTACTGGAGTTTGAGAATAAGTTATTGGGATGGGGATCTGAGCAGGTCCTCAGCAGCACTTTGGCACTCTGCAAAGGACAAAGTGTATCTGCATACCTCGTGGGAAGTGGGAATATTAATAAGATGCTGTCAAAAAGGGTTTATATGACTCAGTAAACACCGTGCAAAATGCCTGCATATGCCTGCAGTGTATAGGAGACACCAATCTAGTGAGAAACACAGTGTTTTGGTGCTGTCTTTGGGCTTGATCGTAAACGGCTTCAGTGCAGCATTTAATGTATTGCATTTCTTATGTAGCCTGTAAAAGTTGAGGTTCGAGAGGTTGAGACAATCATTTTATTAGTTGTGTCTTTAGTGGTTATCAAAATGTAGCTTATGAAGATGCATATTTGGAAGCATGATATTATTTTTTGA
>CM030177.1:17092180-17094680 GCA_017639675.1 Aplochiton taeniatus
GCCACTTTTCTTATCTTCTCCTCTTTGCATTTACGGGAGGCGCGGGGGTGGGGGGCTCGCTATTTACGGACACGTCCGACCTTATCTAGGCTTGAGGGACAGTCCTGCCTTCCAAAAGGGGCTGGCCTCGCCATTAGCATGCGCACGGGGGTCCAGTAGCCCAGCGTGACTCCGTCATCTGCACCTGGCCACGTTCACAGCTCCACCAGGTAGTTAGCAGAAGGAGTGGCGTAGCTGTTACATGGAAGGCAGTTGTTTATGAGGGCAAAGTAGCTCCCAGCCCCCGTTAATAGTTAATGTCTCCATTTTGCCCACGCCCCTTAATGCATACCAATGGAAAGTCAGACCAGGGAAGCCCACAGCATTCCGCCCGGTACAGGGGCATCAAACACCTCTGGCGATGTGTTGCCGTATTTTCAGACCATTAATAAGTCATCTTTCCCATTTTATTTTAAATGTGTCTAGCATTTGCCATTCAATGTAATACTCACATGTCAACAGATAGGGTTGAGGATTAGAACGGACTGGGCCAGCACACACGCACACGCACAAACACACACACCCACACACACACACACACTGTAACCCCCGAAAACACAATGTATCTCTGAGGTTTTGAAGCGATTTGATCAGGCTGTGGAGTGATGGACCGCCCTGCCTAAAGGCATCTTCTGGCTGAGCGAGGGCCCGCTGCACTTTAAACACTGGAGCATCTATTTGCTCCATCTTTCTTCATGAGCCGGAGACCGGGACTTCTTAACGAGTCTTGAGGGGAGGGAAGGAGGGCGGGCTTTTTTTTCCCCACGGAAAGGGACTGAAAGTTGTTGACGGTGGTGGCAGACTGTGGGCCATCTTATGATTCAGGTTCCTGGAGTGGTCGTGAGTTCTTGACCAGGGCCGTTTCTAGTTTTTTGGGGGTCAAATTTTGTTTGCGGGGCGCCTATGTTGGTGTCTACTGACCGGTTATATTCACTTAAATTACTGCTTGGGGGCCCCTAGTTGCTTCGGGGGCCCTATGCTACCGCATGGTCCACATATAGCAAGAAACTCTCTGGTCATGAGTACCCTAATGATGTTCCCCCAAACATATCACGTGTAATATATATATATATATATATATATATATATATATATATATATATATATATAAGCAAAAGGTAGCACCTCCACAGTAATATTGGCAAGAAACGGTTGGGTGACGAAACACTAGATTTGACATTTTTAATTGGAAGCGGACCTAAAAAAAGAAAACTCCTGTGCGTTTCGGTAGCTTCCTCGGAGCGTTTGACGTTGTGTATATATGTGCACTCCGAATCTATTTGACATGGCACACCAGAGTCAAATGGCTACGGGACATTGGTATGTGTGTGTGTCCCACTGTCTAAGTGCCTGGCTGTCTGCGTTCGGCGTGTGTCTCCAGTGTGTCTTTGATTACCGAACGGAAAACGACAGTGCCTTTTTGCACGTCTCTCACGCCATTAGCATATGCTCTGCCTCCTCCTGTGTGCGGGGAAAAGGTATCCGCTCAGCGAAAACCTTAAACAGCCTGACTCCCCTCTCGTACTCTCTGCGCCCCCAGTGTTTACTGCAGTTCCCTGCTGATGGCAACTCAATCAGTCCCCGTCCACCTTAGACAGAGCCGAGGTGTGGACACACCGCACATTCACTAAGCAGGGAGGGACTGGTGTTCCTGGAAGGGAATCTCTGATATCAAAGAGTGGATTTACTAAGAAAGGCAAAGGCTAATTGAGTCTAGGCTAATTTACAGTCTCCTTCTGCACAAATAGCCGGGCAGGTTAGCTTAAGTTGTTCATACGTTTGTTATGGTAGTGAAGTCACTGCTATGATTAGGGTTAGGTGTGCAACAATACTTTTTTTTTATGTTGGTGTTGCTCTCCTGCCGCTGAATATAGTAGCTAAACAATTATAGGGATTGTTTGGTTTCACCCAATTTTGAATACTTTGGTGGTTAGCCTACGGCGCATGCCAAACCACATTCCATTATTCTAAAAGTTCTTAGCTTTGACGGCTCGCCAAACACGTTTCATCATTGAGAATTATGTCCAGTCAGTCCAAGCGCAGGTGTTGTCTCCAAAAATATCTAATGTTGAATCCATGACCAATCCATGAATGTTAGCGCCATTTGCTATCTATGTCCGATATGAGCTTTTAAAAGAAAAACAATTTAATTCAGCATGCTGATTTGTTGCCATTTTTCAAGTTTTAACAGCTTTTTTTGTGTGCTATTACCATGAGAACAGGCTGCATTCACACCCTCCTAGGGATTTTGGTAGCAGCACCAGTGGTTGGGTTGCAGTGAATATATGCCAGGTTCACTACGAGGAAGTTAAGACAGTCTCTGTTTTTACTCCCCTATTTCTTATCCAGGCTCCCCAGCAGTGGCAGCCCGTCACACACACACACACACACACACACACACACACACACACACACACACACACACACACACACACACACACACACACACACACACACACAC
>CM030177.1:17099680-17124680 GCA_017639675.1 Aplochiton taeniatus
CTTCATCAGGTTTTAAAGGTGAGAGCAGGATGGATCTCCTCTCCGCACCGTGCTCCCGGAGATAAAATGGCGGCGCAGAGTGAGGAGTTTAATCTGCGCCCGCTGACGGGAGATGAGGAACAGTTTTGCCGGCTGGCACCTGGCTGATGTGTTCATCTCGACGGCTGGCCTAGGGGGGGAGGAGGGGGGAGGAGGACAAACAGACAGACACAGCCCGTGTTGTTGACAAATATCTGGGGAGTAATGGACAGAGACTGGGGTGTAAGAGGTGGGTCCAGCATCACAGCCATAGCCACAGTGGTAAAGCCATTGAAATGCAGGCAGGACTGGACCGGTGTATGGCCGTACATGATGAGCTCTGTCTGCGGGCATCAAGATGGCCGATCCGTTTCCCCTCTCAGCTCTATGGTTGTCTTTCTCTGTGAGAGAGAGGTGTAGAGAGAGAGAGAGAGAGAGAGAGAGACGGTGTTATTAGGTATGGCGGCTGATCGTGTATCATTTCCGCCGCTCGTTGCTCTTCCTCCTCCCGTGGTCCTTAGGGACAGCCGTCACTGCCAGGGGGTCCACGAGATGGGAGAATCACTGTGTGTGTGTGTGTGTAAGTGTACCAGTATATGTGTGTGTGTGTGTGTGCGTGTGTGTGTATGTGTACCAGCATATGCGTGTTTGTGTGCGTGCGTGTGTGTTAGCACACGTTTCTCTCTCTCTCTCTCTCTCTCTCTCTCTCTCTCTCTCTCTCCATCCCCTCTCTCTCTCTCTCTCTCCCCTCTCTCTCTCTCTCCCATCCCTCTCTCCTCTCCCCCCTCCCTTCCATAGGCCCTCTGACTCTATTGATTTATTTCCGTCTTTATTTACCCCCTCCACTCATTACGTCGTCCCAGAGCGGAGCCAGTCGTATACAGTGGCTCGTCGATTCCACTTATCAGCATATTTTTCCCCCCTCTTCTCGCACAGCAGGGGGGGGGGGGGGGGTTAAAACATATTAAAGGGATTTGCGAGGGGGGACAAGGCCCCACGAAAAAATCTGACAGCATTTACAAAATGCAAATGTTGCTCAGGAGCCTTTGGAGGGGTTCTCCTCCGGATCATTTGCATGGGAAGACAGGCCTTCCTTTTGGACACGCTCCTCCACAACTGGTGGGTAATGGGAGCTTGGCAGGGAACGTGAAATGAAAAGGTGCAAGGAGAATCTGAGAGGGAATGCTAAAAACAATATTTTCCCAACGTTTATGTCCGTTCAGATAGGATGTGCAGGGGCTATGGTGGTGAAGTGTTACTGTGGATTGTTTTTGAGTGGATGCAGCAGTGGCTGCTAGTGGCGCAGTAGACAGTCGGTAGGTTGAAGAAATATATATCGCCAGGGTCACTTCAGTATTTCCCTTCTCCTTTAAAGAACACAACAGCGATTGCAGTACCTACGAGAAAGCACAGTGAAGCCAAGCTGTCCAGCTGTTCAGATGAATGGAGAATGAAGGACATCGTGTGTCCAGGGCTTGGCTGAGAACTAACATGGCTGCCTGGGGAGGACAGAGGACAGCCGGAAGGCAGGCTGTAACACGGACGGATGGACGGACGGACGGACAGGCAGGCAGACAGGCAGACAGGCAGACAGGCAGGCTGTGCACAAGCAGACAGAAGGACAGACAAACAGGCTCTAGAAAGACTCACTAGCAGACAACAGGCACACAGAGACAGACAGGCAGGCTGTAGAAAGACTCACTGGCAGACAACAGGCACACAGAGACAGACAGACAGGCAGGCTGTAGAGAGGCTGACTGGTAGACAACAGACAGACAGACAGACAGACAGACAGACAGACAGACAGACAGACAGACAGACAGACAGACAGACAGACAGACAGACAGACAGACAGACAGACAGGCTGTAGAGAGGCTGACAGACAGACAGACAGACAGACAGACAGACACAGACAGACAGACAGACAGACAGACAGACAGACAGACAGACAGACAGACAGACAGACAGACAGACAGACAGACAGACTGTGTAGATGATGTGTCGCTTGGCGGTGCACTCATTCTAACCCTGGTTCCTACTGAATAATTGATGGTCAACAGGGTCAGGGTTTGCTTTTAGTGTTCCCCTGCGAGGAGCTTAGCTCTCTGTCTGCACTCATAATATCATCGCCGCGAGGAGCCAGTCACTCTGCAGAAACTTCCACCTTAATGCATCAGAACGCGGTTTGGGCCGTGTGTGTGTGTGTGTGTGTGTGTGTGTGCGTGAGATGTACACGTGATGTTTCCTCAACCTTTCGATATACAGTAGGAGGGCACTGGGAGCGTGTGTCACAGCTCCTGTCAGGAATCAATTTCTCCAGGTTTTATTTCACGAGACAACGGTGGTCTATTTCCTGTGATAGAGGAAGAGAGCGAGAACGAAAGAGAGACATAGAGAGAGAGAGAGAGGGAAAGAGAGACATAGAGAGAGAGAGGGGAGGGAGGGAAAGAGAGACAGAGAGAGAGAGAGGGAGGGAAAGAGAGACATAGAGAGAGAGAGGGAGGGAAAGAGAGACATAGAGAGAGAGAGAGGGAGGGAAAGAGAGACACAGAGAGAGAGAGGGAGGGAAAGAGAGACATAGAGAGAGAGAGGGAGGGAAAGAGAGACATAGAGAGAGAGAGGGGAGGGAGGGAAAGAGAGACAGAGAGAGAGAGAGAGGGAGGGAAAGAGAGACAGAGAGAGAGAGAGGGAGGGAAAGAGAGACAAAGACAGAGAGAGGGGGAGGGAAAGAGAGACAGAGAGAGAGAGAGAGAGAGAGAGAGGGAGGGAAAGAGAGTGAAGGAAGGATTGAAAAGGGAACGGACCTGTTTGATAGCAGGTGTTCCACTGTGAAGTTCAACGAATCACCCAATCTCTAACTGAATTAGCCGTCGTTACTGTTGTTGTTGTTGTCTTTTTTCAAACCGACAAAGCGACCAATGACGACGGCCCATCCTGTCTTTGTACCCCTCCTCTCCGCTCCCTCCATCCTTCCCTTCTGGGACGTAAACAATTAACGAGGAGCACCACCAGGGGAAGAAAGGGGCTTGATTAAGACAGCTGCGTCTAATCGGCGTCGGGGAGCAGGGTTGGAATAATAGCGGGGGGGTGGGGGGGGGGGTGGGGGGTGGTGGGGGGGGTGGTAATATGTGTGTGTGTGTGTGTGGGGGGGGGGGGGGGCGCAGGATCGGTTGTCTGCTGTCTGTTGTCTGTTGTCTGCTCTGAATCTGGGTGCTCTGAAGGGAGGGTGGGGCCCTCGTTGGGAAAGGCAAAGTGGCTTTGCGTTTCCATCGCGTTCCTGAACACGAGCTGGGGGGGGGGGGGAGTAGAGTGCTGCATGTCCCCTAGAGTAAAACGTAAACCTAAAACGTGGATCACGATCATGGGGCACTGCAGACGCGGCCTCAGACATCAACACACCGTTCCCCTGCCGTGTTTAAGGGAACGTGACGATTTGTACGTTTGGACGTTTAGAATCCCCGCTGAAGCACTTCAACAGTGGCAAGTCAGCATCTCCCAACGCTGAGTCGAACAATTTACGAGGGGGCCAGCTATACTGTGAAGTTTAACCATAAAAAAATGAAACGCAAAATCATGAAATATAACTTGTTAAAACATGTTTTGTATCTAAAGCACCCCTGATCCGCCGGTGTATGACGTGAAGTATTTCATTTTACGTTTCCAGGCTTTGTATTGCAATAACAGCATTTTTCTTTTCCTGTGTGACGCGTCTGAGTGCTAGTGGCTTTTCCTCCGCGTCCCTTAGGAGCAAGTTATTTTCTCATGACGTTCCCTCATAAGTTATTCACGCGGCCATGTATTATGTATCGTGATCTGATTGAGACGGAGTGTTTTCCGTTTTGGCCCCTCTGTGAACCCTCCTCAGGAGCGCCAGCTAAAATAAACCCTCCTCTGCCATATCCTGCGCTGAACTCCAAAACCCATCTCCCCCCCCCGAGTCTCTAGAACTACATCGAGGGAGAGGAGGTGTTGTGCTGTGCTCTCTCTCTCTCTCTCTCTCTCTCCTTTGAGATATGTACCATAGGCGGGGAAGAACACTGGCTTTGATGATTTGTCGAGTTTGGAAGACAAAAAAAAAAAAAAAGAAGGAAAATAAATAAATAAAAGCTGGCAAGTAAAGCAAGGAGAGAATCCTCCAGCCTTGTAGTGCACACACACACAAAAAAAGGAGTTTTCAAATTGCGTTGTAGACCGGGCCCTTGAAATGTTGGCCCTTTTTAAGGGGTCGTATTGAGTTGGAGTCCTGTGTGAAACCTCCAACCGTCACAGCCCAAAACGGTGTTGGCTGAGCGTGTAATGTGGTGCCTCTCCAGGCAAGCGGGAGGCCATGTCTCAGCCCCGCAGCCCACACACACACACACACACACACACACACAGACACACACTCTGTCCCCGTTTTAGGAAGCCTAAATCCCCGATAGCTCCAACATCCCCACCCCGCACACACACACACACACACACACACACACACACACACACACACACACAGACAAACACACAGAGTACACACACACACACACACTCACAGTACACAGAGTACACACAGTACACACATCACCACATCGTCCTACACACCCACACACGCACGCACACACACACACACACACACACACACACACACACACACACACACACACACACACACACACACACACACACACACAGTACACAGAGTACAGAGCACACAGTGAACTCCTTGTGCTGGTCCCTTGGTTGCTTGACCTGAGCTCACAGAGCCACCCCCCCATCCCCTCCTGTCCTCCTCCTCCTCCCTCCTCATCTCCTCCTCCTCCTCCTCTCCTTCCTCCTCCTCTCTCCTCCTCCTCCCTCCTCTCTCCTCATCTCCTCCCTCCTCCTCTCCATTTCCCCTGCCTCCTGTCCTCCTCCTCCCTCCTTCTCTCTCCTCATCTCCTCCCTCCTCTCTCCTCCTCTCTCCTCTTCTCCTCCTCCCTCCTTCTCTCTCCGCATCTCCTCCCTCCTCCTCTCCTTCCTCCTCTTCCCTCCTCCTCTCCTCCCTCCTCCTCTCTCCTCCTCCTCCTCCTCCCTCCTCCTCTCCGTTTCTTCCCCTGCCCTCCTGCCCTCCTGCCTCTGGCTAGTGACAGGGGCCTGTCAACACGACACAAGTTGATCTGACCACCTCACTGAGGGACGAATGAGAGCTTTAGCTGAAGGGCTACTCCCTCGCTGACAGATAGAGAGGGAAGGTGGAGGGAGAGAGATGGAAAGTAAGAAAGAAAGAAAGAGAGAGAGAGAGAGAGAGAGAGAGAGAGAGAGAGAGAGAGAGAGAGAGAGAGAGAGAGAGAGAGAGAGAGAGAGAGAGAGAGAGAGAGAGAGAGAGAGAGAGAGAGAGAGAGTAAAGTCAACCTCGATTGGATTGAAAACCCGTGGGGCTTCAGTTTATATATTGGTCTTCTCTAATATTACTGCTTGATGTTATGTTGCGCACCGTGTGTTAATGTTTTGTAACTTCCATCGTAGCCAGATGCTCAATAACCTTGTCAAAACCTTTTGGGATTGTATATGTGTGTGTTTTACGGCCTTTACATCCAAAAAGCGTTTTTTCCAAACATCTTGACTATCCTCATGATGCCATGGGTACCTTGAGGCGAATCATCATTTAAACATAAGAACTGTCAGTTGTATAACAAAAGCCCATGTTGACGCTTTAATTCAACATTTATAAGTCGGGTTTTTCTGGGGGGGGGGGGGGACTTTACTGCTTCACAAACCCCACACCCTGAGTCTTTGTTCATTTCGAAGTCTTAGTCAGGTGAATGTGGACACAGCACGATGAAGCTGAATAGACACAGTCCCTATTTCACAGAGCAATACGGCTTTTTGGACCAGACCAAACACTTCAGCTAACTCATCAAAATGTATAAATGAAATCAAAAAAGATGATCTCGCCCAACTTGCACTGTTCAAGGCATTTCGCTCCCCCTCCAGCAACAACTTTTAATTGTTTTTTCGTTTTTGTCTATGCCTTGTGAAGTGTGTTTGGGTTTTTAGAAAGGCGCTCTCAAATTGAAGTTATTAATATCAAGACGAACCACGACCCTTTCAGAGAGCTGCTCTTCCCTGTCCTCCCTCCAGTACCTACCACTGAACATAGGCGGTGGCCTTTCCCATAGAGAAGATAGAAAGGATCCTGTTCCAGGTAGGTAGCTAACATGAAACATTGGCGACTGAGCTGTCCATAAAGTGTTGTTCGTTCCTTAACCCGCGCCCGCGGTAATGGACTTGTTTCTATTTGGACCTGTACGGGGCGTGAGGTCCTCACAACACGCCGTGCAGGCCAACCAGTCCGAGCAGCACCAGCGCCTCGACGCGTACTTTCAAAAAAAAAAAAAAAGAAATCCTGTTCCGTTGCCAGGTTACCTCGCTGCATGGCAGAGCAGAATGCATTTTGGTCATTACGGCCTCCTGCCCTTATGCTCTGTAATTGCGGGAGCGTTATGGCGGCCGTGTCCGCCGCCAGGCTGACCCGCTAGGCACAGTTCAGGCCTGGGCTAGCCATTTCAACCGCCCGCCTTGAATGGACAAACCCTGTCGGAGGGGATGTGCTTTTCACGATTCAACGTTGGTGCCGGGGTAACCCTGGGTTACAGGTTTGTCTATGATGTATGGTTCTTAGTAGGAATATGTTTTCTACTTTTTATTATGTTAGTGTGGCCCATGTGTTGTTCTCTATATTCCACATCCCATCAATTGCGCCATATGTTTTTCTATTGTTGACAGATTGCAATTCAACTCAATTAGGTGTTTGTCTTGAAGGGAACACAGTAAGCATCAAGAGCTGTCGTCCATTTTGTGATCATCCACATCACGCATCTCTCAACATGCCAACTGTACCATCAGGAAATGTCCGTCATCTCCCAGCGTTTAAAGGGAAAGTGACAATAATAAGTAGGTCACATTGAAGAGGGGAGTGTGGGGGTGTTCGTGAAACAAAGGATTTGAATGTACAATAAAATACAGTCGAAAGAATGGTCAAAGAAACCGCTAACGAGCCCTGTTTCATTTCCAGTAGCCGCCATTTTGTTACTCAATTCTGAACAATTCATTGTTCAGAATTGAGGAACAAAATGGCGGCTACTGGTGCACCGAAAGTAGTGGTGGCGCTCTCTTCTTTGTTTGTGAGCCTACCCTGCCTCTTCGTAACGGTGGGGAGGACAAGCATCGTCAAATTCCTTTCCTCACGACTTGGTCAATAATAACGTTTTGGGAGTTGTGCCGTGCAAAGTTTCATTCTGACGGTTGATCTCCGTCAGCGTTTGTGATGCTGTGTCGTCATCCAACTCACGGGGGGCTTTCCGAAAGGAACGCTCGGAAAGGGATCCCATTCATTCTCCGTCACAAGCTCTGGTGCATCATCATGATGAGTCATTCCTCGACCCCCCCCCCCCCCCCCCCCGCTAACCTGACTGTGAAGAAGAAGGGGGAAAAATGCCCTTCATCTTAATAAAAAAAAAAAAACAAGGAAGAAGAGAAAGATGGAGTGTGCTGGAGTAGCTCACAGTCGTAGCTTAGCCCCCTCTAAAGCCCAGGTCAAGCTCAGTCCTCTCAGTCTGGTTGAAAGGAGAGGTGCCTTTATTCCCCCAACGCTTTCCTCACCCCTTTCCCTCGGCTCGCCAGCCGCTCACCCCGGGGGGGAGGAGGGGTCAGGGAGGGGTCTATCAGTCACTGTGAAGTAGAGCCGGCAGACTCGGGACATTGGGTGCGTTTGGCCGGCGGCCTGCCGGCACCCTGCTGGGAGGAGCTGTGTCAGCAGGCAGCTTGGTTGGTTGTGAGGCGACAGACCAATCAATAAGATTAAGAGACTAAGTACTAATTATACATGTGCGCGCGCGCACACACACACACGCACATGCACACACACACACACACATGCAGGGCAAGCTGATGGAAAAGACCAACATTCATGCAGGTAGAAAAAGTAGTTTGAACATTGTGGTGTATACTTTTTATGTTCTGACTTTGCTACCTATACAAGTATGCACTCGAAACACACAACATAACAAACACACAGACATACACAGACACACACATACACACACACCCTTGCCATCATAACTCTGGTCTTCCAGCACACCTGTTCTGCTCCTGAAGGAGTGGTCTGTTTACCAGAGCAACACGAACACAAAGTCCTCCTTGAGGTGGGGCTGGGAGGGACTGTGGACTTTCTAACGCCCCCCCCCGCCTCTCTCTCTCTTTCTCGGTGTCTTCCCCTGTCTCTCCCTCTCTCTCTCTTTCTTTTTCTCTCTCTCACTCTCTCTCCCTCTCTGGCCCTCTCTCTCACCCACCACTCCCTCCCTTTTCCTCCCTCTCTCTCATTCCCTCTAAGCCCCCCCCCCCCCATCCACCGTACTGCAGAACATATATCCTGAGTCTTATTTCACTCTGCCCTGCATGGGTGGGGGCCATTAGCCAGTATGAATGAGATGAGGATTTTAAGTGGACTGATGTTGGTTGTGGGTTTGCACTAAAATAACTTGGAGCACACCAACTTACGGGCACCTGGAGATCCATCATTGTATAATGCTGTTACACTGAGCGCAGACACATGGAGTTGTTTACAGGCACACACACACACACACACACACACACACACACACACACACACACGCACACACACGTACACAGCCGCACACATACACGTGCACAGTTACACACGCTCAAACACACACACACATACACGTAGACACAGCCACACACACGTACACATTTACACACACTCAAACACACACACACACACAGACAGTTTGCACTTGGCATGCCTAACTACGCAGTATGTAAATTCTAAGGTTGGAAAAGGAGGAAAACATGGTGCTTCCCTCTAGACTTGTAAGACGTGCAATGCTGCTAGCATACCCATAAAACCATCAACCCTGTTCGTTAAAACGCCCCATATTGTGGCTATGCCAAGACACCCTCGCTACCTAGCTTTTATATGGACTGCACTTGGAGTTGGTACAGGCTAGTATTTTGTACTTTAACCAGGCAACATTCCAAGACATATTAAATGAACGTTTTTAAAAAAACTAGCATTTTGAGGAACGTTCCTCTGCTATGTGTTGAGCAGTGAAAATGGCGTATTTTCACCCCAACAATTAGCAGGCACTGGTATCCATAACACCCGAGGTTTGGGTTATCATGTTGGACATGGCCCCCACAGAACACGGTGGGTGAGGTTCACGCCGGCTGGACGTTCCTCCTCCTCAACCCTGTTGGGTTTCCAAACTCCAACAGGCGAGCCAGGCCGAGTTCTCTCTCTCTCTCTCTCTCTCTCTCTCTCTCTCTCTCTCTCTCTCTCTCTCTCTCTCTCTCTCTCTCTCTCTCTCTCTCTCTCTCTCTCTCTCACTCCCCCCCCCCCCTCTCTCTCTCTCTCTCTCTCTCCGTCTCTTTCTGTCTCTCTCTGTCTCTCTCTCCCTCCCTCCCCCTCTCTCTCGCGCTCTTGCGCTCTCTCGGTCTTCCTCCCTCCCTCCCTCCCTCTCTCTCTCTCTCTCTCTCTCTCCCTCTCTCTCTCTCTTCCCTCTCTGTCTCTCTCTCTTTCTCTCCGGGCAGGCCAGCTCTTCCCCCCTCCGAGCCCCATATCCATTCCGCTAAGCTGGCCCGGCAGGCTTTGAGATGGACGGCTATCCGTGGATCAATGGAGCCCTGTCAGCAGACCCCGCCAGACGACAACAGTGACGTTTGGTGTGTGTGTGTGTGTGTGTGTGTGTGTGGCTCAGTCTGTGCTGTTGGCTGCTATGCCACCCCCCACCACCACACACACCCACACACACATCCCCCACCCTCACCCAAACCACGGCCCCCTCTCCCCCCCACCCCACCAGCCCTTTTCTCCTGTACCTTTTATTCTAACGTTTTTGCATTGATATATATATATATGATACATGATTTCTCATCGGTCCAGAACAACAGTAGCCGGTGGTTATGTAAGGCTGCCTCTCTCTATCCCAGCCTCCTTCCAGGTGGCCCCTCCTGTGGCCCCTCCTGTGGCCCCTCCTGTGGAGTCTGTCCTCTCGTGTCCCCCTCCGTTACTTCGTTGAGCTTTGCCGCCTTTCTTTTCCGCCTTTCTTTTCCGCCTTTCTTTTCCGCCTTTTGTCTGGCGAGCCTCGTCTTGAGTTCTCCATCTCTTACAACGCCGGCCCTGGTTCTCGGGTGAGTCATCGAATGAGGATTCTCCCCGACAGGTCCTCAGATCTTCCCGTGAACTGTCTTTTTCTTATTTGGTTTTGGGAGTGGGTGTTGGTTTGAGTCAGGCCGTCGTCTTTGTAGAGGCCTCTTTGTCCTCGTGAGCTATTAATTGAGACGGGAGGATACTGGCTCTCAAGCTCTCCAGGGTTCATATCTTCTCTCTCTGTCGTGAGTGGTGGAGAACAGTCCATTGGCCAACCTGTCTTCATGAAGAGGCTCGGTCATTTAACGGGTCGTTGGCGAGTCCAAACGATGAATAATGACGTTAGCTAGACTACGTATCACAGAAATTGGTCATGTGAGTTCACTCTGTAGGAGTTCTGCACAGTACTGCATGCTCTTTAGGTCTGGGCAAAAGACACATTTTTTTAAAGTCAATTACTATTGATTTTTCAGTGAAAAATCTCTCCTCTCAAAAGTTTAATAGTTGATTGAACATTTTCAATACGTAATTTTGTCGTGCAGGGAATCACAGATTAATAGAGAGTGATGGGGAGGCCGAGAGAGTCGTGCAGAGTAATTGAGAGTCATGGGGAGTCATATAGAGTTATAGGGAGTCATATACCCCTTTCACACAGACGACCCGTGTTGGAACCTTTCACACCACACTTTCAACCTTTAACGTTAGCTAGCTAGTCATAGAGAGTCATAGAGAGTCGCAGAGAGTCACAGAGAGTCATATAGTCACAGACAGTCATAGGGAGTCATAGAGAGTCATAGAGTCGTATGGAGTCATAGGGAGTCATAGGCCACACAAACGGATGCTTTCTTAATCCTCTGTGGCCTTTGAATGAGGAGGTGACAGAGTATCACAGTCTAGGATGGCCGTCGATATCCAAACGTGACGTGTCTGTCAGAGGCACTTTGGTCAGCCCGCGCCGCGCCGAGGGAAAGGCTGTTTGATGCCACAGCTCCGAATGTAATTCTCTCCAGCTGCTTCTGAGCAAACGGAAAGATCCGCGGAATCAGTTAAGGTGACGAGCCATGTCTTTTTAAGACACATACACACACACATGTACACACACACTCGCACGCACACACACACACACACACACACACACACACACAAAGGAATGCTACAGAATAACAAGAGCAGCAATTGTACGGGCTTTGTTGTTTGGGGGGGGGGGGGATATGTTCACACTCCAGTAGTTTTAAATGTCACATCCTTCAGGGGCGGCATTGTGTTTCGGGGGAACTGTCTAGTCGGAGGGGGTTTCTTTCTGCATGCGTTTCGTGGATTAGAACAGCTTTTTTTTGTTGTTGTTATCAGCCACTGCTGCCTCAGGCAGGAAGTCCCCTGGTCACCGAGGAGGAGAACTTCCTGCCTAATTAGCGTATTCTGACTGTTGTCGCTCTGTCATTCCAAAAAGGGCTATCACAATGGCTGTCCTGTGGGCTGAGAATGAGAAGAAAGCCGTTTGTTTTGATTGCTTTTTAAATGTTAAAAGGGTTTTTAATCGACTCAGGAATCTTGCCCCCGGTATAATTCACCAAGCTTCGTTCTTTTTTTTATTGAATAGAGCGAGTTTGTGTCCTCAAGTGTTCTTCTTGCTTGAGTGTGTGTGTGTGTGTGTGTGTGCGTGTACGTAGTTTGTGTTTGTGTGTGGGTGTGTGTGTTAGCTGACATATCGGGCCAGCTTTTTTTGCGGAATTAAGTTCCATCAGAATGATACACCAGAACCTCAAGGGCAGCGTCCTGTCAGGAATGCAGCTTTGGCAAAGCGTGCCGGATGTAAATGCTGCTCCCATCCAGCGCCAGAGACGGCGCCTTGCCTGCAGCCTGCCATTCAGCGGCCTTTATGTAACGTGGTTTAGACAGCTCCCCAGTGTTTTGATCTAATAATTCAATGATCCTCGTGTAATACAAGGATGAGCTGTGGAAAGAAAAAGCATGGGGGGAGTCCTGGAAGTCTCAGATTACTACACGACGAACGAGTGTTCCCTCAAGCAAACACCGCTGCGGAGGACTAATAGCCCAAACTAAGAATGAGCGAGAGAGAGAGAGAGAGAGAGAGAGAGAGAGAGAGAGAGAGAGAGAGAGAGAGAGAGACAGAGACAGACAGAGAGACACACAGAAAGAGAGAGCCAGAGAGAGAGAGCCAGAGAGAGAGAGCCTCTGAGTCTCACTCATAGCCGGATGGGTCGCTCTGGCACTGCTTTGGCGTTGAGGAGCGGGCGGACGTGTAAGAGCCTTGTTGGAGCTCATTGTGCGAGTGCTTAGGCGGGCACGGCCTGGCTTTCCCAGGGACACTTTCAGCTTCTTAGACCAGGCCGCCGACACGGGGCCCCGTGGGGGGAGAGAGAGAGAGAGAGAGAGAGGCGGAAGACGGAGTTCTGAGGCCAGCCCTGGCAGACAGTCTGACAACTTTCTCATTGTCTGTGCGCTTTGTCCTCCGCTACCACAGTGAGAATTGGAGAGAGTGACAGAAAAAGGAAAGGGGGAGAGGGGGGGAGGAAGAGAAAAGAATCAAACGGAGGGAGGCGGGGTTAAGGGAGGAGGGGAAGGAGGAGGAAAACATGCTCCTAGCGGCGGACGGCGCTAAGCGTTTAATCTCCCGCGCGCTTGGAGAATACAGACGATGCCGTGATCGCCCCTGACCTTGACACTGACAACAAGGTGGCTTGGGAGACGCTGTGTTTTGCATTTCCCCCGCGGACGAATTGCCGAGACGCGCAGAACAATTAGTCAAGTGGATCATGAAGGCATGGTGTGGGGGAGGGGGGGGGGGGGGGGGGGGGGGGGGGGGGGGGGGGGGGGGGGGGGGATCTGCTTTACCTTCCTGTCTCCTGTCGGCTCACCACACTGGACGGACCGCCTGTCAATCATGCCTGCACCGTCAGCTCCAGGGACTGATCCCATTGGCTGTTAGGGAGAGTAACTGAGAGTCCTTTCTCTCTTTCTTTCTTTCTTTCTTTCTTTCTTTCTTTCTTTCTTTCTTTCTTTCTTTCTTTCTTATTTCTTCTTCTTGTGTGTGTGTGTGTGTGTGTGTGCGTGTGTGTGTTGCAACTCTCCTGCTCTGTGAGGTCTTAATGGATTCCATAATGCCATGGAATTCCCTTTACACTTCTAAAGGACTTCTATCCTCCACAGTGGAGCAATACGTTTTATTATCCAATATTCTGTGAGTTACAACATGATTATAGTCCAGCCAAATTATATTTTTTGATTATAAGCATGAATTCAAGGCTTACGTTTGAGCCCCTATTGTTTGTGGATATGGTCCTCAAAATATATTAATGCAATTGACCTGCTCTGTGCTTTAAGCCTTGACAGATAAAACAAATAAAGAGCTTAAGCCGAACTTAAGAAGAACTTGAAGATTAAGCCGTAATGTCTAATGGAAGTCAAATATAACACACTTCTCTCACCTGCCCTCTAAAGTGTGTTAGTGTGGTCAGATTGAGAGCATGCTGTTGGCTACACAGACCCACTCAATAGCGTGTGTGTGTGTGTGTGTGTGTGTGTGTGTGTGTGTGTGTGTGTGTGTGTGTGTGTGTGTGTGTGTGTGTGCGCACAATGTCAAGCTCCTCTCTCAGACCTTGACCCTCAGGTACGGGGCCCCTAAATCCCGGCTCAGGACTCACCAGGAGCTGGGTTGTTGGGAGCTGGGGTCAATCCGACCTAAGGGATCTGTGAGGCTCAGTGGCTCTCTGGTCACCCTCCAGCTAACCAGCAGACTGACTCAGCAAGGAAGCACTTGTCATGGATATTTTCACTTCTTTACTGAAAATAACCAATTAAACAGAGTGAGACTCCGGGCAATGATTCATGTACAATTTTATGAATGAGTACAGATAGCTGGTCTGTAAGAAGAGAAATTACTTTGGTCAGGTCCGTCGAACGACATAGTACGTTTTGATTTGTTGACAAGGTTGAAACGAGTATATCGGTCTGAACTAACTTTCGGTTAAAAATAGGGTTGTTCATCTCAATGGTATTTCTTTAAAGGCTTTAGAAAAAGAAAGTGTTTTGCTTCATCAACGGTTCTTGCAAACACAAGGGTTTTGAATGGGTTTTCTGCCAAGATCAGAGTCACTATGGTTTTTGGGGGCAGTAATGAACTTGTCACTTCAGAATGTGAGTTGTATGACTGTATTAATATGTATTAATATGTATTTATATATGTTGTGCCACAATGCCCAGGATTGTCTGGTTTAGCTTTCTCTTGTCAGTCCTCTCTCTCTCTTTCTCTCGCTCTCTCCCCCTCCCCGCCTCTCTCTCTCTCTCTCTCTCTCTCTCTCTCTCTCTCGCTCTCTCTCGCTCTCTCTCTCTCTCTCTCTCTCTCTCTCTCTCTCCCCCCCCCCCTCCCCCCCCTCGCCCTCTCTCGCTCTCTCTCTCTCTCTCTCTCTCTCTCTCTCTCTCTCTCTCTCTCTCTCGCTCTCTCTCTCTCCATCCACGTTATCTAACCTCCCCGCCCTCCTCTTGTTCTTCTACCTCTCCAGCTCCGGCACAGCGCTCGGACCTGGCGGACCCCTGTCGGCGGACGTACTGCGGCCGCGGCAGGCAGTGTGTGCTGCTGCCCGACTCGGGACGCGCCGAGTGTGTGTGCCAGGAGAAGTGTCGCCCGTCCTTTGTGCCGGTGTGTGGCTCCGACGGCCGTTTCTATGAGAACCACTGTGAGGTGTACCGCACCGCCTGCCTGGAGAGGAGACGCGTCTATGTGGTGCACAGCAAGGACTGCTTCTTCAAAGGTACACACACACGCACGCACATGAACGCACGCACGCACGCACGCACGCACGCACATTGAACACGCACGCACGCACATGAACACACACGCACGCACATGAACACGCGCACGTACTTGAACACACACGCACACGCACACACACATACGCACGCACACACACACGCACATACACTCATGCACACACACACACGCACCAACATGAACAAACATACGCGTACGCACACGCACACTGACATGCACAAAAAACACTCACGCTCTCACACACATAAAAACACACACACTAACACTTGCTGATGATCTAACACACACATACGCACACACACACACACACACACACTCACGCTCACACACACTCTCTCTCACACACACACACATACGCACGCACACACACACATACGCACGCACACACACACACACACACACTCAAACACTGCTACCCAACACATTTTGACACTGTTTACAATAATGTCTTCGATGGCGCCGTTTCATCACCTATCTCCTTAGTCTTTCAAGACGATCTTTATTTATCCTTCGGAGTGTTGTGCTAGCACAGGGTGATTACAGAGCAGTGCGGATTCTCAGCACACACAGTAGTCCACAGACTTTTTTGTTGTTGTCCTGATTCAAACCCTGCGTCTTAAAATGCAACGGCACTTCCACCTCTATCAAGTTACAAATCAACCGCCATTTTGTTACGATGCTGTTTTCTCTCAAAAAGTTAGGCCACGTCGTCGCAGCGTTTCAGTCCGCTCATCCTGAGGTGAAGGTAAACCCAGGTACACCGAGGCATTAAACCAATGAAGAGGGAAACGTATTTCATACCTTTGGTTGCGATAGCTAAGGGAGGACGGCTGAATTTCGGGAGCAGGCGCTAAAAGCAATGGCATTTCGGTCTCCTAATGCTACGCAATTTTCCGCAGGGCTGAATGTGTTCATCTTCTTCCTGTATATTTTACATTCACGTTACGTTCCGTTTCGATTCAAGGCAAGCACTTTCACCGAGCAATTTTCCGTAGTCCCGGTCCCAAAGTGGACTTTGCATCCTTGATTAGTTATATTAGCACAATCAAATAGACTTAATGGTAGAGTTTTTGAGTTTTCACAGCGTACACCCAGAAAACTGAAAAGCCTACTCAGCGAAAGACTCGTATTAGAATGTTTAAAACATTCTCATTTTACTGCTTCCTAAGATCACTGTGGTAAGATCATGTTGACACACACACACACACACATGCACAAATACATCCACACCTCCCCACACACACACACACAAATACACCCCCCACACACACATAAACCCACTAACACACACACACACACACGCACACACAAGTTATTGAACCTTCCATCTCTCTATTTCTCAAGCACCTTCATCTCCAATGTGCCAGAAGATAGAGACCGCACTAAGTTACTGAGGACGAATAAACCTGTGTTACAAATCATTAGACTCGGCCAGTTCTCGGCCATCACTCCTCAGCCGACCTGCTGCCTCAACAGAAAGAGAGGGATGTATGGACTGGCTCCTCCATCACGTCCTTGACCTCCCTCACCTCAGGTGGGGGGGGGGCCTACAGCACGCTGGGAAAACAAATATTAGCACTGTTTCTCACTGCGGGCATGACGCTCGCACACACATAGTGACACACACACACAGTGACACATACACACACACACATAGCAACACACCTACACACACAGTTACAGACACACACATAGTGACACACACACACACACACACACACACACACACACACAGTTACAGACATGCAAATAGACACACACTTATAGCAGCTCCCACTTTGTTGCTTACACTCTCCACACTCTTCATGGGTATGCAAGCTGGGTCATGTTGAACTTCTGAATCTTTCTGCTCTTCTTTTGTTATCGGTATCACTTTGGGCAGCAGTCACCGCTGGGACACAAGCTGATATAAATACACACAGAGAGATATGCAGGCAGGCGGGCAGGCAGGCAGGCAGGCAGGCGGGCAGGCAGGAGAGCAGGCAGGCAGGCAGGCAGGCAGGCAGGCAGGGGTTTACAGTCATGGTTTTCCGCTAAGCCACGTGCTGGGCAAGTCAGGTTCCTGCATGAGACGCAACGATGACACACACACACACACACACACACACAAACCCGCAGAGACTATATTGACGAACACACACCTAATATGTTGATGCGTATTGAGTATTGAGTGGTGTCGCATTAGAGTGTGAGAGCTCCAGACACTGCCATGCATGTCTAATCCACATTAGGCAGGCGCTCCATCGCCACATCACACTCTAGCTAGCTCCGTCTCGCCAGGTAAGCCAGGCAGTCAGCCAAGCAGTCAGTCAGTCTGCCAACCAGTCAGTTTGCCAACCAGCCAGCCAGCCAGCCAGCCAGCTACGCAGCCACCCAACAAGCCAGCCAGTCAGTCAGCCAGTCAGTCAGCCAGCCAGTCAGTCAGTCAGTCAGTCAGTCAGCCAGCCAGTCAGTCAGTCAGCCAGCCAGTCAGCCAGTCAGCCAGTCAGTCAGTCAGTCAGCCAGTCAGCCAGCCAGTCAGCCAGTCAGTCAGCCAGTCAGTCAGTCAGCCAGTCACCCAGTCAGTCACTCAGTCGGTCATCCGGCCAGGCTGCCTACCAGCCAGTCATCCAGCCAGTCAGTCAGCCAGGCTGCCTGCCAGCTAGTGGGCAACGCCAAGGCCGAGTAAATGGACTGCAACGTAATGTGGGTGTAGATGGAGCTGTTTATGTGACGCTGGTAGCAGTGAAGTCCGTTTAGGTTTCCATACTGACTGGGCTCAGCCTATCGGAAAGATGCGAGAACAATTCGAATGAAGCGGGGGTTTTCTTCTTCTTCTTCTTCTTCTTCTTCTTCTTCTTCTGTGCAACAAGACAACTTTTGCCCAATAGACTGGCTGTGTTGGCCCGCTGTTATTGCAAGCCAATTCAAGGAACAGTAAGGACAACGTGATGATAGTAATAATGCGCTCGGCCACTCCAAATAATGCTTGGCCTTTCAACACCGCTCTGAGAGCCTCTAAGTAGTTGGCCCTCCGCCGCGGCGCAAAGGAAAGCCTGCGGAACCGTGGCCCTTCTGGCTTCTCTCCGTTCAACAGGAGCACTCCTCGGCCCGCGTCTCCCGTCTTTTCGGATGCCAATACGGAGGGAGATTGCTGCCTGCGCGCCACTCAATAGTATTGATGGAAGGCCTTTCGCTGCTGGCACTTGCCTTGTGACAGGCGGCAGATAGGCTTGTGGAGTCTGAAGTGGCTGTCTTGGGAGCCCAGGCCAGGCCTTTTTGTTATTCCCGCTGACCCGCTTGCCGCTGAAGGTGACGGCGCCCCTCGCACACACACACACACACACACACACACACACACACACACACACACACACACACACACACACACACACACACACACACACACACACACGTCAGCTGTCCCGAGCGCTGGCACACACAAGTGGATGACATATTGGCATATCGTTGTAGTGTACAGGAGAGTACTCAAACCTGTCTGGGTTTGGCCCTGGAAATATGTGCTTTTTCTCGGACAAGGCCTCAGTTTGCACCCCCGAAAAATGGATATGTATATATATATATGTACATATATATATATATATATCTGTGCGCTGCACAGTTTGCCTTTGTGCCGTGCACAGGATAAGTCTGTTAGGCAATGGGAGGGTCCTAGGCTGTGGTTTGATTGCACCAAAGCACCTGCCTTCCTGGCCTAGTTTTATCCTTGAAGAGTCTTGTTGGCAAACATCTATAATCACATGGCCATCAAGTTATTATGTATGTATTCATGTTCCTATTTGCCTCACTGGCTCGCTATTTTATGGTCTATATGTTGCTCCATTCTGAATTTCCCGTCTATTACATAGGCAGTAATACACACACACACACACACACACACACACACACACAACTAAACTTGCACGAATGTATTTATGCACGCAAAGACAAAAAGAGTGGGATAAGTCAGCCTTTACCTTAGCGTCAGCCCAACCACACAGGCGACGTCACAGACCCGGACCGTTCCGTGACCGTCGCGCCTGTTTGTGACTTTCACACAAACCAGAAGAACTCTTGTTTTCCTGTTCTGTGATCAACGCCACGGCTAACGCCCAGCCCTGCTCCCGCGACCCCCCCGTCTTTAATCAAAACGCATCCGCCGCCAAGAGAAACCACCGAAGAAACCAGGGCTGCGTGAAAACCCAAGCCGCACTGCTGATTACCGCCGCGCCTTTCATCTCCTCCCCGACTGCAAAGTGGCGCGCTGCGGAGACAACAAAGCCGCCTCTGTTTCCCGCTGAGGGGGGGCGAGACCCGGCGCGCGGCAGGTGGCCTCTCAAGCTGTGGAGCGGACCGCCGCGTTGCGCCCGCCGGGCCCGAACTCCGCGGCACCGCCACTGACTCCGCCACTGCCCCCACCCCCCCGCCCTCGCCCCAGACGGTCCAACGGTCGGGTTAGCGGGTCGGGTGGAGGTTTCTCCGGTACGCTGCCGATGATCAGTCTCGCAAACGAGGCTGAACTCTGTTCTTTCTTTCTCTCTTCCTTCGCTCTTTCCTTCGCTCTGTCAATCTCTCTCTCTCTCTCTCTCTCTCTCTCTCTCTCTCTCTCTCTCTCTCTCTCTCTCTCTCTCTCTCTCTCTCTCTCTCTCTCTCTCTCTCTCTCTCTCTCTCTCTCTCTCTCTCTCTCTAGCCCCATGTTGATCGTCTTTATTGCGTCGGACATCAAAGTGTCTTCTGCTTGGTGCAGCCTCGTCTGTGGACGGGCTGCTCCTCAAGTGTTTGTCTTAATGCTCGGTGAACGCTGACCCCACAGGCTGGGAGGCTATTAGCTCGGACCACAAACACTGGACGATGAACCGTCTTGCTGATACGCTGGGCCTCGTAGCTTTGGCTGTGACCATATAGATAAAGGCGTGCCCGAATCAGGAGTTATTTACATGGGGCTTTGTTCTAAATAGTTTACCCAAAACAAGAGTAGCCAAACTGTTTGACCTCAAACTGTCTTTGGATAGGTTTATAGGTTTTGACGTCTCAAGTTGCCTGGGTCTCAAGTTAGATCACAACGGAGTCTTAAACCCCTTAGACTGAGTTTGAAATGTGCCATTGGGTAGTACAGTAGTCTACCGCGTCGGAAAAAACGCGCTATGCTAAGTCCAAGTGCCATGCCAGTCATGACAAACGCACACAATTTAGCTAAACTGTGCCAGCGGTGTTGTAAAGTCATTTGGGTCACACGACAATATGCATCACAACGTTTATTCGGACCATCCGTTGTGGCGGAGCGCTGCCAGTTGTGATGTGTCCTCGCCCTCCAGGCTTTCCCTAACGGACCTCGATTTGTTACGGCTCGTATATTAACGAGTCGTTTTAACCGCATCGATTTTTCTTTTCTTGCCGTATTCTTTTTTTTTTTTATCATTGCCATTTTTACCTCCACGCTTTTTTCCCCTCTCTCTTCGCCTTCTCCCTTGCCGACCACGTGCTTGTAGCTCATTAGCTTGATTCCTCCCCACAGTGTAATTAGGAGGAAGGTATTTGCAGTGTGAAATGGATGCCCTGTCCTAGTTATAAATGGCCCCTGCTTCTCCATTACTCCCTTGCCTCATAAACATTCCTCTCCTCTGTTGGAGCACTAGGCCCCCCCCCCCCCCCCCCCCATTTCATTTCGGACTATCGGAACACTCAAGGATACCGCGCTGATAGACTCGGGCGCACCTCAACGCCGAAGAACCACCTGGTGACACGGCCAATCTTGAACAAGTTTTTGATTCCCCGACAACTATTTCACAATAGTTCAAGACGGCGCTGATTGCAGAATAATTTTTTTGAAAAAAATCAATGTTCTGATGGTTTTTAACTTGTCGCTTTGGTGAAAACACTCGCTTCTGCGAAGGTTGGTCTACGGGTGTTTTGGGAGACTGGCTGCCAACGGTTGCCGATGAGAGCGCCTGGCTCGTTCTGTTAGCGTCCTGTCAGCCCGCGGGGGCCAGCGTGGCAGATTGACAATGACCCCCCACGGCTGCCATTAAATCAAATGACCACCCTGCTGTTGCATATTGTTTCGCAGTTGCTGGGGACGTGTCAGGATGCGTTGATTTCTCTCTCGGGGGTTGGAGCGGGGGATGCTATTTGAGGTGAACGGGGACGGCTATGAATGCCGTCCTGTTTGTCACCTTCCACAATACTCAGAGCGACTGCACAGTGAGGGAGCCTTCATAATGCGCTGTTCTCGCTGTAACTGCTTCCAAACGATACTGGCCCAGAGTCCTTTTCATCCTGGCTGTTCCAGTGCTGCTCTGTGGACTATAGTGGGTGTCTTAAGGAGGCCAGCCTTATACAAACAGCCTTACAGCCTTATAAGCCTTATATTATAATATACACGTACAACCCTGTGTTTGGTTAGCTGCCTATGCTACACCAGCCTTATACAAATACAATATACGCGTACAACCCTGTGTTTGGTTAGCTGCCTATGCTTCACACTTCTTATAACAACATGTCATTCCTTCACCTCCATTCCCTCCACTCTTTCCCTTCTGTCTCAGCTTGCCAATCTGTCTCGACTTCCCAATCAAAAGCTTACGCAAGCAAACCCCAAAACTAAACACACACAAACACACACACACGCACGCACGCACGCACACACGCACACACACAAACCCGCGTAGACGTAGCCAAAAACAAAACAACAAAAAATGATTTCTTGGGAAAATGGAGGCTAAGATGCTCTGACAATCTTGTCTCAACAGTCCAATCACTGCCGGGTTTAGCCTTCTCACGCTGTCACTCTGTTGCTCTGTCGCCGGGCGCCGTGATGTCATGATGAGTCTCTGCCTAGCCCCCAAAGGCTTACCGACCTTTCAATCAGAATCATTGAAATAGCTGATACACTGTAGGCCGAAATTAAATCTGTGATTTTACTCTGAATTTGATGTACTATGTGTTTGCGTTTGTGTGTGGGCTCGTGTGAAATTGAGCGTCTAAATATTCAGACAGATGACATCAGTCAGAAAGCGCTTCTATTCATTTGTAAATTGAGAGTGGGTTTCAACAGGCTGAATCCACTGTGTGCGTGCCCGTGGGACGTATTGGCACCGACACTGTTATTAGATAACATATTCATCTGAAGCTTCACTTACGGCTATTGTAGTAAAGCTCTCACTGACAAAGACACAGGGACAGATTGTTCGGCCCTCACGCCGCCGACAAACAGGTGTTTTTTATGGTAGGCGCGCCTCTGCGCTCGCGGCTTGTATAGCTTTCACAACGCCGGAAGCGTTACACTAAAAAGCTGGCGGCAGCCGGCTCGTGGCGAGTAGGACGTTTTTACAAAAGTGACAAATGAATTAATTTGGCCCGTCCTCGTTCATCTCGCTCAGCGACGTAACGGCTTTTTAGGGAGCGAAGGCATATCGCCCTGCCAGCGCTGCGCCGCACACTTTGAAAACTTTGCTTATTAAACGTATTACATCCCTGTCGGAGGCTCGATCCAATTATAAAGTCAGACGGGAGAGAGAGAGAGAGAGAGAGAGAGAGAGAGAGAGAGAGAGAGAGAGAGAGAGAGAGAAAAAAGGGGGGAGGAATGAAGTGGGTGATGGGAACTCTAATGTTTTAGTCACCAGTCTGGTGATGCATCCACCGTGAGCCACAAAGACATCGATCCTCCATGGCCTCTTACTTGAGGGGAAATCTTTTATTTTTTATTTTATTTATTACTTAGTACTCATTTATTACTTTCTCTCTTTCTCTCTCCCCTACTATCTCTTTTTCCATCTCCCGCTAGCTCTCTTCTCTCTCTCTTTCTCTCTTTCTCGTTTACGGTTCTTCTATTTCTCACCAGCCCTCTATCTCTTTCTATCGGCCTCCGCTAGTCTGCAGGGTGGAATTTTATGCCACTCTCTGTCCAGTGCTTCTTCCCATTACCTGGCCAGTGGGCAAATTGGTTCGGAGCTTAAGCTCAGTACCTCAGGACAGGAAAAAATTCAAGCATTACCTGAGGGCATAGCCACAGTGAGTCCTACTATTGATTTTAAATTATAATACACTGCTCCGTAGCAGATCCATTGGCCACAGAAGCGAGATGTTCCTGACCTGCCCAGCTGCAGCTAGCTTAGCGCTAAGCACAGACAATGCCGAATGTTACCTCAGAAGAAGGCGATCCACATCCCCTAGGTGTTGCAGCGCCTTTAATATGGCGGCATCTTATTTAAGGGGCTTTGAAAGGAGAGCTACCCGATCTGATCAAAATATGAAGTCGTTGCGGCAGGTCACCGAGCGCTTTTCTTTTTTAAAACCACGATAAACATGACATGGCATTTCAGTAACGCCATGTTATCCAGGGCAGTTTTTTGGGAAAGGTCTTCACCTTTATTTCCGTCCATTAGAAGCCTATGATAGGACAAGACAACCTAATTTAAATAGGGCTCTTTCCATTCTAAGTCGGGTCTCACCTTTTCGAATAGTAGCTAATAGCCTGTCAGTTTTGTAATGAGAACTTTCTAGAAGATATGCCGTAAAGAGTCCAAAGCCCCATCTCTCCCTACCTGTTCACCCTCTGCAATCCAACGGCTGATTGGGAGAGTAATGACAGCCAATCTGACACAGTTGAATGAAGCCTTGTGTGTGAATTTGTCACAGCTTTGAAGAAAAAAGACGGTTCGTTTTGATGACATTGTGCCTCACCGTGGGACAGCACACTGGTTGTCAAGTTGAATTATGCCTAATCACCCTCGTTTGGTGTAAATTGGGAGTGTGCACTTCTGTTTCAGGGCTCACTGATTGATGGCTTTCAGTCACACCTTTCTCTCTCTCTCTCTCTCTCTCTCTCTCTCTCTCTCTCTCTCTCTCTCTCGCTCTCTCTCTCTCTCTCTCTCTCTCTCTCTCTCTCTCTCTCTCTCTCTCTCTCTCTCTCTCTCTCTCTCTCTCTCTCTCTCTCTCTCTCTGTGACCTTGTTGGGAATAGATAAATACAGCACTCCACTGTCCTGTGAAATTGGAGCTGTCAGATTAAATATGTCCACACTGCCAGTGGACTCGTTTGACCAGAGGGCACCAACACAGATAGACAGCTGAGAAATAGGCAGAGCATTGCCATTGATGCAACGTGTGTGGAACCCCCAACGCGACCGAGGTACCAGGTCCCACACAATCAATACCGCTTCATAACAGGGCTGGCAGTTAGCAACAGCACATTAAGCAGAGACTCCATTAAAGCTTCATTCAGCTTGATGATGTGCTTTATCAAATGATAAACGCCATTATTGATATGAAATTACTACAATCCTAACCATAACCAAAAAATGTATTTTATAGGAACCAGGGATATACCTTTTTTTGGAGGTGGAAGGGTTAAGGATGGGAGCTTGTTAGTCATTTCAGCTACAGTTGTTGGAATGCACCGCAAATACTGTGCTCACCGTTTCACAGCTTTGTGTGGGGTAAGAATTGAAAGTGGCATTTGAATGCGTTCATTCCTTCCCAAAAATGAATCAAAAGCTGACAGTGTGCCTTTTTCAAACAAACTTCTTTCCACTTGATAAGATTGCTTAACAGACCTTGTACATACTGTATGTTGCTAAAATGATTCTCTGATTTTACGGCTAATAGCGGTTCAGTCTTGTGGAACTTCAGCAGAAAGTGCTGGAGAAGGGAGCTTGCTTTTATTAGTCTGCCAATGTTTGCCTTGTAAACGCTTCCGGGTACACACAGAAACTCTGTATCCTTTCATAATTATGTTAGTATACAGTACTTTTATGATTATCTAAGTATTCTTTTAAATTTAGTTTGCGTTGTAAACTCTTCATGGGACACACTGCCACTCTGTCAACTTTTATAATTCCCTTTTAAAGTGTTGGCAATAAAAATGTCAACATTTTCCCTCCAAAAGGAAAGCGACAGTATTTTCCCCTTGTTTAAAACTCTCCCTGCTTACATAGACAGTCGATCCTGTGTATCCAGGTGACTCTGGCGACCCTTAGACCTCATCACTGTCACTACATTACCCAGATACGACGGTATTTGCAGCAAAGCATCTCTAGCACACTGCTGTATCTCGACAACCAGCACCCACCGACAGCGAGTTAGAGACAC
>CM030177.1:17129680-17164680 GCA_017639675.1 Aplochiton taeniatus
TAACCCTAACCCTTCCACTAAATGGCTAATGAACTAGCCCTAACCCTAACCCTTCCACTGAATGGCTAATGAACTAGCCCTAACCCTAACCCTTCCACTGAATGGCTAATGAACTAGCCCTAACCCTAACCCTTCCCCTGAATGGCTAATGAACTAGCCCTAACCCTAACCCTTCCACTGCTTCCCATTCGTTGGAAAGGCATGCAATTCACTCAAGCACTCATTGAATTCTGTGGAAAAACATCTTTCTAATAACTGCAACTATTATGGCTTCACCAACGCGTGAATCAAGCGGGCAGTTAATCACACAGTAGGGAGGGCGGTGTGAGCGACAGCCCACACAGTGTTAACACCTTGAATGTCCCTCACACAGTAATGATCCATTCCCTCCTGAACTCGTTGAAAACATAAGGACAAGGGGCATGAATACAGCGTTGTTCCAGGCCCGCTGCCTGTAAAAGAAGTACACCATAAATAAATAAACAAATCAAATATAAAATCCTCGAAAAGCCCCCCCCCCCCCCCCCCCCCCCCCCCCCCCCCCCCCGGCTTTAGGATGTGCCGACCTGTCATGGGTCCCTTTGAAGGGGATACAGAGCCCCCCCCCCCCCCCTCTTTGGCGCGGAGGCCCTTTGATCCGCCCGCTCTGGGTTGGGATCAGGAGAGCTCCGTCAACCCCCCGTCGCTGGACCTCCTGTGGAGAGAGGCTGTCCTGCGGTGAGCCTCCCCCTCCTGCTGGTGGGAACCTTGGGGCGGCTGGTGGGATGGCAGGCCTCTGAAGGTGGAGGTGAACACGGAGAAAAAAGAGAAAAAAAGACTGCAGCGATCCCCACCACCACCACCACCACCACCACCACCACCACCACCCCCACCACCACCACCACCACCACCACCACCACCACCCCCACCACCACCACCACCACCACCCCCACCACCACCACCACCCCCACCCCCACCCCCACCCCCACCACCACCACCACCCCCACCACCACCACCACCACCACCACCACCACCACCACCGTCTGGCTCCCTTCCGTCCGTGGTTATCGAGACGACGACGGCCCTCTCTCCCGTCTCTGACGCAAGAGACCGAAATCAAGAGATCAGTCAACGAGTCTGTTCCTTCGGTTAATGGACGAGGATCAGGTCTGGATAATATCACCGTGGCTATTTTGTGGACGCCAGGGAAACTTTGATCATTTCAATCGAACTTTCACGCTAAGTTCCATGTCCTTGATGCCCCTTTCATTTACCATTGGACACATACAGAGTGATGTATACTACTGGTCATTTATGGAAATATACGTCCACACTCGTTACATCTGAGATTTATTTTACCGTTATGAATGGAACATTATTGGATAATAAGAGAAGATAATTTATTTTTAGTTCTTATCCTAGATCCTATCCTAAGATACTATATATATATATATATATATATATATATATATATAGATGTATTATACGTATACACAATACCACTATAGGGCTCTTGGCGCTGTTCCGTTGCCGTGGGAACAGATGGCAATAACAAAATGCTGATCTTCGCCCTTCCTGAAGTGTTTTTAAAAAAAAGAAAGCAATCCTATGAGTTCTGACCTTTTGTCAAGGCCAGGGAAACCAAGCATCAGGCACTTGAAAAGACAGACAAGTCATGATCGGGACTTCATTTCAGGAGGAATTCTGTTCTCTGTAACGCGTGCACGGTATTTTGACAGCTTGGGGTGAGACAAACATCTGCAGTCTGATGTCTGTTTCACACCTTTCCTGGGGAAGAGTTCCGTCAGCCTCCACTTGACAACCTGCTATATACAGGGATAAAATAGCATTTTCCCCTCAGAGAGAGAGTTGACCTGCTGGGGCCTTCTGAAGTGTTAAAAGCAAGCCAATAGAAAGGGGGTTTAAATAAAGAAAGCAGCATGTTGTCTGGCAATTCTGTTTCAGCACATAAGATAACAAACAAGAATTGCTCGCGTTTCATCTATAACATTTTGTGTGTCATAAATCAGGGTTTTCATTATGGACATGTTTATTTTGAGTTGATCCATGCTGATGGTGTGTACCATTTAACTGTGCGTCAAATGTCATGGCCTTCCTACACTAATTTTAAAACGATACGTAAAGCCGTAAATATGCCCTAAGCTATGCCAATAAGCTTTGTATTAATAGACTTCTAATGGCAGGAATTCAGATGGCACAAAGAAAAGTCTCACAGGACACATAAACGATCCCTGATGGATTTGACGTGCCCGCAAATCAATAACTGACTTTATAGCGTGCTTGCTTTTATTACTTTTGAAGGAAGGTGAATAACTGAAAGAACATTAAACTCAATCTTTTTTTTTTCATTCCCCCTAAACAAACCAGTTCTGTTTGCCGATTCAAGACTTTATGCTCGCCGATTACACTTTAGATATAAGTGGGAACGATCTATAATTCCTGTTTCGCCTGTGAGCAGCTTGCTGTAAAAAAAACGCAAAGCGCAAGACATTATTTCACTCCTTCATTTCCCGTAAAAAAAACAACTAAAAATGAATGGTTACATAAGCTGGGTTTTAAATAAACAGAGTGGCCTTTCCCGCAATGCCTTAATGCCCAACGTTATTAAAGCCCATTTAGATTGCCATGCTGCTTGATTTAAGTGGGAAATTCCTCCCGGCAGCAGAAGAAAGAAAGGCTCTCTGTCTTGGGCCTTCCTCTCCCACATCACACTGAAGCCTCCATCTCAGTTAAAGGGCAGGCTTGTCGTTGTGTTACCAATGTTCATTTCTCCCCTGAAACTGAGACGTTCTCGTGTGAAACATTTCAACACTGATTGATCAAGACCACGGGTGGGACAGTTAGCTGAGGACAGTTAGAGAGAGGAGACGCCCTCGGAGGCCGGCCATACTGGAAGTGCCTCGGCCAATCACCGCGGTTATAGATAGATTGCATTTGAGGGCTGCGACGTAAGGCGGAGGAGGGATAGAGGAGGAGGAGATGGAGGAGAAGGAGGAGAGGGAGGAGGAGAAGAAGAAGGAGGGATGGGAGGAGAAGGAGAAGGGGGAGGGATAGGAGGAGGGATAGAGGAGGAGGAGATGGAGGAGAGGGAGGAAGAGGAGAAGGAGGAGAAGGGGGAGGGATAGGAGGAGGGATAGGAGGAGAAGAAGAAGGAGGGATGGGAGGAGAAGGAGGAGAGGGAGGAGGAGGAGAAGGAGGAGAAGGGGGAGGGATAGGAGGAGAAGGAGGAAGAGAAGTAGAAAAAGAAGACGACGAAGTGGGAAAAAGTAACCGGTAAAAAGAATAGCGTACAGGATCGATCATAGTTCAGTAACGTGTGTACATATACGCCCCTTCCTTTGAAACGCAGGTCTGCCAAGGCCACGACATAGAACCCATCAGCAGACTGTAGAGTGATGACTAACTGGACATGAGATGGCTCTTAAAGTTGTTGCTTTTTGGTTTGTTTTTTTACCTTTCTTTTAGCCAAGTTTCGTTTTATCTTTTCCTCCTTTTCTTTCTGGAACAAATTCAACTAAACTCCACGGGCACAGACCCAAACATAAAACGACTTAGAAGTGTGAATCTTTGTTCGATCAATGTCCAGTTACCAGGGTTACTCCGTTGCTGTGCTACGGAGAAGCAGCACGGAGACTCCAGCGTCCCAGTCCTTGCTTTCTACATCTCTCACACGCCTCACCCTCGTCCTTTTTTTTGTATTTATTTTTTTTGCTCCTCTCTTCAAACATCCCGAGAAAAAAAAGGAGAGCGAGGGTCTCTCGGCCCTGGGGATCTGACCCCTTGCTCTTCAAAGCCCGCCGTCGCTACACATGTAGCCTGGGCTGTGGGGAGGGGAGAGTAAAAGAGAATATGGAACCCTGGAGGTCTCCCAGTTAGAGGGAGGCTTTGTCCAACTTCTTCACACTGAATAATATGAATACTGTAATGTTTGTTATCTGTCCGGGCAGCCTCTCTCGTGAGGCCTCCTTGCCAACGGAGAGCGTCTTGGCCGGGTGGCGTCCTCTCATGGCTGAGGCACCTCACCGCCTGTCTGGGAGGCGCCTGTCTACCGCTGGTCCATGTGATTTGGCAGAGGAATAAGACGGACCAGGATTAGGACCAGGGTGTACAGAGCCATCCCATAGCCCATGACCTATGTGGATTGAGCTTACATTGCAATAGAGTGGTGGATGCAGCAGACTGGTCAATGTGGCAGCCCACCATCGCTGCTGGCAGATCATTACCGTATAGTCGATGGATTGGGAGGGGGGAGGTGGGGGGGGGGGGGGTTGCGTTAGGCACATGGCATTATTTCACTCCTTCATTTCAGCTAAAAAACTCCAAATTAATGGTTACATATAAGCTGGGGTTTAAAAAAACAGAGTGGCTTTTCCCGTAATACCTTCATGCACAACGTTATTAAAACCCATTTATATTTCCATGCTGCTTGATATAATGGGGAAATTGTTCCTTGCAGCGGGTGAAAAAAAAAAAGACAAAAAAAACCACCCTGTCTCTTTGGATGGAGGAGCAGCCTGCAAACAGTGCAGCCGTGGAGCAGTGTGACGGCCCCTCTAAAGGGCGGGACAGGCTGAGCCGGGCGGGCTGGGGGGGCGGGGCGGGCGGCCTGGGGGAGAGAGAGAGAGACACTCAAGCGAAAGAGCACCGCGCATCTCCGGGAAGCCCTGGGACGCACCAGCCTCCAACCGAGCAAACACCGTTCATCATCACCGCCGCCGCCGCCGCCGCTGCCTCCGGTGGACAGATAGAGTGTGGCAATATTTGCCCAGCAATGTGCTCCCACACAGACTCCCTGTTTTGTGTGTGTGTGTGTGTGTGTGTGTGTCTATTGGCGTTGTGCGTGTGTGTTTTTTTCTCGGTCCCCCGCGGACCACAGTGGGCCTTTTGGTGTGATTTGTGTTTGCCTTGGTCTGATCAGTCACCCTTAGCTGCGATCACGCAGCCGGTATTGTTCCCTGGCATCGGTCGGTGAATCTCAAAGACGCTGCCGGGGGCCCTGGTTGTTGGCGGCTCAGCTTGTCGTGGTGTGTCTAGTAGCACTGACACTACTCTAAGAGACCACCCGCCTTCTCACAACCCCTCATTAGTGAGAACCAACGAGAGGCAGGCATATAGAAAACCGAAGCCATGTAGGCATTCCCAGTAAAAAAAAAAAAGAAAAGAAAAAAGGCCGCTACTACAGCTGGACGGACAGTGGGAGCCATGGAACACTTAAGACTGCACCGAAAAAAACTAGATATTATTTTCACACCCTCGTCTCAGACGTAGCTGTGTTGTTTGAAGCTTTGGATTAGGTCCCATATCCAGAACATATCATTGACTGAGTTAGTGTGTGTGTGTGTGTGTGTGAGGGGGGCTGAGCGTACCATCCGAGACAGAGTGAAGTGGATTTTCTATTCCAGCTCTTCCAGGTAGAGAGCGTTGACTAATTGACTGCCTCCTCCGCATTGTCACAACTTCAGGCTCTGACGAGTCGGGGGTGGTTACGTGCACTGGAGAGCAGCTGCATCCCGAGAACACCTACGTCTGCCTTTGATCTTCACAGCTTTTGTTGGTTTATTTGGGTGCTGGGGCGCGGGCACGGGCGTGTGTGTGATCCCTTTTTCTAACCTTCATCTGCTGTCACACCAGCTGGGTGTCTCTTCTGTGAAGGATTCAACGGAAACTGGCCAGCTTGCCACACGCTCACACACACACACACACACACACACACACACACACACACACACACACACACACACACACACACACACACACACACACACACACACTTACAATACTGTAAGTTCATGAACACATGAGGCTAAAGGCAATCCTAACCAGACTAACAAGAGCTAGCAAACAGAAGGACATTGAGAAGCATGTGTGATGTACAACATCCGTAACTCCATCTAAATAACAACATAACATCTGTAACTCCATCTAGATAACAACACAACATCCGTCTGAAAGAAGGAGAGAGAAAGAGGGAGGGAACATTAAAACGTGTATATTCGCACGCGCCTGTGTGTGTGTGTGTGTGTGTGTGTGTGTGTGTGCTCCTGCACGTGTGTGAGTGATAGGCTAGGGATAGGTAACAGACAATCTAGGTAACCTTTAAAGGTGGAGTAAGGATACTGAATCACTACAGATAGCACAGCCCTATGTGTGGAGAAGGCAATTATGTCTTAAAAAGATGGTGGACAGTGAAAACATTGACCTGTCAAGGAAATTATTCAACGCGTGTCATCCATCATGACATGTGTCTCGTTACCGTGCTCATCTGTTCGACGTTCCCTCAATTATTATATAAATGCTTCACTCTCAGGGCCACAAGGTGCCTCTATTTCTGTAATATTTGACAATCCCAGAAAGGAACATTAGGTATCATATCCACAGTGCTAGGCCCAGCTCCATTTGCATATATTCATGGCAATTATTTGATCATTTAGGAGAGAAGATCTTGACTTCATGAATATGACTCATCAATCAATGTGCCACATTTCAAATTCAAATTCTTTTAAAAATCCCTGTACGCTTGGATTTATCGCTCGTCTGAACCAAACTAAAGCGAAGTAAATTGGCTCGTAATAGACCACTCGGTGTCGGAGGTTTTCGCAGAGACAAAATTCTTACCATATTTCAGCGCGAAAAACCGGGTGTACTATTCACCGCGGAAACCGATAGCGACCACCGAAAACAATTAAACCGAGATTGATGACACCAGGGCCGAACGAAGCAGAATTGAAACCTGTTGAATCACAAGTGAACGTGAGAGTGCATGAGTGTGACAACCAGCAGCAATCACAATGGATCCGCAGGTGTCTAGACATCTGGGCGAGTCCCTCAGAGCCCTTTCTTGCTACATGCGGACTATGTGGTTGCATAGGGCCCCCGAAGAAACCAGGGCCCACCCAAGCTGTCATTTTAGTTTTTTTCTGTCCTCTAGAAATGAATATGACCGGTCTTGATTGGTAACCAACCACCCTTGTGTGCTAAGTGCAAACAATTATATGCATATATTTTCCACAGATCTCTTAAAGTCCACCAGATTGATGCATTTAATAGAGACATGCAGGCCCCTGGACCAACTTCGAGGGTCTGGAATTCCCCTACAATAGTTTCACAAAATAAGGGGCCCCCCAAACAACATTTCGCACAGGGCCCCTTAAAAGCTAGAAACGGCCCTGGCGTCCCTCCAGAGTGGGGAAGCAGGGCTTGGTGAAGGCTGCACCGCTAAGCAGGAGCAGTTCGGAACCAACCTGCAGCTTCTGGACCAAGGACACTCGTGTAATTAATGGGGGGTGGGCAGGGGTGATGTGTTTGTGCGTGGGGGGGTCGGGTGGGGGTGGGGGGAGCAGTATATTCGCTAACCCGCTCGACGCACCGCTTTGTCTCATGTCTCGTGTTCTCTTTCTGTCTTGCTCTTTTTCTTTCTGTCTTTCTTTCTTTCTTTCTTCTTTCTTTCTCTTTCTCTCTCTCTCTCTCTCTCTCTCTCTCTCTCTCTCTCTCTCTCTCTTCCCTTCTTTCTACCTCTGTCTTTCCCTTCTTTCCTGATTGAATTATCAGATGACTGTAGGGCCACTCAGAGCGCCTCAGCACTGCAGCTGCTCGAGCAGACAGGAACTAGAGATGCCGCTTTGCCGCGGTGATGTTGTGTGTGGGGAGGTGAGAGAGACAGGAGGGTAATGGAAACAGAGATGGAGGGGCGTTAAGGAGGACGGGCAGCAAAAGCGATAGAGGGAGAGGAGGGAAAACACTAAGAGCAGATTGTTCTTTTTTGTGTGTGTGTGTGGGGGGGGGGGGGCTCCTTTTTTGCTCTCTCCTCCCGGCAGAGCGGCACTCCCACTCCACACAGAGTCCATAATGTTCCCAGGGCTCCTTTCATTCCGCTCCTCAGCGTGTCCGCTCCTCAGCGTGTCCGCTCCAGTGGCCGGGCGTGGCGATCCGATCCGTTGAGCGAGTCGCGGCGGAGGCGTGGGTGCAAGAGAGACTCTCTGACAGCTGGGCTCTGAGGCAGTCGTTCACACAGCCAGCACAGGTCACTGGAGCAGTGCCTCATGGGCCCGCCGCCGATAGCTTCCACGTGCAGTAAACACACTGTAGGTCTAAAGTCTTTTCATTGGTGGCAATGGCCCGGGTGAATTCTCCCTCCCCCCTCGGTGTAAATTGTTTCTTGTTGCTGCGTGCAGGAAAGGACGTTTTAATAACAGCCATGAAGTAGTGTGATTTCAATTTAATTGACTATCATAAAGATCACCCACAGTGCGGCCCCAGCACAGATGTTCACACATTAACAAGTTCCACACAGGGGGGACTCACCATCTAATAAGCCATTTCTGCTACAAACACTGTATTCCACTCAAGTGACCTTGATATTTCAGAATCAAATCCCAAATCAAATCAAATGTAGTTGTATGGCACATTTCATACACATAGGCAATCCAATGTGCTTTTGGTAAATAAAGCAGAAGGTCAGTCTCTCCATCGACAGACAGGCAACGCTGTGAACTATTGTCTGGTTCCTGGGCAGCCTTCCAGGGGAGACATTGTGTGCAGACTGACTCGTAACCGTGGTGATTTAGTCAGCAGGGTGTTATCCTGGGCTAACCTTGACGAGTCACCTGTTCACTGCCAGGATGAATAATATTACATTCTTTTGATCTAGCTCTCTGCAAGTGTTTGTGTGTGTGTGTGTGTGTGTGTGTGTGTGTGTGTGTGTGTGTGTGTGTGTGTGTGTGCGCGCACGAGCGTGTGTGTGTGTGTGTGTTTGTGTGTGTGTGTGTTTGTGTGTGCGTGTGTGTGCGTGTGTGTGTGCGTGCGCTTGTGTGTGTGTGTGCGCGCATGTGGGTCTCTGCGTATGAATGAATGTCTAATGACGTTAGGCCAATACTCATTACTTGCCATTAATGTTGCTTCTTTAAACAGATGAGAGGATCCTCAATGGGACTTCACAGCCAGATTACACATAATATGACATGAAATGTCTTGTAAATTATAGCCGTGGATACGGCTGCCAATTAATACACGTCTTGATCAGATTTAGAGTAGTGCGGTGCGATTACCTCATCTTAGCTTATATCACTGAGAGGAACCGGTCAGCTTTTCACATCACCCTTTTTGTCCTTCCTGCCTTAAAGAAAAGAAATATCGATGTATAGCCAGGCTATGAATATTGAAAAGTGTTTTTGAAAGGAGATTCACAGACGTTCATGAACTGGCTTTTACCCGGGCACTCTGTAGTCACTCTGAGAGGAATGGGATGGTGGGCAGAGTGCTTGTGGATAGGGTGGTGCCCTCAGAGATGGTGCCCCCTTGTTACAAAAATTGGATTTGCGCCTTCACTGCCAAAATGAGTTCTGACATAAACACGTCAAGGCAAATTGCTGTACTTTGAAGTGTACGCTTGCTAAATTTGTATCTCGGAAAAACCCAAATGTCCAACAGTTTGGTAGCCTAATTGCTTTGCGTGCATTTAAATCTGGGGGCTCCATAATTTCCCTGATTGGTGAGTTTGGAAAAATTATTTAACTGAACTTCTCTTAATGTGGGCCCCTTACATCGCACTGCACCCTGTAACAACAGTCAACTCATTTCTACCACAGCGACACAAATTGTGCTGATTCTGCTATGTCTATTATTTCTTAGTTTGTTACAGTGATAGGGGCTGGATATTTGCTAACAGCATCCAAATGCATCTAAAATGAACCTGAATCGATTGGTCCAGGGATGAATGGATGGCCCAATCAATACGTTTTCTTAAGAAACAGAAAAACCCATTCTCTCTATATCCAAAATGGTAAAATGGGGGTTATGTCACTCCAAGGGCATGTAATTATCTTTGATGACTTTGGCAATCTGATGAACAATTCAGATCCTCGTATTGACTAAGGGTTGATCTGTATCATCTCTAAGTGTCCGTCTGGGCCGAAGACAGACCAGATTAGAACTCCAATTGAGATGACGAGCCTTAATGCGATTATCCTTGGCTAATCAAAACATTCTCAAAATGGCTGACCTCGAGTAATTTGTCAAAACGTCTAAACAGACGGCCTAGTAAACCCAGAGATATCTGAATATTTTTTGATTATTTTGATCACAGTCAGATTAAGAATAAACCATAGATTCAGGGTTAGAAAAATGATGACTCATGTAGGCCTACAATGCACCAGGGTGTGTGTTACCTCCTTGTAGTCAACTGATAAATGAGAGACCGTTGTTTACACCAACAGCATATTTAAGCAAAACAAAAACGAATGCAATTCATCCCCCCAAAACCTTAAGCTGCAGTAGGTTTCATGTAACTGGCATTACCAGCTCTAATGAATATTTAATCCTAAAGTTATTAATTTGTTCCTTCTTTCCCTTACCCCTAGAGAGACGGGCTGATACTCTCGCGCCCTAATCCTCTATTTGGGATGGTAATTGGTTATGTTTTTTTTCCAGTGTTTTTTTATGAGACTCTGGGTCCCCTAATGATTCATTATTTTGATGGTTCAGAAGACTCTGAGGAGAAGCAATGGAGGAACTTTTTGTGCGGGGCACCCACATCTCTGTGGAGACCCAGATCCCAGCCTCTTAAAGCAAAGGAGCCCTGGCAGTTAGTGGCAGCCTCGGTTGTAAGGAAGCTAACTGTTTGTAATGAGGATTTTCCCCATAGTCTACTCCTCTAATCACAGATGCAATGAACAGTGACTAGAAGATGAATCCAGTATTATTATTTTTTCCAGAGTATCCCTCCTCTAATGGCAGAAAAGTCAAAAACCATTCAAATTATTTTTCAATCTTTTAGATGAAAACGTTAGATAACTTCGGGGGCTCTCTTTTGTGATTTCCTCAGCCTCTGGCCATTTGTGTGTAGTGCCGAAATAATGATATTGCATGCTTCGCTATCACGTTGCTGCCTCTATTGGTTCCCTGGCGAGTTCTGTAGGCAGTCATTACTGTTTTTAACATGCGTGCGCACACACACACACACACACACACACACACACACACACACACACACACACACACACACACACACACACACACACACAGCGAGAGTGAAAACTTTTTAATTAAGGCCCGGTGTCGGTGCCTGTGTTTCCTCGACGTTCTTAAATGAGTCACGTGAGCGAAAGGAGAGGCGTCGCGGGGCACGGCTGCACCTGCGGGTGCCCGTGATGCATTACTCTGACATGTCTCATATTAACCACCCCGACCCACATCTCTCTCTCTCTCTCTCTCTCTCTCTCATCCACTCTCTCTGCCTGCCGCTCAGGTGAATATAGCTGTGTCAAACCGTAATGAAAGAGCCTTGTAAATGCAGCAAGGCGACGTAATAAAAAAAAATCAAAAAGAGGAAAAGCCTTGAAGGGGTGTGATTACGCTTTGAGACAGTTTTAAGGACCCCCCCGAGACGTTCTGCTCAGCGTCGGAGGCTGGGGTGCAGGGCTGGGGCCCTACTAGGGAAATGGAGGGCCACTAGCTGTTTTAATGGCTTTAAGGCCTGCAGCTTTTGAAACATGTCACTCCATCTGACACTCTGATGAAAGAGGGGACTTTAGCTGTTATGAGATAATTATTGCAGAAACCTAACAACCCCCCCCCCCCCACACACACACACACACACACACACACACATACACACACACACACAGTATTCCGCAGCTATATTCCCAAGATTCCCAAGCAGACGCTGAAACAAAATTCACTGTGGCGCCAATGAAATGTGTGTTTCCCAGAGGTGATATCCTCAGAGGGGAAGAGCGTGGAAGTGGGCCCCATGTTTTTTAACTGCTCGGCCACAGTGATAGATTAAGCTGCTATGCATTTGCACTGTGGTCATTTCTATTCATAGGCTGTGTGGTTGTGTGGTCTGAATCAGTCACAGAGTCCACACAGCCGACACCGTTGTTATAAGTCAAAGTCAGCATATTTCATTGGAACAACACATTTCTCGCTCTTTGTACCACGACTCATAAATATCAACGTAACGAAGAGGTGTGTGCGGAGTGTGTTTGTTGTTTGGGGTTTGTTTGTGCGCCGGCAAATAGCCATACTGTACTGTAGATGCTGAGGCAAGCTGAGGTGAGGCCGTGTCTTATTTGCTTGTGGCTTCGTTAATTTGCCCCCTCATTAGTTCTGTTCTCTGCCTCATGACTTCAGGTCTGCTCGTCGAGCAGGTACACGCCTGGAGGTTGAGGAGGGCTAGACCTGGAATGGTAGCGAATGGCGGAGCAAGGCTACGGCCTCTAATGATTTATTTGTGGTTGGGTTTGTTTTTTGGTTTGTTGGTTTTCGAATCGTGAAATGAATAAACCACTGCCCGCTAAAGTTAAATGTGTTGCTCATTATTCACCTGCCGGGGAAAGAGCTATGATCGCAAAAAATACAAAAGAAAATAATAAAAGAAAAGAAATATTTGCCTTTTAATTAAAAGTATGTTTTTTTTTTGGGGGGGGGGGGGGGGGGCTTTGAGAAACTTTGCGATGGAAACCTTTGGTTGTTTAGGAGGAGAATGAAAGGGGGAGCATGGTGCCTCACACCTCGGGAAGCTGAGAGGTGTGGAACTGCTCTGATCGTGGAAGCGGGGACAAAATGGTTCTGTGGGTCACCGACTGGAGTGAGAATATCTTTTTGCTAGCTGTTACTGCTAATAGTTGTTCTATTCCTGGTATTAGTTTGGGGCCGTTTCATAACTGGCACGGGCGCCCTTATACAGGCCAGAGAGGGAGAAATGCTCAGTGTTCACGCACAATACCACCTAGATCCAGCACTTAAGGTGTTTTTGAAAGGATGTTCCTGCCGTTTTATCTCTGATATATCTTCCCACGGTGAATCACTGTAATATCCCAGGATTTTATTTGTGCAGGTGGGAGGGGGGTGGCTTTCTTGCTTACCATTAAACGGTTCCTGCTGGGGTTTCTACTTTATTCATTACTTACAATAAACCTTGTTCTGGGTGACATTCATCATGACACATATCGCCGTATTGTAATTGTCAAACCAATAAATTGACACTTGTGATTGTACGGGTTCCAACTGGAGAACGGGTATGCACAGTAATTGCAAAGATTGCCATCAACATATGCAATTGAAATGAGCTGCCTGTAATTGCTTTGCATGGCATCATGATAATGAAAGCAATAACAGTGGCGTTGCATGTAGTTGGGAAAGTAAATATCACAGAGAAAACCACTTGGCCTCTTGAGAATAAATCACTGGCGGAAATTTGGCACTCCTTTGCCAGAATGGAAAATCGGAGGCATTCTCTTTACATGTCTACATGAGATAACTTGATTATGCTTAACATGGTTAGTTAATATTCAACCACAAGGCGAAGAGTATTTGCATTTTATTCATCACAGTAAACAATAAAAAGAAATGAAATGTCGAACACTGAAGTGCTCTCTGCTCCTTCTATCTTCAACATGAAAATAAATGGAAATGTAGTGCACCTCCTTTCAAGCATTAGAAAAGAAAAGTCAGTCAAAAGTTTGCAAAGTAGGTCCCCCCCCCCCCCCCCCCCCCCCCCCCCCCCCCCACGCCCCTCCCCCTCCCTTATCATACACTTTGAAAAACTTTTAAATCGGAGCCAGGCAAAAGTGAAAAGGATTAATGACATTGCTCTTGAGTGTCATCATAGGCAGGTGGATATGCATGAGGGAAGTTACTTAGCAGTTGACGCTGCCACATTTGCAAGATAAAAATGTCCCTCATGTCGAAACAAGAACAAAAAAAAACAGCCTGAGTGCACGGCAATCCCAGGGAGTGGGAAGCGGAGATGGGAACGTGAGGGATAAGGGTGAGCGAGGGAAGTGAAGGCTCTTGTTTAAGCAAAAACATTCACAGAAAGACAAAAACTCCGAGATGAAAGGAGCGAAATTACCTCTTTCTTTGTGTTCCCGACTCCCCGCCGAAACCATGAAAGAATAAAAGGGCTGTCTCACTTTCTACCTTCTTTCATTTCTCTTTCTCTTCTCTCTCCAATCATCCCTTCCAATTCTCTCTCTCTCTTTCTCTCTCTCTCTCGCTTTCTCTCTCTCTCTCCAATCATCCCTTCCAATTCTCTCTCTCTCTCTCTCTCTCTCTCTCTCTCTCTCTCTCTCACTGTTTCTCTTTCTCTCTCTCCAATCATCCCTTCCAATTCTCTCTCTCTCTCTCTCTCTCTCTCTCTCTCACTCTCACTCTCTCTCTCTCTCCCTCTCTCTGTGTTTCTACGCTCACGCATTCTCTTGCATTGTCTTGAACCTACATGTAAGTAATGACTCTACCCCGGCCCCAGTACCTCTTTCCCCCGGCCAAATCAAATCAAAAGGAGTAGCCATTGTTCCTTATTATTTTTACCAGCTGATTGCTATCCGCGGGTCCACGGCACCGAATCAGATGCTCCTCCTCTCCCTGCATGGCTCCAGTTTGATGTACTAATTAGACTGCCCTTCCGCAATGTGCCGTGCTCTACTTCGGAGCACAAAAGCCATCGCAAGTGCGGTTTGATGAGTGGACACGTGCTTTTGTCTTTCATCTCCTCGGCCTTACGTCTGGCAGGGAATTCATTTTTGACAGACCGTTGCATTCATCGTGCATGCCATCTATCTTTTGTTGGTTATATAAAAAAAGATTTGTTTGCCGTTTTGAGCATATTTGCATGTTTAGCCCGGATAAGGAATCGGGGGCCATGCTGTGCAAGGGTGGTGGTGGACGGTGGTGAGCAAGCCAAGTGCGGTGGGAAAACATTTCTCGTCGCGCCCAGAGAAGTTGTGCTCGCAAGCCGTTGGGGTTACTGATTTAGGCACCTAGCTAGCTAACATGGGCGAGGCCGCAAGGGATCAACAATTGAGCCTGCAAGTTCGGTAATAATAATCTAATCTTGACGGCGCCTTTTCGATTGCATGAATGTCTATTCCATTGACTTTCATCTGTTTCAGTGGCTAGAGTTAACGCAGTAAGGACATTCTCCATGGTGAGATGGTCTCAAAAGTAGCACCCGGCAGAAAGTGCCGGCATTGCATGGCCTGCAGGGCTCCGTCTCTACGGCATATAGACCACCACACACATACTGCACTAAAAACATTTGTGTACAGGTCTAATGACCTGCATCTCCCCTGTGGACAAAAGTCCTCTCCCTTCAACGTCTGGGTAACTTTTCTACAAGGTCACTGCGGTAGCCGAGCGGTCTAATGCAGGGTGTTTGCTCGGGGGGTGGGGGGGTGGGGGGGGAGCGGTGGGGGGGGTATTCTCGTCGCGGACGAGGGTCAGTGAGGCTGGGGAACAAGCGCCTCCCTGTTCTATCGCCAGGCAATTTAAGGGGACCCTGTCTGTGTTCCCCTGGGACAAGCAGGCAGGCAGGCAGGCAGGCAGGCAGGCAGGCAGGCAGGCAGGCAGGCAGGCAGGCAGGCAGGCAGGCAGGTAGGCAGGCAGGCAGGCAGGCAGGCAGGCAGGCAGGCAGGCAGGCAGGCAGGCAGGCAGGCAGGCAGGCAGGCAGGCAGGCAGGCAGACAGACAGACAGACAGCAAGGCAGCAAGGCAGCCAGGCAGCAGGGCAACCAGGCAGGCAGGCAGGCTCGGCACAGCATTCAGAACAGCCCAGAGACGACTACAGCTTACTCTGCAGGTTCAGAGATGGATGCTCGAAATGTAATCAAGGATCCTCACTCCCAATCTATTAACAGGAAGGCTGAGTTCTCTTTCACCGTTTACCCGCAGGGCAAAGTGGAGTGCCGCGGCATTCTCTGCGTGTAGTTGTTGGCAATGTTGGCATGCGGTCGAGTTTTCCCGTATCTCCGACGGATATGGACATAAATATCTTTCAAAGTGTTGTTTGTGGCCAAAATCTCCACATTTTGAGATTTAACTTAAACACACTTAAACACACTTAAACACCAAAGAACAGCATGTGCTTGTGGCGACCAAAGACTCCGAGGGTAGCTGTGAAATTTGAATAGAATACACGATTTTTCCATTTGCTTCCAATTTCCATGTACGATCCGAAAATAGGCAGCAATAGACATACACTTCACTCTGGAAACTATTATGGATTTAATGCTCAAAGACCATACTCAGCTTTCTCCTTCAGATGGTTATAAGACAGACTTGGATTCTAATGTTACAGAATAATTTGTTGTTTCTAAATCTGGCAATGATACAGGCATCTTTCTTATTTGGGTTGGTGAGAACATGACTGTCACCTCATTACATAACAGAACAAATAGGGCTGGTATGGGAATTCATACCTAGTGGGCAGCCTGTCCACCTATGTGAAATGATCAAGAATGGAAAAGACAAGTCTGTTCTAGGAATCGATGACAGCCGAAGCTTGCACAGTACACGACAGATAATGCTCTTAACTTGTGCAAGCCTCCCCAACGCCTGTTTTAATGAAGCCACTTTTGTACTACCAATCACTGCTGTGCTAACAGTCCATTTTATATTCAAATGAAGTGTTGTGCGAGTGTTCTATTTATGCTGCCACGTTGACAGTCGGATCCAGTTGGTTGCCAGGCAGGGGGCAGTGGGCTTTGAGACTATTGATTTGCACCCTCCAATGTACCGTCTGTGTGTGCAGTACGTGTGGGATCTTTAAAGAAGCGAAATGTGCGGAGGGGATAGAAATGGTGGAATAGTAAGAGAGAGAGAGAGCGAGAGAGAGAGAGACAGAGAGACAGACAGAGAGAGAGAGAGAGAGAGAGAGAGAGAGAGAGAGAGAGAGAGCTGCGGCATCGTGCAAATGTGCTGTTTAAGAACTCAAGGTCTCTTGGCAGCGTTCTCTTGTAGTTTTTCTCCTTCATTACTTTGCCAATAGCTCCCGTGTCCCAAGCTGTAGCCAGTCTGATCCGTTTTGCCACACACACACACACACACACACACACACACACACACACACACACACACAGTTTCATTTAGCCAGAGCAGTACGACCACTAAGTTCCTTTTCTTACAAAGAGTGGAATGCCCTCCCTTGGCTTAGCTACAGTTGGTCATGAAATCATTCTTGTTGTTATGGCTTTTCACCCATGGTCCCACAGAATGAGAATGACTTTGATCCCTTTTTCACACCACCAAACGATGGTTTTCCTCCGACAATGCACTCCTGACAAGTAGCAATCCTGTCAAATTCAGTACCGACGGATTTAGCACTCTGCGACATTGGGTGGGAAAGGGAATTGAAAGTCAGGGAATGGTGTGCCATGTTTATTTGTCCTTTGTCGGTAGCCATTTTATTTACTCTGTCGGATTGGAAGCAGTCATGTCTCCCCCACGCTATGTGTTTATTAGGGTTGTCAGAAAATGTCGCTGCACTCGAGCATTGGCGATATAATGTTTTGCGATACTGTAGCGAATCTAAAAAACACGAAATATCGCAGTGTCATCATCATCATCATCATCATCATCATGTATTGTATCGCAATGTATCGAATCGTAACCCCTGTTTTGTGATACCAACCGTATTGCCCGATTCTTGCCAATACATAGGGCCCTAGTGTTTACCCCTGGCTTCTGATACAGCGTGTGCTTTCATAGCTGTAGTGATCCACTCTGCCCTGGGCACCAACCCCTCACCTACCCTGGCCTGAGGGTTGGAGTGAGTGCCACTCACCCCCCCCCCCCCCCCCCTAATTAGCGAACTGAGAGGTCCATCGTCCCAAATTAGCGGAACAAAGCCGGCAGGGCAATAAATAATCGAGTAATTTCATCTGTCGCTGCCAGCCCAGGGGCGCTCGTCCGTCCTTGATGCCAACCAGGGCAGTCGATGGGGCTGGTGCCTTCCTTCACACTCACATTGGTCAAAATGAAGGTCTTTTAATTAAGGAACTAAACCGCAGGGAATGGGGGAATACAAAAAAATTCCAAAACGTCTTTTGTCAAGTCATCCTTTTTAGTAACGGTTGCTTCCAATAGTAGTAGTAGTAGTAGTAGAGGTAGTTCCACCTCTTTGTGCGTGTAGCCTTTGTGGATTTTTATTTTTGATGGACGGGTTTCCCTTCGATTGTCTCCAGCACGGCTTTTGGCCTGGCCACCCTCTGCACCGTGTTACCGTCTTGCTGGGGCCCCCACACACGTTTCGCCGATCCGTCCCTTAAAATGTCCGGCCTTTCCGAGTTCATACATTCCCTCGACATCACGCCTCCGGCTTTTCCCGGGAAGGAAACTTTTCCGCTGTGCGTGTGTCTCTCCCCCTGACATTTTTAAAGGCCACTCTTTGAGGTGGTGTTTTCCTGCAGACCAGTGAGGCTGCTTAAGGGCCAAGTTATCCAGGCCACTGACCATTCAATGTTTGGAGCTTAGCGCCGCTCACTTAGCCAGCTAACATTTCAAACGGCCAATGGAGTCTGTTTCAGACCTCCCGGTTTTAACTGCACTTCCCAGAGAGAAAGGAGAGAGAGAGGAGGAGAGGTGACAGAGAACTGCGTCGACGGTAGAGGTTGGCTTTTCTTTCGACCGTGTGAGTTTTTGAGTTTGCTTTGCAGCAGAATCATATTGGAGCTTGGTGCTGCATGGAAGGCTTTGGTCTAGCTGTCCTTTGAAGACGGGGACGTCACGAGTGCTGAGTAATGATCCCTTCTGTCTCAACCACCTCACGGCTCCCCCCCCGACAAACGGGATGACCTTGAGAGGGGATTTGGGATAATCCTAGACATGACCCTTCAAGTGCGTGTGTGTGTGTGTGTGTGTGTGCGTGCGTGCATGCGTGTGTGTGTGTGTGTGTGTGTGTGTGTGCGTGTGCGTGTGCGCGTGTGTATGTGTGTATGTCAGTGTCGGCCTCTCTCTGTGTGTATGTGTGTACGTGCATGTGTGCATGTGAACGAAAGGCGACGTCATCTTCAAAAACAAGAAGGAAATGATCGTGGCCCCTGGATTAACGCTGTGTCATAACAAATGTATGCGCCATCAGCGTCGCCCTCTGTCGCCACGCCGACCCGAACCCCGCCCCTCCTCGACGGATGTCCTCCCCCCCTCTCTGACCACTCCTCTCCCTGGTACCGCCCTCCCACTCTTCACAGCAGGTGGCCGGCCAGCCGAGATGGATTTCAACGGCCCTCCAGTGCCACCGCAGTGGATCATAGTATCGCACCAACATGGAAGCAGATCACTTCAAAGATAGCTGTGACAGGTTTTAGTCTGCACCATTTTCAACATCAGACAGATAGACACCCAGGGAAGATAGCCGTTGCAGGTTTTAGCCGGTACCATTTTCAACATCAGACAGATAGACACCCAGGGAAGATAGCCGTTGCAGGTTTTAGTCTGCACCATTTTCAACGTCAGATAGTTACCCAGGGCACTGGACAATCGGCGGTGCCGACGTTCGCGATGGAATTGATTTATGGAACTGTTTTCAGGTCCTGGCACCATTCCTCGCGTCCATTTGTTGGGAACTATTGGAGCGCTAATGGATTTCAGTGGCGCACCTGCTTGGGTGTAGCACTCAGCCTCCCTGTAGCATGGATCTGTCACTGGGAAGAGTCTCTCCGAGGAGACGGCAACACATTTTAGTCTTCAGGCAAGCTCGCTGTCCGCGTGTAGGTGCGTGTGTGCAGCCTGTTTCTGTGCGTGTGTGTCTGTGTGAGTGTGATCGTATCTGTAGCCTGTGTGTGTGTGAGCGTGTCTGCATAGTGTGTGTGTGTGCGCGTGTGTGTGCGCGTGTCTGTCGCTTCTGCGCTTGTTTGTAGCGTGTGTGTGTACCGTTTGTGTTTCAGTGTGTGTGTGTGTGTGTGCGTGTATGTGTGTGTGTGTGTGGTGTGTGTGCCTGTCTGACGACCTAAGAGCCCGTGAAGCCCTGCTCCGATCAGGAAGCCGGGCCAACAGGACTTCCTGTCCCCCCGGAAGTACTTGAACATCAAACGGCGCTGTTCAAGCAAACGTACACCACGAGCTGTGTCAACGACACACCTATTATCCTAATGGGTGCATTGGACAAGAGAACGCCGCAAACGTCTGTTATTGAGAGTGGGCTGTTTGGAGCTAACAGCCACTGCTGCGTGGACGCGGGCCCCGCTGTGAGCCTTAGGTCTGGGGCGTACGACGCCACGCAGGGCCTCCAGATCGCGGTTGCCCGTTCTCCCCCCACGCGCCTCCGCGTGTTGATATGAGCTGTAATAAATGTTGAAGCCTCTCAGGATTAGAGGGGGGGGGGTTTCTACGCGTAGAGTCCACATCCTCCGGCTCCTCTCCGCAGGAGAGCTCTGCTCATCACAGCTGTCGAATGGGACGTCCTCTGATGACTTATTCATATCAATGCGCTTTTAATATTTTGTAACTGAATTTTTTTTTGTTGGGATACGCGCAGAAGCGCGGAGACACTGTCAGCCTGCTCCCCCCCTCTCTCTCTTTTCTTCCCTCCCTCCTTTCTTCCCTCCTTCCCTGCTGCTGTGCTGTCAACACGCTCCCTCGCTCCGCCGTGTGCAGAATCAGAGGAGAGAAAGAAAAAAGAAAAGAAAAAGGGGGAGGGCGATCTTTTCCATTCTCATCAGGTCCCCCTGAAGAGTCGCTCCGCGGGGGGGCGACCGCTCTGTGCTTGCATAATTTCAACTCAAGTTAGGAATAAACACTTCGACATCGCTCTCGATTAGTCCTGACTACTACCCCCAGCCCCACCCCCCTCTCTCTCTCTCTCTCTCTCTCTCTCTCTCTCTCTCTCTCTCTCTCTCTCTCTCTCTCTCTCTCTCTCTCTCTCTCTCATGTTTACCCTTTGTTTTCTTTTGTCTTTCATGTTGATTTGGAGATTATGTTTAATAAACCCACCCCCCGCGCAGAACCGCGGTCGGGCAAATTAACGAACCCCAAACACACACTCCAACACACGTATGTTCACGCATGTTAATCCCACAAAACGCGCACCCAGAAACAAAAACAAACATATTAACGACACACATTTCAAATGGGAGCCTAAACCCAAATGCCTTGGTCTTGTATAATGGGGGTTAATTGAATATCTCCTCTGTGTGTGTGTGTGTGTGTGTGTGTGTGTGTGTGTGTGTGTGTGTGCACATCTGTGCATGTCTGTGTCTGTGTGTGTGTGTGTGTGCGTCTGTGCATGTCTGTGTCTGTGTGTGTGTGTGTGTGTGTGTGTGTGTGTGTGTGTGTGTGTGTGTGTGTGTGTGTGTGTGTGTGTGTGTGTGTGTGTGTGTGTGTGTTTGTTGCAGGGGACACGTGCACCATGGGCGAATACAACAAGCTGAAGAGCCTGCTGCTCAACATGCAGCCCAAGCTGCCCAGCCTGGGGCCCCCTGACCTGCAGAGAGACATGGAGAGGAGGAGAGCACTGGTGGACACCATGTTCAAATACCTGGACGGGGACCGAGACGGCCGCCTGGCCAGCGACGAGCTGGATCAGGTGAGTCTTTTCACGGCAGTCCCTCGCAGGGCCCTTAGGGGCCCATGTTGGAGACCGTAGGCGTGAGAATAATGAGAAACATTAGCATGGCTTTGAGATGTTGCGTTGAATTTAGCACCAGTGTTAGGTCCCTGTTACCCGCGGCGCGTTGAAGATGACACGCAAGCTGGCATGAATGCCTACAGTGTGTTCAGAAAAGTATTCAGACCCCTTAACTTTTTCCACATTTTGAACCATTGTAAAATCCATCCTTATTCCTTATTCTTAAATGGATGATATTCTCTTTTTTTCATCAATCTCCACACAATACCCCATAGCGACAAAGCGAAAACAGGTTTGTAGAAATTTGCACGAATTTATTGAAACAATTTTAAAACCGAAATTCCAAATTCCAATGTTTGCAGAATTGAAGTGCCACAAAGCTCTTTTAACTATGAACGTTTCAGCCTGTTGCTCATATAGTCATAATCATTTTTGACTGGCACGAAATGTTTTGAAGTTTGAAAGGGAACTTTGAGCCGACAAGACGGGAATACATAACGGAAGACTTTCTTTTCCGATGGCTCAGCAGTTTTTTACTGTGTGACTTGATTAAACATTTTGATTAAATCATGGTTTGCAATTATTAATGCTGATTTCTTGGCCGGAAAGTCTTTTGAAAAGGCTTCTCAGTCTTTTGACATTGATTCATTATGATTATTAAGATTATCTGTGAAAGATCAGAGAACGCCAAAAAAAGAAATAATAAAAATATTTAGCAGGGTGTTCCTAAATGTCTTTAATCTCATTTATATTTCTCTCTGTTTCTATCTTTCTCAGAGGGTAGAAATTGGTCAGCTTTTAAATTCAGGAGCAATAGAGTGCATTAAGTACTTATTAACTTAGTCAGAACACAGGAAGAGGAAAGGATGACAGCATAAAGACTGGACGTTAGAATCCCCCCAAAAATTTCGACTTTTATTTTGTTTTGATTATTATTATTATTAAGTCTTACCTGAATTATTTTCTTCCCGTGAAGTGAGGTCACTTGCGGTTAGCATCCCTGTCTTATGAAATAGTAAACGCCTGTCTGATTTGATTTGTCGTCTTATTATTACTATGGAGGAGTGTTTCTCATGCCCAGGCGGGGAGCTAGCCCTGGGTCTTAATGTGCGTGTGTGTGTGTGTGTGTGTGTGTGTGTGTGTGTGTGTGTGTGTGTGTGTCAGATCTCCCTAAAGGAGCACCTAGGGGACGGCCTGCTGGAGTGCACCATGCAGGACCTGCTGCGCTACGATGACTACAACAACGACCGCCACCTCACGCTGCACGAGTTCTACACCGCCTTCCGTGAGTCCTCCTCTTCCTCTTCCTCTTCCTCTTCCTCCGCCTCCTCCTCTGACAACCCCTCTGCCCCGCTCCCCCCCAAACACTCAAAGCCAGAGTCTCCATAACGACATCCCGTCCACCTCCCGCCTCTTCATCACCTATAACTGTCCTCCTCTTTATTCTCTGCCCCCCCACCCCCTCTTACCCTGGCGTTCCCCCCAGGTCTGCTGCCAGTCATTGGCTGTTCCAGCCTCTCTTCCCCCCCCCCCCCCCCCCCCCCGAACCGCAGAGTGGCCAGATCGGTCCGTCCCGTAATAGGGGTCCATTATCAAGTCCGCTCCTCCCCTGGGGCACCCGCCCGGTGTTGCGAGCGGTGAATCAAACCGAAACCGGAGATCCGTCACTCCCAAACGGACGCTCACTGACACGGGCGGAGGCCCCTACCCGGGCCAGACAAAGACGATAAATCAGGCCATTAGCGGTGGCGGGAGGCCATTTTGTCAGTTAAAACCAGCCGTGGAAGCTGGCTCATTAAGCCTCACCAGCCATTAGGCATAGTAATGACCTGGTTGGAGCCATATTCACATCCTCCCATCCCGCAAGATGGGCTGAGTGTAAACATTAGCGGTTAGCTATAGCTTTGTTGGGGGGGGGGGGGGGGGGGGGGGGGGGGGCTCGGCTAAACTAGAGGCCTGTGTGTTAAGGTGTTTAAAAGCTCTGGGGATGAATGAGGCGAGCTGTAGAGCAGGGCACATTGCTTGGTACTACTCAGGTCAGGGTGGGTTGGACCTAGCGTTCTATATGAGAGGCACATCTGGTGTTATTGGCTATGATAACCGTGTGTGATCAGCTTGTGTGTGTGTGTGCGTGTGCGTGTGCGTGTGTGTGTGTGTGTGTGTGTGTGTGTGTGCTTATGTGCGAGGTGGGCCAACAAGGTCAAGGTGCCAAGAAGCTCAGGTGCTCCTTGCTAAACTGTCCCCCTGAATCACTCGCTGAGTAGACAAACTGGCACTCTCATAAAGATGGAATTGGTTTGAACAGAACACGGTATTAAACAAAGCGTGTGGGGATTTTCTGGGGGGGGGGGGGGGCTTTTGTGTTGAGCTTTGTTACTCTTTTTTATATTGCTAAATTATTCTCATTATCGCGTGGACCATACCAAATTGAACATTTCTGAACAATGCTCCTGAAACGATAAGGTTCATATGGATTTTTTGCTTCGGTCAATAGCCAAAGCTGCTTAGTGGAGTCCTGCGTTAGCTTATGATTGCCCCCCCCCCCCCACACACACACACACACACACGCTTTTTCCCTCCCACCCAGAAACTGTGCAACCACAATCACCAATCCCCTTCATTTGCACCCTTAACAGCGTGAATTGATTTCATAACGGCTGTTTAACGGGCTCTTAGGAGAGGGCCGGTTATGAAAAACATTTGTCCGGCTCTTTATGATCATACACCGGCGGGTGACCTTTTGTTCTTTGCCGGAGCGTGTTGTCACGGCGGATTCCTTTATCTCCGGAACAATGGCTTTGGGATCCACGGAGTTAACGTGAGTGCTTACCGTGTGGAGCTTTGGTGTTTTAAGGGGGGCTTAGCGTAGTCTTTCACGGGAGGGACTATACACCCTTTGTATAGAAGCGCTAGCGTCGTCTTGGAGAAGTGTTCAGTCACTCACCACACCGGTATACCACCTCCAGGCAGTAGGTGATACAAACGGCTGGTTGCACAGACTCTATGTAGTGTAAAAGAGGGTTTAGGAAGAGCAGGTAATCACCTCTGTGCAGTCCTCATTATAAATCCAACGCAATGTACGCTGTGAAGGGCTCTGGAGGATAGGAGGAGACGTAGGAAAGACTCTCTAAGAGAGTATGGAGAAAGGAAATGACATGGAGGGGGGAGAGGTGTGGAGAGGGGAGAGGGGAGAGGTGGAGAGTGGAGAGGTGTGGAGAGGGATAGATATGGAGGGGGGAGAGGTATGGAGGGGGGAGAGGGAGAGGTATGGAGGGGGGGAGAGGTAGAGGTATGGAGGGGGGGACAGGGAGAGATATGGAGGGGGGAGAGGTAGAGGTATGGAGGGGGGGAGAGGGAGAGGTATGGAGGGGGGAGAGGTAGAGGTATGGAGGGGGGGAGAGGGAGAGGTATGGAGGGGGGAGAGGTATGGAGGGGGGGAGAGGGAGAGGTATGGAGGGGGGGGGAGGTAGAGGTATGGAGGGGGGGAGAGGGAGAGATATGGAGGGGGGAGAGGTAGAGGTATGGAGGGGGGGAGAGGGAGAGGTATGGAGGGGGGAGAGGTATGGAGGGGGGGAGAGGGAGAGGTATGGAGGGGGGGAGAGGTAGAGGTATGGAGGGGGGAGAGGGAGAGGTATGGAGGGGGGAGAGGTATGGAGGGGGGGAGAGGTAGAGGTATGGAGGGGGGGAGAGGTAGAGGTATGGAGGGGGGGAGAGGTAGAGGTATGGAGGGGGGAGAGGTAGAGGTATGGAGGGGGGAGAAAGAGGAGGAGGGATAAAGGGAGGATAAAGCTAGGACAACCAGCATATTAAAGCATGACCGGGAGAGAGTGAAGGCCCAGTATCTCGCTCTCTTTATCCCTCTCTCCCTCTCCCTCCCTCTCGCCCTCTCTCTCCCTCCCTCCCTCTCGCCCTCTCTCTCTCTCTCTCTCTCTCTCTCTCTCTCTCTCTCTCTCTCTCTCTCTCTTTCTCGCTCTCTCTCTCTCTCTGAGTCTATTTGTTTCCCATACTTCCTGTTAATAATGGAATTATGAGGACACAGAGAGCTTTATGGGCAGCCTCTGTCAGCACATTGGGCTAATTAACCAAGAGAGAGGAGGAGGGAGGTCAGGGGAGAGGAACGAGAGGGCGAAAGAGAGGGGGAAAAAGAGGGGGAAAGAGAGGGGGAAAGAGAGGGAGAAAGAGAGGGAGAGACCAGTGTAATTGGCTGGCTAGTGAGAGACAGGGCAACATGAGAGGGAGGTAAAGAAATGAACAAAGTGCACAGGTGCCTTGGAACCAGCAGGAGAGGCAAGCAGGGGCAGAGAAATGTTCATGTTTTTGGACTGATAGGGAGTAAATGGGTTCAGAGGATGTTTGTGTGTGTGTGTGTGTGTGTGTGTGTGTGTGTGTGTGTGTGTGTGTGTGTGTGTGTGTGTGTGTGTGTGTGTGTGTGTGTGTGTGTGTGTTTCTGTGGATGTGTGTGCAAAGCACAGGTACCATTTTCACCCAAAAATGTAGACTATACAAAACAATGTAATCTTTTACAGCCATTTAAAAATAGGCAAAAAGGACAAGACCAGAAGTTGGGCTATATACATGTAGCTATACAGCTCTTCTTCATAAATCTAAACCATCCTGTTATTATATTATAATGTATTATAATTAATCTATATTAGGAACCCATCAATGACAGATGAGGCAAGTCTTTCTGCTAGCCTGCATATAGCAGATAACGTTAGCTTCTAAAACATTTTCAAGGTTTACTAAGCCCCCAAGGTCTTCAAGTCCTAAACCCCCCCCCCCCCCCCCCCCCGACAGTGTCTCTGAGTGTGTGTCCGTCTGCAAAGTGTAATAAGAGCAGACATCCCGGGGGACCAGAAGGCTGTCTTTATCACAGGGGTGGTCACATCTCCCCGCACGGGAATGTGAATGGCTGTCTGTCTTGGCAGACCCAGCGCCGCACACTAACACAGACCAGAGCAAGGCTCCAGTGAGGTCCTACAGCACAACACACTAACACAGACCAGAGATCCAGTGAGGTCCTACAGCACAACACACTAACACAGACCAGACCAGGGCTCCAGTGAGGTCCTACAGCACAACACACTAACACAGACCAGACCAAGGCTCCAGTGAGGTCCTACAGCACAACACACTAACACAGACCAGAGCAAGGCTCCAGTGAGGTCCTACAGCACAACACACTAACACAGACCAGAGCAAGGCTCCAGTGAGGTCCTACAGCACAACACACTAACACAGACCAGAGCAAGGCTCCAGTGAGGCCCTACAGCACAGCACACTAACACAGACCAGAGCAAGGCTCCAGTGAGGTCCTACAGCACAACACACTAACACAGACCAGACCAGGGATCCAGTGAGGTCCTACAGCACAACACACTAACACAGACCAGAGCAAGGCTCCAGTGAGGTCCTACAGCACAGCACACTAACACAGACCAGACCAGGGCTCCAGTGAGGTCCTACAGCACAACACACTAACACAGACCAGAGCAAGGCTCCAGTGAGGTCCTACAGCACAACACACTAACACAGACCAGAGCAAGGCTCCAGTGAGGTCCTACAGCACAACACACTAACACAGACCAGAGCAAGGCTCCAGTGAGGTCCTACAGCACAACACACTAACACAGACCAGACCAAGGCTCCAGTGAGGTCCTACAGCACACTAACACAGACCAGACCAGGGATCCAGTGAGGTCCTACAGCACACTAACACAGACCAGACCAGGGATCCAGTGAGGTCCTACAGCACAGCACACTAACGCAGACCAGAGCAAGGCTCCAGTGAGGTCCTACAGCACACTAACACAGACCAGAGCAAGGCTCCAGTGAGGTCCTACAGCACAACACACTAACACAGACCAGAGCAAGGCTCCAGTGAGGTCCTACAGCACAACACACTAACACAGACCAGAGCAAGGCTCCAGTGAGGTCCTACAGCACAGCACAGCACACTAACACAGACCAGACCAGGGCTCCAGTGAGGTCCTACAGCACAGCACACTAACACAGACCAGAGCAAGGCTCCAGTGAGGTCCTACAGCACAGCACAGCACACTAACACAGACCAGACCAGGGCTCCAGTGAGGTCCTACAGCACAACACACTAACACAGACCAGAGCAAGGCTCCAGTGAGGTCCTACAGCACAGCACACTAACACAGACCAGACCAAGGCTCCAGTGAGGTCCTACAGCACACTAACACAGACCAGACCAAGGCTCCAGTGAGGTCCTACAGCACACTAACACAGACCAGACCAAGGCTCCAGTGAGGTCCTACAGCACACTAACACAGACCAGACCAAGGCTCCAGTGAGGTCCTACAGCACACTAACACAGACCAGACCAAGGCTCCAGTGAGGTCCTACAGCACACTAACACAGACCAGACCAAGGCTCCAGTAAGGTCCTAAGGCGCGGCACCGTCTCATCAAGGCAGGTTTCCCACACAAATATTTACAATTGGGAAGCGTCTTTCGGTTCCCGAAAAGCGCTATATAAACAAAAGGAATTCTTATCATTATTCATATATTTAAATTTGAGTTAACCATATAGAGGCCAGTGTTGTATGACTGAGCACTGGGTGAGAGATCAAAACCAAGGACTTATCTCAAAGGGACGTTAGCCCGGGACGTCCTTTGTCGCCATGCAAGTCACTTTTCCCCCGCCTCTGGTCTGCCTCCTCTTTCCGATCCCCTCTGCCCTCTAAGGCTCCCCTCTGCCCTCTAAGGCTCCCCTCTGACCTCTAAGGCTCCCCTCTGCCCTCTAAGGCTCCCCTCTGACCTCTAAGGCTCCCCTCTGCCCTCTAAGGCTCCCCTCTGACCTCTAAGGCTCCCCTCTGACCTCTAAGGCTCCCCTCTGACCTCTAAGGCTCCCCTCTGACCTCCGCCTCTCCTCACCTGCTCCTTCACGTCGCCTTCTCATCTCTTCCTTCCTCCTGTCGCCTCTCTCCTGGTGTGAGGAGCCTTATTATCGCTTTGCGCACATTCATGGCTAATTGTGCCTGTGTGTGTGTGTGTGTGTGTGTGTGTGTGTGTGTGTGTGTGTGTGTGTGTGTGTGTGTGTGTGTGTGTGTGTGTGTGTGTGTGTGATGGGTCATCTGACACCTTTCCGTGTGCTGTCTGATTGCCTCAGGGTGTCTGACAGGGTAAGAGTGTTAACACAGAAGGTCAATCATAGCCCTGCTTTAACTGGCACTGGACAGAGGACGCTTTCCTGGTTCCTCTCTGTCCTTAACGTGTGTATGTTTGTGTGTGGGTGTGTGTGTATATGTGTGTGTGTGTGTGTGTGTATATATGCAAGCGTGTGTGTGTGTGTGTATGTGCGTGTGTTTGTGTTTGTGTGTGAATCAGTCCAATGGCTCACACAGTTCAACGTTGTGGTACTGAAACCAGCACAACAATAAACTCTTAGACCCTCGGTCACACCTCCACAGTCATACACTCTCAATAAAGTCTTAGACTCTCAAAAAAATCTGAACAGACGCCAGTGTGGAAATAACAGATTTTAGATGTATAGTAGGGTTTATTTCGTGGCTTATCTTAAGCAGCATCGCGGAGAATAAAAGGCTGCCTCTGACTCGGCGCCGCGTGCCGCTCGGATCTCTGGGTAATTGCTTCAGCGTAATCCCCCTGTCTCTCTATCCCCCTCTCCAACCTGCTTTCATCCCCCTCTCCATCGCGTCCTGTCTCTGCGTCTCTAATTAACTCGAGTAGATGTACCCGCCGTTGTCAGTGGCAGGGTTCGTGTGACCTTTGACCTTGCCAGCTCATCTCTCATCTGCCCGTGTCAGTTTTTTTTTTTTTTTTTTTGCCGTTGCCGCTGCTCATCCGGTGACGCGGGGTCGCCGGGGCGACGAGCGGGGTCTGGCGACATGGCGTTATTCACGTCAGCCCCCCCACCCCCTCCGGCTGTTACCCGCCCAGCAGGGGGTTTCCTTTCATCTCTCCATCGCAACTCTCGGCAAGGAAATTCATAGGGATTCAAGGATTCATAAGCTGTGTCCCAATTCAGGGACCTTCGAAGGATGCGGCCCCTGAATTGAGACACAGCCCTAGTCTGGCTTCCATTGATTCTCTCCGTCCTTTCAACAGGCCTCTGCTTTGCTGCACTGTCCACACTACCTCCCTCCCTCCCTCCCACACTCCCTCCCTCCCACACTCCCTCCCTCCCTCCCTCCCTCCCACACTCCCTCCCTCCCTCCCTCCCACACTCCCTCCCTCCCTCCCTCCGAAGCTTCAAACTGTGTTTTTGTCTCCCTCTCTCTTTCTCTGTCTCTCTCTCGCTCTCTCTCTCTCTCTGTCTCTGTCTCTGTCTCTGTCTCTCTCTCTCTGTCTCTGTCTCTGTCTCTCTCTCTCTCTCTCTCTCTCTCTCTCTCTCTCTCTCTCTCTCTCTTTGAGTGTCTCTCTCTCTCTCTCTGTGTACACTTCTAACTGTGTATCTTAGTGCTTGTGTCAGCGTGTACAATATTCATAAGCGTGTGTGTGTGTACTGTATGCGTTGTGTGTGTGTGTGTGTGTGTGTGTGTGTGTGTGATGTATGTGTTGGTGGGATTGTGTCTGGTGTTGAAGTTGAGTTGGTGTGTGTGTGTGTGTGTGTGTGTGTGTGTGTGTGTGTGTGTGTGTGTGTGTGTGTGTGTAAAGCAGAAGATGGAAATCGTTCACAAGCCGAGCCTCGGGACAAAAATGTTTACTAACCGTGAAGCCAAAATGGGATTGTCGGTGTTGTAAGAGCTATTTTCTAACCCATACTTAGAAGGAAACCATCAACATTATCTGGAATGGCCAGTCTTGTTATCTCAGATGGTCAGTTTAGTAATGATAATTGATAGGATCGATTGATTTGAATTAACATGGGTCTCTCTGTTTAATCGAGAATTTAGCCACAAGCCCCAGCAGGGAGAGGGATTTTTAGTGGGATTTCCGTAGAGAGATGGGGGCGGGGGGTGGGGGGGTGGGGGTGGGTGGGGGGTTGGTGTGGGGGTGAAGTCTGTTAATCACATTGCAGACACATGGACTACTAATTACGGCTTTTCCTCAGTTAGTGGTTAGAGGCACTGGTAGGAACTATGGCTTTAGTTACGGCCATTAGTCTCCAAAATGGATTCTCTGAAACACAGACAGACAGACAGACAGACAGACAGACAGACAGACAGACAGACAGACAGACACACACACACACACACACACACACACACACACACACACACACAGATAGACACTGGCACACACAGATACTCTCTCTCACACACACACAGGCACGCACACATGCGCACACACACACACACACACACACACACACACACACACACACACACACACACACACAAACACACACACACACACACACCTACACACACAGAGAGACATGCACACAGACTCATACACGCAGACACACACAGAGGTGTGTGGGGAGCGAAGCAGGGTATTGATCAGAAGCGTGGCCTACAGAGAAGCCTGGTAATCTGGTGGAAGCACCTCTAATGTGTTCCCCGCACTGAAGGGATTGTGAGGGGAATTGACAGGCCCCCGCCCACCTGGCGCCGCCCCTGTTTACATGTGTTCGCTGGGTGGGCTGAGGGAGCTGTGTGTGTGTGTGTGTGTGTGTGTGTGTGTGTGTGTGTGTGTGTGTGTGTCAGAGATAGAGAGAGGGTGGGGGCCTACAGATTCTGCCAGAGAAAAGCGAGAGACGACGGCAAAAAAAGAAAAGAAACAAACAATCATTAGGAAGTGCGAGAGGTAAGAACAGATGTGGCTGTGGGCAACGCGAGGGGACTCCCGAGTCATTTCCTCCAGCAGAGCAGATTGCTGTTCCCCGCGGAGTCTCAGTGTGGACTGCATCTCCCATGAGCGATAGCAGCTTCTTCCTGCGACGCCCATGGATTTCCGTGATCCGCTCTGGGGAAATCAGGCGTTTTTCCGGCTCAGTGCGGCCTCCGCTCCGGCGCTGAACCTCCCCAGTGTCGCTTAGCCGTGCCAGCAATGCTGCTGAACGATGGCACTCGCAATGGTTGAGACGATTTGGGTATCTTTACATGTCATTAGCCGGGAATTTAAAAAGATCGCATTTCGTAACGCAACGCGATTATTTTTAATGGACTGCATCGCCGATCGTAACGACTGTGAACTCTAATCATGTCATTTTCTCTGTGTTAACTAATTAGTTATCTCTTTCACCATCCCGTGATTCCCTGCTCCAGGCCCCTAGAAGAATCAGAAGTAATTAATGAATTTAATCAACTCATGGGAACTGTTTCAAAAAAAGAGAAACTTTCGGAGCATTTTTTTTTCTTCATCACAGCTCGACGCAGATTCACTTTCCATGTGTTTAGACTAATTACCAAACGTATTAGTTTGTCTGTGCTGTGCTAATTATGTGTCATCGACGTCGGGAGTCACAAGCATGGTTGTCACCTGTTACCGCTGTTCGGATATTCCTTTTCTTTGGGGTACATTTCTGATTTATAAGATAAGAAAATATTGTTGAATCCAAAATCCTAAACAAGACATGCTTTTAAAGAGACTTTTTTTCTTCCATTAGTTCCCACATCTAAAACACAGTAGGTGGGGCGGTACTCTCTGTAGGAATAAAGGCCCTCTCCAGACAGGCGGAATTTATCTTGTCCATCTCTGTGTCTGCAGCTCTGATTATGTCCTGAGAGGAAGAGGAACAAAGGGAGAATGAAAGTGATTTCTCGTCTCTGCTTCCTTCAATCTATCCTCGCTCAGAGATGCCGTCACAAGATGCTCCATATAGTGTGTGTGTGTGTGTGTGTGTGTGCGTGCGTGACGCTAAAAGACACTCAAAGGCTCTCTTGCACCAGGACAACAATGCTTCACCAGAGGAAAGTGGCACTGTGGACATTACATAGCATCCTGAAACCAAACCATACTCTAAACTTTCATGCACACGCACATGTAAACTTTCCGTGCTTTAATGCAGTAACCTGTAAAGACAGATAAAGGGTTGAAACGCGGTGAAGAAACAGCTAATGCTATGTATTGCTCCCTAACCTAGCCGTGATAAAAGCTGATCTGTTCTGATGGCCGTGACCACGAGACCCTCTTTGCTGAGGGTGAGGAGACAGGTTTAATCGTGTCTGCCGCGCCTCCTGCTCCTCCGCCTGTCACACAGTCAGCTCCCGCTGCACGACACGAAGTTCCATTACGCCCATGTCCCCAGACGGGAGAGGGAGGCCGTCCACCTGGAACCGGAGGGGTGTAGGGGTAGAGAGGAGAGGAACGGTGGGGTGGAGGGGAGAGGGACGGAGGGATAGAGGGATAGAGGAGTGGAGAGATAGAGGGATGGAGGCGAGAGGGATAGAGAGATAGAAGGATGGAGGGGAGGGTTAGAAGGTTGGAGGGGAGAAGGACAGATGGATGGAGGGATGGAGGGGAGAGGGACAGAGGGTTAGAGGGACAGAAGGATGGAGGGATGGAGGGGAGAGGGACAGAGGGTTAGAGGGACAGAAGGATGGAGGGATGGAGGGGAGAGGGACAGAGGGTTAGAGGGACAGAAGGATGGAGGGATGGAGGGTAGAGGGACAGAGGGTTAGAGGGACAGAAGGATGGAGGGATGGAGGGGAGAGGGTTAGAGGGACAGAGGGATGGAGGGGAGGGTTAGAAGGATGGAGGGATGGAGGGGAGAGTTAGAAGGATGGAGGGATGGAGGGATGGAGGGGAGGGTTAGAAGGATGGAGGGATGGAGGGGAGGGTGCGTCACTCTCCATTTATTCCCATCAGCAGCCCCTCCTGTCTCCGCCGGCACACGCCATCTGTAGCGACCGCTTCCGCACTGTTGTCAGGGTGACAGGCATGTTCGGTGGGGTGGGGGGGGCTGGCGTGTAACTCTGGCTCTCAGGTGAGTTGCGACACGCGGGCTGCGGGGGGGGGGGGGGGTCTCCTCCCTCCTGACATACACTAACGGTGGAGACTTAGGGTTAGGAGGGACAGACAGGGTGGGGGAATAACAGATAAGGACGCGATACACTTCACGACACGGAGGGCTAAGAGACAACGACTAACCTTATGATCTAAGGGTGACCACGTTCATACAGACCCTCCTTTATTCTAAACGAAGGACGGGAATGCCTTTCCAGCCTGCAGCATTACCACGAAACACTTCTGAGAGATCACTCCGGCCTCCATATTTATCAGCTTTACTTTGAAACAGCCCAAATCCCCGTAGCATTGAGCAGATGCTACGTGCGGTTGCATGTGACGTGTGAGCTTCGTACTTTCTACATGCTTTTGTTAATGTGGAAGCTATTGCTTGTGTGTGTGCGTGTGTGTGTGTGTGTGTGTGTGTGTGTGTGTGTGTGTGTGTGTGTGTGTGTGTGTGTGTGTGTGTGTGAGTGTGGCATGCGTGGACATCTGTGGGCTGTGTGAGAACGTGCCTATATTGTAGCGGCAAAACTTCGACGCTTTGGAATGAAAGAGCCCGTTCTATACTTCAGGCTTCCTCTCCACTTCAGATATTATTTGTAACTTTTGTTTTTCCTTTTAATCCTCTCCAAAAAAGATGGCTCCACAAAATGTCCGTGCTATGTCTTCTGAAAACAAAGGCGGCCTCCACACATTTAGAACTGCTTAATCTTCCATCATACTCCTGTCTTGTTTTCTCATGTGTTTTCATTTTTTCATTTGAATTTGAACGTCTTGTCAGCCATGCAGAGACAAACAGATGACCCATTCAGCATGCCCAGCTCCATCTCACATTGAGAACAGGGATTAATTGTCTTCCGATGGTTTTAACACCAAACGTTCTGTGCCGCCTTCGAATGGCAGCTGTTTTCAGGGTAAGGAGGCTAAACAAGGAATAGGTCATGTGTGGATGTCTCTTTCTCTCTCTCTGTGTTTGTGTGTGTGTGTGTGTGTGTGTGTGTGTGTTTTTGTGTGTGTGTGTGTGTGTGTGTGCGTGCGTGCTGGTCCGTCGGGTTCTGCGTCCGGCCTCTTCCCAACGCGACCCTGGGGGCCGTGGCACACAGAGAGCAGCCTCGTGCTGAGGGCCGTTAATCCCCCGTACCCTCCTCGCCTTCCGGAAGCGGCCGTGCGGCCCTTTCAAAAACAACAAAGTCCACTGAGGCCTCCCTGACAGGAAGCTGGCTCCGCGTTTAGGGAGAGCCGGGCTTTTTAGCCGTTATCTCACGCGTTTTCATCCACGGGGCTTAAAGATTATCCAGATTGTCAGGTCCGGGCGACGTTGTATCAGATGAGGGTCCTTTAGTAAATCAAAGCTGATGCGGCCAAATGAGGCTGGAGATTAGCCTCAGTAGATGGCAGGCAGGAGGGCAGGCAGGCGGGCAGGCTCCTCCCTTAAGCCTCCATGGGTCATTGTAAGTGGAATACATGCAAGTATGAGCGAAAGACAGTTGATTTGGGGGTGAGAACAGTGGCCTTGATTTGTTCAGTATGTAGTAGACACTTAGCAGTTTGTTCAGTGTGTAGTAGACACTGTGCAGTTTGTTCAGTATGTAGTAGACACTTTGCAGTTTGTTCAGTATGTAGTAGACACTTTGCAGTTTGTTCAGTACGTAGTAGACACTGTGCAGTTTGTTCAGTATGTAGTAGACACTTAGCAGTTTGTTCAGTGTGTAGTAGACACTGTGCAGTTTGTTCAGTATGTAGTAGACACTTTGCAGTTTGTTCAGTATGTAGTAG